>CM038708.1:9796517-10126517 GCA_021613375.1 Megaleporinus macrocephalus
CTGAATGAGCTGAGCTGATACCAAATAGGGAGCCCTGCAGACTCTAGAACCCTACACACATATCACTGCTGTCCAAAGACAAACAAGTACTTCCAAAGTAGAGGCCAAAAACACTCAATCAAAAACAAGTCAATGGAACCACAATTATTCCCGAGCTATTTTGGAGCACTTCTATTGGTCCATCCATGATGAAACCTTCACAGGATATAGGGAGCAGCTGTCAAGTTCAAATGATGTTTTGGATCTTTGGACAGCAACAACATGCTATCACTAGCTATCAGCGGACCCTCTTGTCACATATGAGCAGCCAGAATCGTCTCGTGGTCTGAACTCCATGAGACCCATAGAGTCTTGGTCTTGCTGCCACTTCTGAACAAAAAGTCACCTTCAGGTCACAGTAGTTGCTGTGTGACGAGTTAAATGAGGGGGCACCCTGTCTGCCAGTAGCTGCTACCAAAAGCTGGTTAAGACGAGTCAAGCTGAGTCGTACCATGCAGCGGAAATGAGAAATGAGAAAGAAATAGATTCTTTCAGTTTGAAACTAACTGAGACAGTAATGTTCCATTGTTGTAGACCAGCACATACGGTCTGCAGGACTGGTGTTGTTAATCCTCAACCTCTCAGACCAGTGACCTGCCAACAAATGCACTGAGACTGAGGACCGAACCAAGTGGGTTACTAACGTCTAGACGCCCAATTTAACAAACAGGAAAGTAACAATTTCTCTCTCTCTCTCTCTCTCTCTCTCTCTCTCTCTCCTTCTCTCTCTCTCTCTCTCCTCTCTCTCTCTCTCCTTCTCTCTCTCTCTCTCCTTCTCTCTCTCTCCCTCTGTCTCCTCTCTCTCTCACTGACTCTCTCTCATTCACTAATGCTCTCTCTCTCCTTATCTCTCTCTTTCTCTCTCTCTCTCTCTGTCTCTCACTAACACTCTCTCTCCTTCTCTCGCTCTCTCATTCACTAACACCCTCTCTCTCACTCTCTTGCTCTCCCTTTCTATGCTTTACTCACTCATTTATTCTCTTTCTGTCTCACTCCCTCACTTAACAACTCTCTCTCAGTCACTTTCTCTCTCACACACTCACAAACTCTTTCTCTTTCATTCTCACTCACTAATGTGATGCTCTCTCACTAACTCTCTCTTTCTCTCTCTCACACACACTCACCAACTCTTTCTCTCTCTTTCTCACTTACCATCCCTCTCTCTGTCACTCTCACAAAGTCTCTCTCCTTCTCTCTTACCCTCTCTTACTAACTGTCTATCATTCACTATCACTCTCTGGCTGTCTCTCTTAGTCTGTTACATTCTCTCACACATTACTTTTCTGTCTCACTCTCTCTTGCTAATTAACTCTTTCTTGCTCTCTCTCACACACAGTTTCTCTCAATTACTCTCCCCCCTTCACTCTTCCTCTGTCTCTCCCATCAACCTTTCAGACCAGTGACCCGCCAATGAATGCACTGAGACTGAGGGGCGAACCAAGTGGGTTACTAACGGCTAGACCCCCAATTTAACAAACAGGAAAGTAACAATCTCTCTCTCCTTCTCTCTCTCTCCTTCTCTCTCTCTCCCCTCTCTCTCTCATTCACTGACACCCTCTCTCTCCTTCTCTCTCTCCCTCCCTCTCCTTCACTAACGCTCTCTTTCTTTTGTTCTCTCTCTCTCTCTCACACACACTTTCTCTCAAGTACTCTGCCTCCTTTACTCTTCCTCTGTCTCTCCCATCTTAAACTTTCCCAATGTCAATCTTTCTCTTATTCTCTCTCTATTTCTCTCTCCCCCCTTTCTCTGTTCTCCACTGTTTTTCTCATCTGACACATAACAAATAAAAATGTTTAAATACCTGCAGGTCTGCGTGGCTTATTGAAGCAGATCCTGAGAACATTTTTATAATATAATATAATATAATATAATATAATATAATATAATATAATATAATATAATATAATATAATATGTTCAGTGTGTTACATGGTATCAGTCTGCATGTGTCTAAACACCTAAACAAAATCTTTGTATGTGTGACATACTTGGGGAAATGAAGTGATCCTGATTCTGAGGCGAGGGCGTGTTTTCATGTTTTGAGTCACTGTAAGGCCAGACTGACACTGAGCTGGAGCGGAGTGTTTAGTTAGAGATGCCTGTTTAGTCTCTGCGGCCGAAACATGCTGACCATACAGGAGCTGCTTCTGCGCTCGGCTACTTCCCGTCCATGACATGGAGCTCAAACAGACCTCACAAACACAACAGCAGACTGGAGGAGACCTCTGGACTCCAGCACCCACTCTATGTTTGCAGGCACTGCAATGAACATACGCCTATATACGAGCCAGCAGCTCATATCTATCAACTGGCCTTACATAGTGACATGATTTCCTGCGGAAGAAATATATATATATTTCATTATTATATGACAAAGTTGTCCATTAAGACTTCAATCATTATACCAAATTGCTTGGTTTCCCTGACCTTTCCACAGCCTTCTGTTAAGGCTACCCAAACATGGACACCTCATTGGTCATTGTTCTCCAAAGAACATTGTTCTCCAAAGGTACAGAAAGTGGTTGCTCACCTGATGTGGTCTTTTTTAGGCTATGCAGGCCATATTTATAGGAAAGGCCTCATAAAAACATTCCTAATAACAAGCCAAAAGGTATACATACAAAAATAATGATCCAGTTCTTTATGTCAACCAAAATATGAATCTACTGTACATTTAGGATGGTGTTGATTTTTTTTTGTTCTCCCTCTCCTACTAGGGCTGTCATGATAAAAGAATTTCCACTGCGGTAAATTAACGGGGCTCCAAAGCATGATATGCGATATTATTGCCATTTTTGTTGTTTATTCAAACGTATCCTGATTTTAGTGCTATATTAACATGTTTTATTGTAATTGTTATTAGGTATATTATATTTTTATAACAAAGATGACACAGTTGTAGGACAAATTAAACAGTCCTTTATTGTTAAATGCAGAGCATGTGAGGCTAATGATGCGCAATAAGAACACTCCTTCACTCTTTCATGGAAACAAAGTCTAGCTTATAGCCTAGGATTGATATACGCTGTGCAAAGAAGACAAAAAAACTTGAGCACATGAGATCAGAAGTTAAAAAAGAAGGAAAGCGAAACCCTTCCTATAGTAATAAGGTCTAGGTTTAGTCTGGCGTTATCATGTCCTTGTTACGTGTTAGGAAAACCAGCATGATCTAAGTGGGGTAACAATGTTTCCGGCAGCATTAAAAACTCTCTCGGATGGGGTGCTCCTTGCGCAAATACACATGTACTTGGGGGCCACTTTAAAAAGCAGAGGAAATCTAGCCTGGTTGACGCGCCACCAGGCGAGGGGATCTATCTGCGTTAGAGTCCATGTCAGGCAACTTGTATTGCTTGTCAAATTTCTCAAGCATAGACTTGAATGCCAGTTCACAACTGTATTTGGAACCTCGCACAAAGCATTCAGCCACCCCTAACTGTCGGCTGGAACCAACCTGAGCTGTTCCTTTCGAGGCTGCTTCACGGCTTGGTGCTGGTGGGGGCAGTTGATAGCCAGGTGGGATCTCAAATTTGATGTATTCGCCCGTTTCACAGCAACCTTTCGGGCACAGATTTTGCATATTGCCTCGTCTAAATTTGCTGGCTCTCCCTTTTTTATTCGATTGGAAGCCGAAATGCTCCAAACTGCCGAAGTAGTATTTGGTTTTGCGACCAGTGTGGCCGCCATTGTTTCCATAAAAAGGCCAACACTCAGCAGTCAGCGACGGACACGAACAGTCGGCATTTTTAAATAAAAATTAACATCCACTGCACACGCAACGAAGTGGCTTACGTGTAAAACAAGAAGAATCTTGCAAAAAAATGAAAAGACGACATCGCAGTGTGACGGTTGCTTGCAATTCCCTGAGGTTTGAAGGTCAGTAGTGCAGTATTACAATATTACGGTTATTGCGACAGCGCTATCTCCTACCCCTTATCTTTCCCGCTTGGCTTCTCCTGTCTTTGTGGTTGTTACTACTATTTCTAAGGGACTCTCTTCACACTGCTCTTCAAAACAAGAAGCATGGATTTGATTACATGTTCTCTCAACGCAATTGACACAATTTTCTCCAGGAGAAGCCTGGGTTCCGGGAACCTGTTTGTCCTGCAGGACATCTGCAGCTGGATACGCGAGGGACGTGTGGGAGAAGTGGCGTGTCGTGTGCCTGGCGACTCTGTCAGTGGACGTTTTCCTTTTTGGCACATTGATTACTGGGGTTTGGCTGATTGGATTAGGCATTTCCCTGGTATATTGTGAAATTAAAGGAGTTAGGTCAGCCGCCAAAAGCTGCCTGACATGATTGCTGCGGTGGGCAGAACAGTGAGTAATCAGGCTGTGACTTTTAATCGCAACATGGAACAGATATCGGACAGGATCTCGGCTTTGCAACGGAGTGTGGACAAATTGGGTGACCATGTGTCTGGACAATCAGAGTGACTTGCGCAAATTTCGCTAAGGGCCACTCACCCAAACAAAATCTGTTTTCGCAAAAAACACTCAGTTATCAGCGCCGGCCTTGGGCAAGGTGAGCTGCTGATGATGGAAAACTCATCCAGAGAGTCACTGTTTTGAGAATCTCTCACGCCTTCGCTGCTTAGCCCCGCCAAGTACACCAACTGTCTTCCTGTCCTGTCTCCCCTCCCACCTCTACCCCTTACCTTGACTTGAATGTACGGACAGGTTGAGGGATAATTTCGTTGGTTCTTGTACTTGTGACAATAAAAGTTGTGATGAAATAGAAAACTTGTGGGTGCTACCTCTTCAAAACTAGTGACAAAGCCCCGATTTAATGTTATAACTATTAATAGAATGATCACAGTGACCTGTTAAGTCACACTTGGTGCCATAAACGTCTTAATAATATATATATATATATATATATATATATATATATATATATATATATATATATATATATATATATATATATATATATATATACACTACCGCTCAAAAGTGTAGGATCACTTTAGAATTTCATTTCAATGAAATGAAAACAATATTGTCCATTTCACAATTAATATAAGTGTATCAGATGATTTTAAAATAATAAAATAGTTTGTATTAAAGTTTATTTTTGTATAGAGGCTTATTTTGCATATAGTCCTATTATCAGCAATTCTCAGTCCTCTGTCTAAATCTCCTGATACGGCTGCCAATCCAAGTTAAGGATGTTATTGGGATAATTGGTTGTTAGGACACTCTTGCTCAATTGTGATGCACAGCTGAAAAACATTCTACTAATAAGTGAGTATAAAAGGGAGAACAACATTCTAGGTTAGTTTAGTATCTGAAGCATCAGCAGTTGATGGCTTGCTGACCGACTCAAAATGACCAGAAAGAAACAACTTTCTTTAGAGACCCGTCAGTCCATTGTTGTGTTAAGGAAGAAGATACTCCATTGAAAACAAGAACATTTCACTGTGATCCAAAACTTTTGAGCGGTAGTGCATATAGATGATATGATTGGCTGGTTTACCAACCAGCAAACAATGATAAACTTGCACAGCATGGCTGCTAATTACAGGCTGCTGTTGGGGTTGTGATGCTAATAAAGGTGGAACTGTTCGTCTCTTCAGTCTCTTCAGGGTTCAACGCTGAGCTGAAGTTGCTTCATATCATGTTTGAGAAACTGTCTGGAGTGAAAGAACAAACTAACAACTTGGATTTAAAGTTATATAGGAGTTTGTAAATGATGTAGGAGCTGAATTTTCTGTTCTCCAGCTTGTGCTGGGAGTTTTACTCCACCATAAATGGTGTCACAGTTACATGGTGGGCGGGAACATTAAATTAACCCTTTGATGTACAAGCTAAGCAAACCTATTCTAATGCACAACATGAGTTAATCTTGACCTGTATTCATTTTCTATGGTACTGTATGTACTGCTGAGTATCTCTATTTGGTGTATCTATAGAAATCAGTTTATTTCATTATTTAATGTTTCAAGTGTTCATTAAAAATCTTGTTTTTGATCTTAAATCATTAGAATCTTAAATTCTTATTTATTTACTTCAAAAATAATGTATGTAAATATGTTCCTGCCTGCAAATGTTTACAAATGTCAACAGTTCCTATTAAACTCCATAGTGAAAACATAAGGGTTAATACTGACCCATGCTGTGTATTAGAAGGCAGTGATACAAACATGATTTTGATTTAATTAAATAATAAAACTGAAATCAGGATTTGTGATGATCAAAAACAAGTAAAGTGAGAAATTCATGTAAGCTTAAATGATAAAATGAATGTATTGCAAAGATATAGAAAATAAAACCTCCGTCGGGTCACTTTAGACCTAGGTTGTGCATCAAAGCATTAAGAATCTGGCAAACAGGAACAGCCTCAGCCTTGATGTGTTAAAATTAACATCAACCATGTACCACAGACAGTTTGGTTTGTTGCGAAGGGAATGAAAAGTGCCAGCAACCTCTTCAGAGCCTGGAACAGCAGGTGTGTCCAAAAAGTCCTCTCAATTACTCTCCCCCACTTTACTCTTCCTCTGTCTCTCCCATCAACCTCTCAGACCAGTGACCCGCCAAGGAATGCACTGAGACTGAGGGCTGAACCAAGTAGGTTACTAACAACACCCAATTTAACAAACAGGAAAGTAACAGGCTCTCTCTCTCTCTCCGTCTCTCTCTCATTCACTAATGCTCTCTCTCGTTCTCTCTCTTTCTCTCTCTCTCTCTTACTCCCTAATGCTCTCTCTCCTTCTCTAAAAATATAAAAATGAGAAATAATTTATTTTAACTATATATTTTTTACAAGATTAGATTTAATGTAGTGTAGAGTTTAATAAATAATAATTATTATTAATAATTAGTTTAATAAACAGTAAATACTGTTTGACCAGAGGAGGATGGGTCTGTTTACATTCGCTACTCGCACAAACATTATTGTTGACATTTGCTACTTGCAACTTGCACTTTATGGCTGCTGCTCTTCATACTTGCACATAAAAGCACACAAAACTTTTATATTTTATTCTTTGACTATAAAAATACTTTTATTTACTTCAACTTATATTATTATACTTTGTATATTTTGTGTATATTTTTTATTATTTCTTTTATTTGTTATCTTTATCTATTGGTGAATGGAGGAACAGCAAAGTAAGAATTTCATTGTACAGTGTAACTGTCTGTTCTGCTGTACACATGACAATAAAACTCTTGAATCTTGAATCTTGAGAGTCTTGGTTCCTCCCAAGGTTTCTTCCTCCAGTTTTGAGGGAGTTTTTCCTCGCCACCGTCACCTCTGGCTTGCATACAACATCATTGTAGAAAGCACTATACAAATAAACTTGACTTGACTTGATGTGTTGGAAATGCATGCAGTGTGAATGATTTATGAAGGAGGACCTGAACTTAATTGAAAAAATCAGCATCAACAACAGATAAAAGTCAGAAATTTCTTTACAGAATGTCATGAAAATGAGGGCGAAGCTGCAATTTGCTCTTGTCTGTCAACTTTGAACTCCTGCTCCACCTTAAATGGTCCTGCTGAATCCCTTGAGGTGGACCTCAAAAGGCCAGGACTAAATGTTCACCACACCATTGTTTTCTGTAGCTGCTCCGAATGTTCAGGATGGTGTAACATTACAGGATCAGACAGATGCACGCAGATATGTAATAAGGATTTATTAAACAAAGACGTGTAACAGACAGAGCACCAATAGATATACAATGCAGTACACATAAACGTATCAGGGCTAAGACAGAGGCGTGAGGTCAAACAGGCGAGGATCGAAATCCAGAGACATAACAAAGTATCAAAACCAGAAAGGACTGGGCAAAAGAGGTTATCGAGAAGGCAGGCAAATGGGTACATTACCGGGAAGACTCAGCGAACGTGAACAAACAGGTAAGGCAAAAGACAGGTCCACAGAACGAGAATAACAGCTCATAAACACGAAAAGGTAAACATGGAATAACGCTCAGAACTACCGGCTCAATACTTTGGAACATGAGAGTCCACACCGAGAGTTTAAATAGTCCTTTGATTACTAGAACTCTGGTGAGCTGGATCTATAAAGGTCAGCTGACCCAGAGTCTGGAGTCATGTGACCCACTGGTGTCTGCTGGGAGTTCGAGTCCTATAGACTCCAGGGCAGCAGTGTTGGCGCGCTGTGTGACAGATGGTTTAATCTCTTCTGTATCATTAGTTCTGACACTAACCGACTCCATTGAGCACGTTAGCAGGAGTCCAGAAAACGAATAGCCTATGTACATATCGTTGCTGTCCAATGAAAAACAAGGATCTTCTAAATAGGAATTTTACAGGAGAGGCCAAAAACAGTCTTTACTTTTATTGTAAGTCAATGGAACCAGAATTCTTACCAAGTGATTTGGAAGCATTTCTATTGGTCCAATTATCATGGCAATTGTACACGATGTAGAAAAATGAAAAATAGAGATACACGTTTTGCATTGGACAGCAACGATAAATAATAAATAATCAGATAAATAATCAGATATATTAAATGTGAGATCAAATCTGAATGCTTTAACTTCATTGTAGTTGTCTTTGTTTGAGATGTGTGTGGATGCTTTACTGAACGCTGACTGAACGCAGCTTCTGATAAGAGGAGCTTCATTTTCTCAGCACTCTTTTCACAAAACTTCTCTGAAACTGTGCTAAAGATGTGATCCCAGCAGGCCAGTCTGTCAGCACGGACAGGGTGAAGGGTGCGTTGGGTGGCGGGGGGTGGGGCGGTTAGGGGTGCTGCTCCTTCCAGTGGGCTGCTCCTTGCCCTTTTTCCTCCCCTCCGCACATCCCAGATATCATTATGCCGAGGAAATCCATCGTTGAGGGGGCAGAGCCGGCAGTGGGACGGCCTCTTTGTTTTATTAGTGTTATTTCTGGCAGCGGACGCCACACACACTCCCGTGTGCTGTTGACCAGAGGTCTCTGCCCAGATGGCTGCAGCGCCGCAACCGACTGTGCAACAAACACACATCTTTCAGGCGTCCAGGCCAACTGGACCTGCGACCGGGAGGACAGCCAGCCGTGCTTGTTCTCTCTCTCTCTCTCTCTCTCTCTCTCTCTCTCTCTCTCTCTCACATACTGGCCAGTTCTGTCCTGGACATTAAAGCTTACTGCTGAATCCTTTGTCCTTCGAGTTTGTTCGTGCCTGTGTTATGACTGTGTGGAAACTCTTGAGTAACCTCTGGTGATGCAGTGACTGTTGTGGATGGGTTATAGCAAAGCAGCATATGTAAATACACACGTGCAGCATTGCAACTTCAGCCTACATGTGCAATAGAGTGAGAGTAGTTATGAGAAGAGTTCTGATTCTAACAGGTTATGTGTAATTACTTGTAATTACCTGTATTATAAAACAAATGTGTTGTGTTATATGACCTCAAACACACTGACAGTCTTTTTTTCCCTTTATCTACTGAACTGATTTAATAAATGATGTAATAAGTGGTCATGATTACATCTTCATGTTAAATATTATGTTGTCACATGTTAATATGTTTACAAATGACAAGAGTTACTACTAGTTTATTACATTGTGTTCAGATAAAGATAAATATTTTTAGAATAAATGTCTGCTAGTGCTCTGTATATTAGACAAAGGTTTAAAGCCAGAACTTTTGTATGGTCACCGTTTCACAACATTAACATACTAATACAGCTAGCTTTTCCCAAGCAGATGCAGTGTAAGTACTCATAAGCAAGGGCTTAGATTTGCTCTTGACATTGGTGGGGACCTATGTATCCACAAACCCACTCCAAAGCCATTTTATTTTTTGTAACACAGGTAATTACACCATTTACAACATAATTACACCAGTCACATAAGCAGTTCATAGAAGTGTAATTACTTTTGCTCTATTACACATATATGTAAAAAGAACACAAACAAAAGTTATTATATATGTATTTGCCTGAACTCTATCATCTATCAACAGTGATCAACATCATAGTTAGTGTTATTGTATGTGTAACTAAAGAGTTATTAATGTGTAATATGAACAACGACCCCCTCTGTCCCACCACTGCCGTTGTTGTTGTTATTGTTTTCTCTTTGCCCCATGATAAAACAATAAAGGACTGATATACTACATATGTGCTTTTAAACTATTCTAAATAACAATTCATAATTTAATTCATGAATTATATAATTTTAAACTAACTGACAGTTGGTAGTTTGTTGTGCAGTTAATTTCCAAGCCATGTTAGCTGCTGTATGCTATGTGCCGAAGCCTTGCCATTAACGTTGTTATGATGGACTCATTAGTGAACCTGACTTTAAGTGACTCACACGTTTCTTTGAAAAACAGCTTCTTTTTGTGTTGCCCTCCTGAAGACCACATGAAGTTTGGAGGTCTGTAGTGATTGACTCTGTAGAAACTTGGTGACCTCTGTGCACTATACTTCTCAGCATCTGCTGACCCGCTCTGTCATTGTACGTGGCTACCACTTCGAGGCTGAGTTGCTGTCGTTCCCAATCGCTTTCACTTTGTTATAACACCACTGACAGTCGACTGTGGAATATTTAGTAGTGAGGAAACTTCACCACTGGACTTGTTGCACAGGTGGCGTCCTATCACAGTACCACACTGGAGTTCACTGAGCTTCCGAGGGCGACCCATGTTAGTAGAAGCAGTCTGCATGCCTACCTGCTTGGTTTTATGAGCCTGTGGCCATGGAAGTGATTGGAACACCAGAATTCAATGGTTTGAATGGGTGAGTGAATACTTTTGGCTATATAGTGTATGAGGAATAAAGGAACAGAACTTTCTCACAAGCGCTGGGAAAGTGCAGGGAATATTAATTTCCATAATCAAGCTTTCATTGTTCAAATCGTTTCACTCTCCATGTTTGATGAAGTCCATTTGGTGAGTCTGATTGCATTGCCTCTGAGAAGAAAACTATCTGGGTGGGAAAACGTGTGGCACTCCGGTTCACCCCGCTTATACTTCCTCGTTTTTTCCTCGACATAATGTGTTTCGCCATAATGTCCACTTACATGCTGCAGGAATTCAGCTGGAGTCATGAATTTCTCTGCGAGTTCCCATAAGAAAGAGTGTTGAGCGATGCCACATTGCGCTATAAGATCCTTTAAAAACACCTAAGCAAATACAGGTCTGGCCGAGATTTACGCAGTCATTTCATCTCTTGTTCTACATTTAATTCTTTATTGCTTGGCACAATAAAACAGAACCAGTGCAGGAGTGGAATCTGTTAACAAATCACTCTTTACCTCACAGTCATTCTTTCTGCTACAGCTTTCCACCCATTTCCCTACCGCATACCGGCTGACACATTCCTGCCCCAGCTGATGAGGTGCCGGTCAGCGGCCACAGGGCCAGAACAGAGGAGGAGTAGAGGAAAAAGCTGGGCTGAGTCGAACATGTTTAGGGAATACCGCTAACTGGAAGAAAACATACACCACGCACTGGGTCTAATACTCACTGGACCCCAGTATATACTTACATACTTAGAACACATCAGAGTATGGAATAACTTTGGAGTATTAGTGACCTGCTGCTAGAATACCAAAAAAAAAATCGTTTTATTGAAATATTAAAATAACACTGTAGCCAACGGGCTAACACACAAATGAAGAATATCAGCTACTAGTTAACATACTAACCATGAAATAACACTATAGCTAATAGGTTAACACACTAACCAAGAATCTCAGGTACTAATTAACATACTAACCATTAAATAACACACTGGCTAACAGGCTAGAACTCTAAGGAACAAAGCTGCTAGGTAACATACTAACCATAAAATAATGCTCTAGCTAACAAGCTAACACAGTAACCAAGGAACAAAGCTGCTAGTTAGCATACTAACCATGAAATAACACTCTAGCTAACAGGCTAACACACTAATCAAATATCTCAGGTACTTATTATCATACTAACCATGAAATAACACTCTAGCTAACAAGCTAACACACTAAACAAGAATCTCAGGCACTAGGTAACATACTTATCATGAAATAATGCTCTAGCTAACTGGCTAACACACTAACCAAGGAACAAAGCTGCTAGTTAACATACTAACCATGAAATAACGCTCTAGCAAACAGGCTAACACACTAATCAAAAATCTCAGGTACTTATTATCATACTAACCATGAAATAACACTTTAGCTAATGGACTAACACAGTAACCAAGGAACAAAGCTGCTAGTTAACATACTAAACATGACATAATGCTCTAGCTAACGGGCTAACACATAAAATAAAAAATATTAGCTACTAGTTAACATATTAATCATGAAATAATAATCTGGCTAACGGGCTAACACACCAACCAAGAATTTCAGCTACTAGTTAACATATTAATCATGAAATAATAATCTAGCTAACAGGCTAACACACTAACCAAGAATTTCAGCTACTAGTTAACATATTAATCATAAAATAATGCTCTAGCTAACAGGCTAACACACTAACCAAGAATTCCAGCTACTAGTTAACATATTAATCATAAAATAATGCTCTAGCTAAAAGGCTAACACACTAACCAAGAATTTCAGCTACTAGTTAACATATTAATCATAAAATAATGCTCTAGCTAATGGGCTAACACCCTAACCAAGAATTCCAGCTACTAGTTAACATATTAATCATAAAATAATGCTCTAGCTAACAGGCTAACACACTAACCAAGAATTTCAGCTACTAGTTAACATATTAATCATGAAATAATTCTCTAGCTAACGGGCTAACAGACTAACCAAGAATTCCAGCTACAAGTTAATATATTTATCATGAAATAATGCTCTAGCTAACAGGCTAACACACTAACCAAGAATTTCAGCTACTAGTTAACATATTAATCATGAAATAATTCTTTAGCTAAAGGGCTAACACACTAACCAAGAATTCCAGCTACAAGTTAATATATTTATCATGAAATAATGCTCTAGCTAACAGGCTAACACACTAACCAAGAATTTCAGCTACTAGTTAACATATTAATCATGATATAATGCTCTAGCTAAGGGGCTAACACACTAACCAAGAATTTCAGCTACTAGTTAACATATTAATCATGATATAATGCTCTAGCTAAGGGGCTAACACACTAACCAAGAATTTCAGCTACTAGTTAACATATTAATCATGATATAATGCTCTAGCTAAGGGGCTAACACACTAACCACCCAGCTAACAAAAAAAAGGTCGCCAGGACGTCCCCCGAACCAACACGGCGGACGTCCCCTGAACGTCGTTTTGTAGGGTCGCCAAAATGTCACAGGGGACGTTCTTATAGGACGTTCGTAGGACTACCAGGAAACCGGCTAACACACTAACCATGGAATTAAGCTGCTAGGTAACATACTAACCATGAAATAATGCTCAAACTGGCTAACACACTAAACAAGACTATCAGCTACTAGGTAACATACTTACCATGAAATAACACTTTAGCTAACGGGTTAACACACTAACCAAGGAACAAAGCTGCTAGTTAACATACTATCCATTAAATAATGCTCTAGCTAATGGGCTAACACGCTACCCACAAACATAGTGTAGTCTACTTTCTAACAACATTGCAACAACATTGTCAACAAGGTGGTGCAGTTTACGTTGTCTCGACAAGTTTATCTATGTTAGCTAATGTGCTAGTGTGTTAACTGTGCCAGTAGAAGTATAGTTGGTTGAAGCCACAAAAATAGAATAAAATATGATAAAATAGACCACCATCATAAAAACATAAACTTACAACACTAACACTAGTCGTGTAACACTTATCATACTAATGCTTAATTCTATCACCAGGTCAGTTTGGCAAGATCACAAAACAGAAGATGGTTCACAAGATGGTGGAAAACGAGACCCTTATGCTAGATTGTTTTTTTTTGTTCTAGACTTGTGCTAGATTGTTTTTTTATTCCATCAGCTACCATCAAACATACATTTCTTCTAAACTTAATCAGTGTTGCAATTTAATTAGTTACAAATCAAATTATTAATGCAATTCCACTATTTTCCCTCATGTAATTATACATTGATAGAGTTTTTTCCCAGATGTATTTTCCAGCATTATGAGGACGTGTGTTAAAACTTATATGAAGACCATATTAATGCTGGACACATCATCCTTCCCTCAATCCTGACATCTAAAAAACAATGTAATTACACACCTATTAATACCAATGTGTAATAACACAAGAGAGACTATGCTGTTATATATATATATCAATATACTCTTATGTAATAACACAAGGCAAACAAGAAGTTGATAAAGAAAATATGCAAACCCTACAAAAAAGCTGCTGGTGTTCTCAGAACAATGGACAGACCACTCCAGTTTCCAGACCTCAACATCACTGACCTCAACACTTCTAAGGCTGAATTTTGAAGCAGTGGAAACATATTCCTGTAGATTTATTTGGAAGCCTGAAAGCAACGCCTCCTGAAAAGAACGGAAATATATTAATCACAGGTATATTTATGTAATAAAAACAATACTGTGGATCAAACAATACAAGACGCTGACTTGGCTAAATAGAGGGCTCAATCAAATGGATTGCTTAACAGTGTAACTCCAGTGATGTTGCATAGAAATTGTATTGCATGCAACTCAGCACATGAACCAAGTTGCATGAACCAAGTTACCTGGGACCTAAACCAAATCTTAAATGGGGTGCAAGGAAGAAACTAACCACTGATGAAAAACCAGAGGACCAACACAAACTCTACAGCAACAGATGAGCTATTGCTTCAAGGTGGACCAACAAGGTGGGAGTTGTCTAGTAGAGTTGGGTTTGCAGTGCTGAGAGCAAGTCCAAGCAATATCTGCTCAGGGGTGGTCTTGTGGGACCCTGACCAAAAGGATGGCTTGCAAACTATGTAGATGGACAATGCGTGTGGATACAAGGTAGCTGTGCCCAATAAAGTGGCCAGTTAGCATAGAAGGGGGTGAGCCACATAAGAAAAGCATTAGCAAGCGAAAATGAGAAAGCATTAGACAGAGGAAGGGCGAGAGTAGTAGAGAGTGTGGCGGAGAGAGAGAAACCTGGCAGAGGTTCCACTCTAAAAGCGAAGGCAGTCAATAACAGGAACTCAATCATAACTGCCCTGGTTTCCGGAAAGTTCTACACACTCGGCTGCCCGGTCCAGCAGCAGCCTCTCGCCAGGCTTGGCCGGCGCTCCCAGGCCCTCGTCTCTCCCGAGGACACGCTCGTTTGGGCCTCGGTCCGACGGAGGTTGTCCGGCGTTCTCACTCAGACACGTTTCACTGCCCCGCTGCTACCTGCGGCCAAAAAA
The DNA here is from genome assembly GCA_021613375.1 of Megaleporinus macrocephalus. NCBI lineage: Eukaryota > Metazoa > Chordata > Actinopteri > Characiformes > Anostomidae > Megaleporinus > Megaleporinus macrocephalus. The sequence continues at coordinate 9,811,806 of CM038708.1, forward strand.
AGCAGCAGACTCGCTTACAAAGGTGCGTCAGCGAGTGGATGGCAGAGCCTGAGCTGCTTCCAAAACGAGCAACATGTGGGAAAATTGTTTTCCGAGACAGCGGCGGGAGGGAGAAAGAGGAAGGAACAGAGAGCAGAGCGTAAGACAGAGTAAATCAGCATTAACTATGGGCTGTGTGGAGTTAGAGGGGATTATTCGAGGACTGGTGGAAGGTCTTGGGTTGGGCTCGGCTTGAACATTTCACACCTTCTGAAAGCCGTGTTGGATCCCGTCGCTGCTTCCTCGCGTCTGAAACTGTGCATTTGCTCTTACTTCCAACTCTAATCCTGAATGTTTTGTTGATTTAAGCAACTCGACGCCTGAGCTACCCGGTGCTGGAATCCCTGACTATGGTTTTAATTACAATAGAAACCAGTTACAGCGTTTCATATTTCCTAATCCTGCAATAAAACTGCCATTGCTGCAGTTTCTGATCGCATTTACTTCGCATAACGTGCTGCCAGCAACCTGCCTCAACCAAATAAGATAGCAAATAAACATCAGGTAAATCCAGCACAGCTGAAATGCACCAGTCTGCCCAACCGCAGTATAGCTACTGATGGACTGAGCTTAAGAGTGAAACGTTGAATAGTCTCTTCTAGTGACACGGTCAGTCGCCTCTGACAACACAGGACCAAAGATCGATGACCCACCAGCCCATGTTTGCCTGAGTGAGTGTGTGCATGTCTTCTAGATAGAATAATTGCCCCCATTACAATAAGACAATAAAGAAAACAATACGACACTTAGAAAGGAAAGAAGAAAGTCTGCAAATCAAACAAAGAAACTGCTGCCGTTCTCAGAACAATGGACTGACCACCCCAGAGTCCAGAGCCTCAACTTCGCTAAATGTGTTTGGAATTACTTGCAACATAAGAAGCAGAAAATGGAACCAACCTGACCGAATTTGGAAGAAGTGGAAAAATATCTTCTTTGAAAAACTCAAAGCAAGTTTTCTAAATAAAAAATAGTTTTGGAGGTATATATATTTGCCTGATGCTGAAAAATATTTTAAAAGTTACAATTTAGTCTAAAAAAACATAACCCCGTACTTTTTATGTATCATATATTTAATGTGGATATTTTGTCTAAATCTGAACATAATTTGTATCTTCAATAAAATTAAATAAAGAGGCTTAAATGGAAATAGTTTTAAATGAAAACTAAATTAAAGGGGTTTTATTTATTGTATAGTATTTATTTTACAGTGTTCATCACAACTAGTTTGGTCAAACTATGAAAAAATACAAAAAAATTGTGTGTGTATATATAAATTTAAATATGACTACAACTGAAAGAGTACAGTGAATTCACAAATAACGTCTTAGTCAATAATGAGTTAATAACACTAATGAGGACATCACATTTATAAAACCTTTTAAAGCTTGTAAGTAAATTATATATATATATATATATATACTTGAGAATTATTGCTTGCTTGGTAGTTTGGTAATAGTTATTCTTTGCTTGGTATTAGTTTATTGTGAGAAGCAATTGTAAGATGGCAAATCAACTGAAAAGCTGTAAATATGTAGATTCTTTGGCTGAAATTTGCATATGAGACTGAATGCCTCAGTATTGTAATCTAGAACTCTTTCATGTCATTCTCCAAATAAACTTTATTAAAGCCCAGCTTCTCAAATGTTCCTGCACAGTTCTTTGTCCGTTTACTGCTTTAGTTTGATAGTGCTGACCTAAAAGGCAGTGCTGGCTGGATTAGTTGAGTTACCGCACACAGGTATGACATGGTCAGAGAGACAAGCTTGATGCCCACAGTGCTGACTCAGGATCTGACCGGACCATCATATTGTTACACTGTTATATGGCAGCGGATTGAAAAGCACATTTGGGAAATCAGCAGAACGTGTGATCTGAACTGATTCCCTGCTCTACTAATGACAGACACATTCAATCCGCATCACCAGAGCGCCACCCGCTGGCCACCGGCCACTGTGAAGCATGCATATGGGTGAGCACTAAAATGCTTACATACTGTTGCTGTCAGAACAAAAATGCTGGGTCTCCGTGTTGGTTTCATGCTTTAACATCATTTGAACATTCCAGCTGCTGTAGCAAAATTTCATGGACCAACAAAAATGAAATGGTGCAGATTCTTTTGTTGCAGTAAACTTTACTGAAGATACTGAATAATTAAGGTTTTGTTCTGGATATAAATACTACATTATATCCCACAATATCACTTGCATATGCTCTTCAACGAGCACATAGTTTGTATTACCTTGTATGACTTTGTGGGTTGTTTTCATGTCCGAGCAAATCATATATTCTTGACCTCAGAAAACAGGAGCTACACTCATAATAATAAAAGTTATGGGGATTTCATTGAACAGTTCTTAAAAAAATACTTTAACTAGGACTTTTAAGTTGTGTGGAGGGTCTTCACAATTGTGAATCACTTATTTTGGTGTCCACCCAGTTGTGTCCACCCAGTCTTCCTCTACAGTGGAAGACACAATGCTGTCAAGCTGGGAGGGTGAAGGCTATCACATGCGTTCTCTGGGACATGTGAAGCTGCACTGCGTAATTGGATGTCTCAACATGCTTTGAGGAGAACACTAACTACCCAGTCATATTATGTCAGCTAATAGATGCTCTCATTGGCTAGCATTAAGCTGAGGGATGGGAGGAGAGGGAGGACCACCTTACCCAACCAGGCTTAGACGCAAGATGTATAGGCCCCAGAATTGCCCCAGAATTGCTACCAAAGTTTTGGTTTATGTTCACATGTTATCACATGCCCTGTACACTACAGGGGACAAGCAGAGAAGCAGGTTCAGTGGTCGACTAAAGAGTGACGTGACTAAAGAGTGATCTTTTCTCATCACTGCTATAGGCCTCTAAATGGAACTGGGTTGAGTTACACTCACTGCTACATATCCAGCTTATATTTAGATTTGTATTCATATTATTACTATCATGCACTCATTTGTACAGTTGTATTTTTATCAGACCGGCTAGTTATACTACATGTTCACTTCATTTCTGCCCTCTAGGCTGACCACTGTTGTCACTGTGGCACCTAATAATAATCTTTATATTGATAGAGATTATATTGATATATATTTTTTAACTACCTCATATCTCTTTATTGCTATAACACTTATGCTGTTCTTGTTAATGTATATATACATTTGACTTTATATTTTCTGTGGTTAACATCTCTAACGCTCTATTTATTTATTTTATATTGTTCAACGTATGTCTTCTCTCCTGCAATATGTATAGCACCGTGAGGCTACAATGTCCTTCAGGATCAGTAATGTGTTATCTATTCTCACACAGAGGTTGTCATAGATTCAAGATTCAATATGCACAGCAGAAACAGACAGTTACACTGTACAAAGAAATTCTTACTTTGCTGCTCCTCCATTCACCAATAGATAAACATAAAAATAAAAAATATATACAAAATATATAAAGTATAATAATATATTATAAGTTGAAGTAAATCAAATTAAAGTAAACATTTTTTCCTTTTTTATAATTAAAAAGAAAAATAAAAGACTGAAAATAAATAAAATAAAATAAAATACTGCAAAGAATATTACAGCTCATTGCATAATTTATTTTTAAGAACGTCTTATAATCTTATGTGTGATCTGAATTTTGGGTCTATTGTACTCATGAAATACCCACTTAACTATATTACTTAATTTTATTTTTTTGTTTTAAGGCATTTAATGCATTTGGTGGTTTCTGTAATGGCATCATAGCCAAATAAACAATGAGATCTAAACACAATACAAACTGATTCTGCAGTAAAAGTTTTAGTAAACATTAAGTTTCATTGTCCTACCAAAGCATTAATTTGGTGTTTTCTTATGATCAGCAAATCAGCTTCAAATATAAACTCCTTATTCTAAACTGAAAACAAACCCCAGATTAGAGTAGACATATACAACTACAAAGATGTTAACACTCTAGTAGTATTGCGCAAAGTAGTATCATTACCTGCAACTGGCTTGAGAAGTAGTATTAATAAAAAAACAAGGTCCCACTTTATGTTGAGGGTCTCTAATAACTGTGTAGCTACATATGAATAATAATGTAACTACTAGTGATGTAGCCACTGTTACAGATGGATTACAACCTTAGAGCTTATGGATTTGTAATTATTGTGGAATGGCAGTGTAATCCATCTGTAGCCGTGGCTAAGTCACTAGTAGTTATATTGTTATTACATGTGCTGTTCATGTGTAACTACACTGGCATTACAGACATTTCATTTAAAGTGGGACCAAAACCACTAAATACTTTATAACAGCAGTTATAACAGCATATTCACTCTCATGTAATTACACATTGGTAATAACATGAGTATAACTGGATTGGTAATTGTGAAATGGCAGTTTGTTTTTTATTGTACTGGGTGTAAAATAATGCAACACATTATTTAATTACGTGAAACCTTTTAGGGAAGTGGGCATCTGCTATTAGTGTACTGTCACAGCATGTAATAGTTATATATATCACTAACTTTATATACATAAAACATTGCTGGATACAGTTTTACAGCACTAGCAAAGTCAATGTTAGCTGAATGATAGAAAAACTGGAACTTACAGCATAAATAGTGTCTTAGTGAAAGTGATTAAACACTTCTTAATACTGCTGGGACACACTACTGCTATTCCTGTCTAATTACAAATGTAATTACACTTATTTATTTTCCAGTGTGTGACTACATGATAGAGAATATGCTGTTACAACTATATGGATATGCTTATATAATTAGATGGGGCAAAAGAAATGATGCACATGTGTAATTAATTACATAAGCTGTAATCACAAGTAGTGTGAATCACAAGTTGTTACATTGTTATTACATGTGTTGTTCATGTGTAACGACACTGGCATTACAGACATTTCATTTAAAGTGGGACCAAAACCACTAAATACTTTATAACAGCAGTTATAACAGCATATTCACTCTCATGTAATTACACATTGGTAATAACATGAGTATAACTGGATTGGTAATTGTGAAATGTCAGTTTATTTTTTATTGTACTGGGTGTAAAATAATGCAACACATTTTTTAATTACGTGAAACTTTTTAGGGAAGTGGGCATCTGCTATTAGTGTACTGTCACAGCATATAATAGTTATATATATCACTAACTTTATATATATATATATAAAACAATACTGGATACAGTTTCACAGCACTAGCAAAGTCAATGTTAGCTGAATGATAGAAAAACTGGAATTTACAGCATAAATAGTGTCTTAGTGAAAGTGATTAAACACTTCTTTATACTGCTGGGACACACTACTGCTATTCTTGTCTAATTACAAATGTAATTACACTTATTTATTTTCCAGTGTGTGACTACATGATAGAGAATATGATGTTACAACTATATAGATATTCTTATAGAAGTAGATGGGGCAAAAGAAATGATGCACATGTTGTGTGTGTGTGGAAATACCTATAATGTGAAAATACCTATATATATATATATATATATATATATATATATATATATATATATATATATATATATATATATATATATATATACTTTATAATCTATTAGCTATTATTACCTCCTTCTTGCTTCTCTAGAGCTTTAAAACAGCCTTAATATGATTACACATGTAAATGTTCATCTGTATCATTATTTATTTATTATCATCCAACATTGATAGATGAACTACTTTGAACAGGAATGTGTCCACCCCTGAGGTCAAAAGGTCAACAGTAGGTCAGTCGAACAAAACAAGGCACGCATCCCCGGCACAGAATTTCGCTCGGCCCATTAGACGCTGATAAAGCATATGGAACAGTTTGTGGCAGGTCTCGTCCGTCCCGTCTGTCCAATCAGAGCCTCTGGCGGTCCTTACCCTGCTGGCAGGGAAACAAGCGAAAGGCCAGACGCTGCGAATCGCACACGGGAGATATGCACGAAATGTAAATTTACAATGAGAATGAGGAGCCATTCCAGGCATTAATGTAGACGCTGGAGGACCGGCTGGAGCGCAGCCACAAATTATGCGGCGTAATTTATTGGACCGTAAAGAATCTCTTTTTTTTTTTTTTATACTATTTAACTCTCGATCACCCCGGTCTCACTCTCTCTCGTTTTCTCAGCCACAGACTGGAGCCGTAATTGAATAAGCAGCAGCGTGGTTGGTCAGCGTCTCCGAGGAACGAGGGATAGGATCTAAGTCAGAACTCGGGGGATACGAGGCACAGCCAATTTGGAGTCATTTCATGCTCGGTGCATGTGCATGTATATATCTGTGTGTGCGGCCCACACACATAGCGCTCATTTGTGCTCGCTCGGATCAGGGACGTGATCCCAGCTCACTCCTCATCCTCTCCACACATGCATGCATGTGGTCGTTGTGCAAGGCTGTTCTTTTTGTAAGTAGCAAAGGCAGCAATGCAAGCACTTTTAAAGATAGTCATTGAAAACAAAGGGAAAAAACTGCTAAAGCCTGGTTTGAATCCTATAAAAGTTGCAGCAAATTAGCAAATAATTCAATTTCTTCACAAGTAGCACCATTTTTGCTATCATAGACAAGAAGCGAACTCACACCATAAGGAGCTAAACAATAGGCGTATGGTCCACAGTCACAAATTTCCAAACAGAGGGCAAAAAAGTTTATTACATGAAGCCTCAGGATAATGCAAAGGTGTCAAAAGTATTTACAGTCATTACTCAAGTAGAAGTATAGACACTAGAGTTTAAAAACACTTCTGTAGAAGTTGAAGTATCAACCAAAGCTTTTTACTCTAGTAAAAGTGTAAAAGTACTGCTTTTAAAACTACTTAATGTATAAAAGTAAAAGTAATGTAAGGGGAAAAAACGACATTAAAAACAAAAACCTAGGCCGCGCTACAGGGTCCTATAGTGCACTAGCCCACCTCCCCAAAAACCTCATTCTTCTAAAAGCTATAATGACTTTAACGTTATATCAAAATGTTAATGTTGATAAATTTAGATGCGCTAGGCTTCCTGTTTCAGCCGCATATTCGCTGATTGAAAATGAATGTAGTTTAGTACAATGTAAATATATTAAAGAAGCATATCTGTGTACTACTGAACATTAACATGTGTTTCATGGAGCAGAAGATATGATGACTAGTTGTCTATAAGTATTGTACTGGTGCAAAAAGTTAAACTTCAAAGACATGTTATCAATAATCTTTACTGGAATGTATATGTACATGAATGAAAACAAGCTGAAATGAAATAGGAGTAACGAGACTATGTTTAAAATGTAAGGAGTAGAAAGTACTGATAATGGAGTGTAAATGCAAGGAGTAGAAAGTACTGATAATGGAGTGTAAATGTAAGGAGTAGAAAGTACTGATAATGGAGTGTAAATGTAAGGAGTAGAAAGTACTGTTAATAGAGTGTAAATGTAAGGAGTAGAAAGTACTGATAATGGAGTGTAAATGTAAGGAGTAGAAAGTACTGATAATGGTGTGTAAATGTAAGGAGTAGAAAGTACTGATAATGAAGTGTAAATATAAGGAGTAGAAAGTACAGATAATGGAGTGTAAATGTAAGGAGTAGAAATTACAGATAATAGAGTGTAAATGTAAGTAGTAGAAAGTACTGACAATGAAATGTAAATATAAGGAGTAGAAAGTACTGATAATGGAGTGTAAATGTAAGGAGTAGAAAGTACTGATAATGGAGTGTAAATGTAAGTAGTAGAAAGTACTGATAATGGAGTGTAAATGTAAGGAGTAGAAATTACAGATAATGGAGTGTAAATGTAAGGAGTAGAATGTTCTGATAATGGAGTGTAAATGTAAGGAGTAAAAATAACTGATAATGGAGTGTAAATGTAAGGAGTTGAAAGTACTGATAATGGAGTGTAAATGTAAGGAGTAGAAAGTACTGACAATGAAATGTAAATATAAGGAGTAGAAAGTACTGATAATGGAGTGTAAATGTAAGGAGTAGAAAGTACTGATAATGGAGTGTAAATGTAAGTAGTAGAAAGTACTGACAATGAAATGTAAATATAAGGAGTAGAAAGTACTGATAATGGAGTGTAAATGTAAGGAGTAGAAAGTACTGATAATGGAGTGTAAATGTAAGTAGTAGAAAGTACTGATAATGGAGTGTAAATGTAAGGAGTAGAAAGTAATGATAATGGTGTGTTAATGTAAGGAGTAGAAAGTACTGATAATGGTGTGTAAATGTAAGGAGTAGAAAGTACTGATAATGAAGTATAAATATAAGGAGTAGAAAGTACAGATAATGGAGTGTAAATGTAAGGAGTAGAAATTACAGATAATGGAGTGTAAATGTAAGGAGTAGAATGTTCTGATAATGGAGTGTAAATGTAAGGAGTAAAAATAACCGATAATGGAGTGTAAATGTAAGGAGTTGAAAGTACTGATAATGGAGTGTAAATGTAAGGAGTAGAAAGTACAGATAATGGTGTGTAAATGTAAGGAGTAGAAAGTACTGATAATGGAGTGTAAATGTAAGGAGTAGAAAGTACTGATAATGGAGTGTAAATGTAAGGAGTAGAAAGTACAGATAATGGTGTTTAAATGTAAGGAGTAAAAATTACAAATAATGGAGTGTAAATGTAAGGAGTAGAAAGTACTGATAATGGAGTGTAAATGTAAGGAGTAGAAAGTACAGATAATGGAGTGTAAGTGTAAGGAGTAGAAAGTACTGATAATGGAGTGTAAATGTAAGGAGTAGAAAGTACTGATAATGGAGTGTAAATGTAAGGTGTAGAAAGTTCTGATAATGGAGTGTAAATGTAAGGAGTAGAAAGTACAGATAATGGTGTGTAAATGTAAGGAGAAGAAAGTACTGATAATGGTGTGTAAATGTAAGGAGTAGAAAGTACTGACAATGAAGTGTAAATGTAAGGAGTAGAAAGTACTGATAATGGTGTGTAAATCTAAGGAGTAGAAAGTGCTGATAATGGAGTGTAAATGTAAGGAGTAGAAAGTACAGATAATGGAGTGTAAATGTAAGGAGTAGAAAGTACAGATAATGGTGTGTAAATGTAAGGAGTAGAAATTACAGATAATGGAGTGTAAATGTAAGGAGTAGAAGTAAAAATCAACTGAAAAAATAATTACTCCAGTAAAGTACAAATAACCAAAATGTCTACTTAAGTAAGGTAATTTGTACTTTGTTACTTGACATCTCTGGGATAATGTGAATGATTAAAATGTTAAATTAAATTAAATGATTTAATTTAGAAATATTTGCCCTCCGGTGCAGTGAAACATCCACTAATGAATATACACACTAGCAGGCAGTGACCAATGGGCAGCCATATCCACAGAGCCCTGGGGAGCAGCCAGGAGTTAGGTGTCTTGCTCAAGGGCACTTCAGTTGTGGCCTGTCGGTTCATGAGATCGGACCACCAACCTCCAGCCCACAACTGCCCCAAAAAATAAATTTAATTGTTCATTCCAAACTATAGCCTAAAGATTTCAATTATTTTTCCACTCCAACATTTTTAACCAGCAAACGGTACAATTTCAGATTGCTTCTATCTTTACATACTACATCACACCCCAGATCAAAGAACTTGTTGGCGTTGGAATTCCCAGCCAGTGTTCAGACCTACAGGACAAAAAAAAATATAAAATTGTCTGATAACCTACAACTACCATAAACACTTGAATGTAGTTTGCATTGCAGTTCAAACCACTATGTTGAACAGATGGCTGGGGCAAATAATGGGTTCATGTGGGTGTTTTACTGCACAGACAATAGTTCATGAAGTAGATTTCACAAAGAATTTAAATAGAGAAATTTGGATGTTGGATTGTTGGGACAATTTATTCTTCAGACAAAAATTAAACCTATGCAGTTTTCTTTCAATCTTTCAACCTTCTAATCGTATTAGTCTCCAGCTACTCTGTTATTCCTTATGTAAAATTTAAAATCAAAATTACTTTGCTTTAACACTCACTAGTAATTTTGTTATGCTATTCTACTTAATTACCTATGTAGTAACAAAGTAAGTAATGTAATGTATTTACTTTTACTTTCCCAGTTTGTATTGACATGTGCAGGTCTGCAATTAGGACACTTTTCAGTTTGCTCCGATATTCAGAAATAGCAAAATTATGCAAAAATCTATTTCTCCATAGGCCACAGTGCAGTCTAGTTCTCCCATTCATTTACACCATAAGGATATTAGATACTTTCTGAGAGCCTGACCTTGCTTAGCTAAAGATTACAACAGAGAACTTTAAAAAAGAATGCATAGAATAATAAACATTTAGAAAAATTAAACAAATAGCAATTTTTAATAGTCTTATAAAAAAGTAATTTATATGCAAATGTGAAGATTATTAAATTATTAAATAGCTAGAAATTAGTGCATAATCATCATCATCACAATTACTGGGGGGGGGGCACATTTAATGCTAATGTTAATATATATATATATATATATATATATATATATATTATATATATATATATATATATATATATATATATATATATATATATATATATATATATAATCACAATAAAATATGTCTAAATTAATAACTTTACAGGAGAGAGCAAAAACCTCCCTAATCTTCAATGTAGGTTAATCTAAAACTGTTTTATTCCAATGTAGTTTGGAGTCTTTCTATTGATCAGCTTATCAATACATTCTGAGACAATGTAAAGCACAGCAGCTGTGCTTTACAAATTAAGTGGAACCAATATCAAACAACAAAAATACATTCTTTATTGGACAGTGGCGATATTATTAATGTGTTAATGTATGTATTTGACTAATAATATAATAATATATCCCCCCAATTTCTCAAAATCAGTGAAAGTCACCTGTGTTGTTTCAAAGAGCTACAATTGGGCAATCCTAAATATAATACAACACAATGATTTGAGTGGTATGTTTACATTTACAGTATTTGGCTGAGGCTCTTATTCAGAATGAATTACACTTTGATCACTAGTACTGAAAATAAGTAAATAAGGGTTATTATACTGCAGTGTTGCCTAATTTATGCTAGAGCCTGATTTTCCAAGAGGTGTGGAATGAATCTCTTGCACCCTCAAGTGTCTTAAAATCTAGATTTTTACGGTTCGCTCACACTGGGATTGCTTTTAAAGTTGCTGGTTGATCTTAATGGATGATCAAATGGATGATATTACTGATTATGAGCTTTATGTGACAGTGATTCTATTTGTTGTTTCTTATGGTTATTAATTATTGTTACAAATAGAATTGTGGTTATTATTTTCATTATTTTGGTTATTCTTTTGGTTACTGTATCAATAAGAATAATAAAGAGAACACCTAAAAATAAAGCCCCAATTTTAATTTGCTCTCAACTTTTTCATAACTGGCATTCAGCCATTAGTTATTTGTGTACCCAAGAACCAGCTGGGTTTGGTCATTGTGCCTGTAAGACTGATATATCATCACTATCCAAAGAAAACCAAGGATCTCCCAAATAATAACTTTATAGTAGAGCATTTATAATAAAACCATCAGGTATACATAAAAGATGACAGTCGTGTTTATATGATATAGAAATATAAAAATCATTCAAAATGGACAGCGGACTATGTAAATGCTCTCTGTTCTGATTGGCTGTATTCAAAAAGCAAAAAAAATGAAACACTCCTGATACCTTTAGTGCATGTGGGCAGAGCTAAACTGCTGTAGTTTTACTGTACTGTTTTTTTTGTGATGTCACAACCAAGGGTGTAGGAGCAGGTTTGACATTGGGAGGGGACATTTGCTAATATGAATCAAAGCCCACCCTATCCACTAAAATATTACCTATTAGCTGATTCCACTGTAGGTAAGGTAGTAAATCACTGTATGTATAGTGACGTAGAACAACATTTGTGGAATTACAGTAAATTACTAATAAATAAACAAAATACAACATTATCTGTACGTCTGTTTATTATTAGATAAATACAATTAAAGATCACTTTATAAACTAAACAAGATACTCCACATTACATAGTACTGTTCTTAGAAAACTTTTAAACTTTACATGCAATGTCTGGATTATATACACATATAACTAAAAAATATGTTGAGGTTTCCTGACTACACAAGACTAACATTAATGTTAGACAGTAAGGCCCAAACAGCACCCTCTGGAACATTACATACTGCACTACTGACAGCACTTCTAATGATGGAGTCCTTTTATTAACTCATTATTTTATTTCTTTTATATATATATATATATATATATATATATTTTTTTTTTTTTTTTTTTTGCGTATATAGTGTAGTAGCAGTTTCAGCAGTCATTTCAGAGTGCTTTCTGACTAAAGTTAATATAAACGTTAGCTAACCCAAACCCTCCTAGTCTGTTACCATAACAACACGTTTAAAGCTGGCGTGAGCTACCCAACGCTCCAGCGAGGCGAGAGCTTGGGTCAGTGAAGCTGCTGACTGCAGGATATTTCTTAACAGGCATCTCAACACAAGTCTTAACACAGTGAAAGACCCAGACCACCTAACAACCAGAGCCAAAACACACTTTTAAAATATAAGTTTTTAAACATTTTTGGCTTTTTCTGTGGTTTTATTTGGGGTGGGACAAATCCCCTTATCCCCCCAGGTTCCAATGCCAATGGTCCCAACAACATATTAAAAGATTTTATAGCTTATTTTCCAGATATGTACCCAAAGAGTGAAGAGGACGTTCAGATGTTTATGTACTATGTTACAAAAAGTTTTAATTCATAAAAATAAGGAACAATAGTTTTCTTCCACTATATGAACCCTTGCCTGCATGGTTCGTCCACTGGAGATCTATTTTCATTCTAACCTTCTTGAATAAAAAGACCTGCCAACTATAATAACGGTATTTTTCCTAGAGTCGTTTCCTCGTCACATGGCTCGCTCGCTCCATACCTGTGCAACTCCACGGTTGCGGTTTTTTTTCGGCCTCCGACCGCCGCTGGTGTTTTGGCTGCATTTGTTTTGTATTAGTGACCATTACGTGCCGCTTTGGAGGGGGGGGCAGGGCAGGAAGCAAGCTTAGTGGCGTGCATTTTATTATACGCCTCAGTAAGCCAGAGAAGGGGAAGCACATGTCGGTCTGAAATAGTAGAGATCTCAGATTAGTTGGGGGAATTGCTTTCTGGATACAACAATACCCGCGTGCAACAATTCTCACACCTCCCTTCCCACAAGCTTTTTTCCACCCCCTAAAAGCACCCTCCACCACCACCTCCCTCACCTGAACCACCACCACCCACCCACCCCCCAACAAAACCTCGTCCAAAGACTAATGGCTCCAGAAGGCTGTTTTTGATGGGGACACGTCGGACGCCGTTAATAGAGAAAGCGTATTCGCCTCGGTTTTCTGCTCAGGAGAGGAAATAGCGACGCCGCCAAAAAGGAGGGAAAAAAGACGCGATCCTGCATTAATGGGTGGAAAAGCACCTGTTTGCGGCCCACTGCTGTCTGCTGGACTCAGCTCCTCTCGGCTGCGGTGGATTTTTTCCCCCTGTGCTGGGGTTCCGTGCCCTTGAAAGCTGAGCGAGCGCCAGATTTGCATTAAAGCTGCAATCAGCGTGTTTTTTTTTTTTTTTCGGGGGAGCTACGCTAATTCCGTGGCCACTCAGGTTGTGGCTGGCGTAGAAATTTTCCATGTTTTTCACCGTGTGCTGGATGGAAATGTAGAAGTTTTTACGTTTCTGCTTGTAAAAGTGCTTCACTGATCCTTAAAAAGGGATATTTTACCCACTGCATGAATAACAACTCAATCACTGCTGTTGCTGCGAAACCTTGTTTCTAATGTAATTCAAGAGCACCTGGCAACTTTTTACATTGTGTGTAAATTTCATGATGATTGGACGGAAAGAAATTGCTCACGCTTCTAAAGTTCAATTAAAAAGTCATGTTCCATTTAATTACATTAAAAATTAAGTAGGTAAGTTACCATTCTGGAGAGACATGGTTTTGTACTGACTGCACTGATATGTGTAACTCGATTTTTAATTAAATTTTTCATTCATGCGATTTGACCACCTTTTATGATTTTCATTGTTGGGTAAATAAATAAAGTAGCAGAAGTGATTCAGTGTTTGAGCTTGTTATTCATGCATTTGTGCTTATTGCATAGTAGTTACATAGTGAGTAATGCAACAGATTACATTTGCCTTTATATTCTACAAACAACAACTTCAAGTATGCATTCCCAACATGGCAATATCAAGCATTGAAACATTTTAAATGATTTTAAATGTTCTGCATTTTCTAGGCTCTTTTACTGTCGTCCATCTAGATAAGGGGTACTCTAGGTTATACAGTTTTATGTAGTATATGAAGCAGGATGTACATGTAAAGCTATTTGTAGTAGAGCATAGTAGTAGCATATAGTTATAGAATTTATAGTATAGAATAGTATAGTATAGTATGGTATAGTATAGTATAGTATAGTATAGTATAGTATCGCATAACCCATGCTGTATGGCTGGTCTATTACATTACAATAGGCCAGCTTAAAATAGTATAGTGTAGTATGACATGGTATAGTATAGTATAGTATAGTATAGTATAAGTATAAGTATGAGTATAGTATAGTATAGTGTGGTATGTTATGGTATAGTATAGTGTAGTATAGTATGGTATAGTATAGTATAAGTATTATTATAGTATAGTATAGTATAATATAGCATAGTATAGTGTGGTATGTTATGGTATGGTATAGTATAGTATAGTGTAGTATAGTATGGTATAGTATAAGTATTATTATAGTATAGTATAGTGTGGTATGGTATGGTATGGTATAGTATAGTATAGTATAGTATAGTATAGTATAGTATAGTGTGGTATGGTATGGTATGGTATGGTATGGTATGGTATGGTATGGTATAGTATAGTATAGTGTAGTATAGTATGGTATGGTATGGTGTGGCATAGCACTACTGTCTGGTTGGCCTTATACATTACAATAGGCCTACTTAAAGTAGTATGGTATGGTATTTTGGTGCAGTGTAGTTGGTATGGTATTCTGGTGCAGTGTAGTTGACTTGGCACAGTATAGTAGGTCTAGTATGATGTAGTTTAATAAATTATAGTATGATTTGGTACAGTCTAGCATGGCGTAATGCAGTAAAGTGTAGTTGTCTTATTACATTATAGGGAACCCAGCATAGCATAGCATAGCATAGAATAGTATAGCATAGTGTCATAGTAAAGCATTGTGGAGTATAGTATAATATAGCATAGCATAGCATACAGTGGTATAGAATGATATGGTGCAGTGTAGAGTAGTATAGTGTAGTATAGTTGATAAAAAGTAGCAGAAGTGATTTAACTTTTGAGCTCATTATTCTTTTTCATACTTATTACACAACAACTACATATGAGCAGTGCAAAGAATTGCATTTGCCTTCTATATTCCTCAAGCAACAACTTCAAGTACGCATTTCCAATGTTGTCAATGTCAAACAATGAACACTTAAAATTTATGTCCTTAACAACAAAGAATAGAACGCATTTCCATTTCACTTTGATTTGTTGTGATTCTGCAGCCAGAAATGTTCTGGATTTCTAGGTTCTTTTACTGTTGTCCATCTACATGAGGGCTACTCAAAGTGCGGTCTGCAAGCCAACCCTGGCCTTCAGGAGTGTTTTATTTGGCCCACCAGGCAATCGCCCAACTCCCCACTTACACTTAGTTGTCGAGAGAACATATTTGTTAGGTTCTTATGTTTAAAGAGTTTTTGATTTCGAGACCACCTGAAAATAATTACTTTATTCTGAGTTTACAAAGAAGGTATTCTGCCTTCATTGATTAAGCAAATTAACTGTCTGCTCATTAGCACTTATTTAATTAATAATCAGGCTGAATTAAGCATTTTCAGAGCATCTTAAATTGTATATTACACTTTCTTAGCCTTATGTACAACTCTTATTCGAACATTGGGTCTATGATGTACTTATTTTCTAAAAACGAGTCACCACATAGGCTATAATAAAGACATTCTATGGAGACTACTATTTAACATGTGCTAATAATTTGTTAGACTTTATTTGAACATGTGATGTGGAACTAACTGCTTATTAGCAAAACTTCAAGTTATTCTTGTCACAATATCAATATATCAATACATGATGTGCAAAAGACTGTACTGTATTCACAGGAAAACAAAAAGTACTACTTCATAAAGTAGGAATAAGTCAGTTATTAACAATAATTGACTAAATAATGGCATTGCAGCGGTGTTATGACTTACATAATTGTTGCCCCTTGACGCTAAACCACTTTACTTAGTAGTTAATATATATTTTTATCTGTAACTACCTATAATTTATTTTGGCGATAAAAAAAATCTTGTTACATCATAATAGGACTATTATAACATAGGATAATATAAAATAATGTTATATAGTACAGTATAGAATAGCTTGGTATTTTTCAGTACAAAGTTTTTGACCTAGTAAATTATGGTATACATAGTATAGTACCACATATTTTACTATCCCCAGGATCTCATATAATATATGGGATGTCATTATAAGGCTATTTTAGTTGAGTATAGTAGTAGCATGTATCATAGTATAGTGCAGTGCAATGTATTTGACCTAGTACAGTGTAATATACCTAGTATGTTATGTTATAGTATAAAATAATATAGTATAGTACAGTGAAGAAAGGTATAATCTACCATAGTATAATACAGTAAATATAGTCCCCCTTTTGCAATATAGTTACAAATACAATATTAGTATAAAACAATGTGGTATATTTGGCCTATTGCAGTATAATAGGCCTACTACAGTATATAATCATTTAGAATAGCACAGTGAGGTAAGGTATATTATATTATATTATATTATATTATATTATATTATATTATATTATATTATATTATATTATATTATATTATATTATATTTCATTATATTATATTATAGTGAAGTAAGGTATAGTTTAGTATAGTATAGTTTAGCATAATATAATACAGTATACAGTTGGTCTATTGCAATATATTAAAGCTAGTACACTATCATATAATACAGTACTGTATAGTTACAGTATAATAGGCCTAATATAATATATTATAGTATAGTATAGAATAATTGAGAGTATCATAGTGTGGTATAGTATAGTACTGCATAGTATAATACTGCTTGAGAGTTCCTGATCTCAAAAAGCTCAAAATATTAGAGGACATCTGACATTTATAGCAAGATCAAATATAAAATTAAAATTCTAATCTAAGTGCTATTTATATGCTACTGGCTCAGATGTTCAGATCCCAAAATCTCACTGTATATCACCTCAAAACACTTGAAATGAGTGGCAGCACATGAAGGATAAAATACCCACAAGTAATGCCGAAGACTGAAACCAGGGAAAAACGCTTTCGGGAAGTCGTTCCAGCACAGATATAAGTGTGTAAGCGCAATAAGTGACTCCTGAGTGTTTAAAACTACACATTGTAATTACTCCGTATTCATTCACGTAGATTTATAAAAGGTTTCATTTGTAGTTCTTCACATGCAGCCCTGCGAGATGTTTTTCATCTTGACATATTAAAGGCAGAGTCAAAACCCTGATGACTAGTTCTAAATCCATCTAAACACCGCTCCTCCTAATGTGGGATCTTTAGGATAATAATCCAGCCCATTTGTGGAAATTGAATGGCCCAAGAATAAGCTCAATAAAAAGATGTTTGGCACACTGGCGGATATCACCAGCTACTTTGTGCTCAGGCTCTTTCCCTGTGTTCATTAGACTTTTAATTTGTTAGTATTATTTTAGAAAATATTGTTGGGGGGAATAAAAAAAACATTTTACTAGAAATCAACTCTCTAGGAATAATTTACACCAATGTAGCAGTAATCATTTAGTGAAGACTGATCAGTGTTAATGGTAAGAGAGGAAATGACTATGATGAAGATTCTGCAAAGGTTGATTGTACAGAATGTTTTTTAAATTATAAACAATTTATACAATGAATGAAATAAAGACGCATGTGCAAGTATCCATAATTGTTTAAATGCTGTAATGAAGACAAATGTAATTGTTCATGATCCAGGGTCATTATCTGTGAGTATTTTTTCTTTATCCAAGTGTTGAAGAATGAACTGTAATGCCTGTTTTGACAGGAAATAATAATAATGGTCTCTGACTTTGGCATCGTACTGTAAATTCTACACTTTTAATTATATGTAGTATATAAAGTACAGTACGTAGGATGTACTTACAAAGCTATTTGTAATATTTGTAATAGCACATATAGCGAATAGTCATAGTGTAGCAAAGTATGGTATAGCATAGCATAATACAGTAAGATATAGTTGGCCTATTGCATTTAGTTGATCTAATATAACACAGTATAGTATAGTACAGTACAGTATAGTGCTAAGTAGCATAGAATATCATAGTGTTTTAGTACAATATAGTTGACTTAGTACCATATAATAGGTCTAGTATAGTATGTTATAGTATAGTATAGAATAACAACACGATAGTATCTATCACAGTGTAATATAGTAAAGTATAGCTGGCATATAACATAATAGTAGTTACCAATTGCATAGTACAGCACAGCATAGCATAGTAAACCTGGTATGTTACAGTACTGTACTGTACAGCACAGCACAGTACAGTACAGTATGTTTGGCTCATTATGGTATAGTGTAGTATAGTACAGTACAGCACAGTTTACTATATCATAACATAGAATCAAATTGAAAAGTATAGTATAATATTCTTCCTGCTTAATGACCCTCCGCCCTTCTAGGTGGATAAGCGCTTTGATGAACAGAGTATAGTATAGTATAATAGTTAGAAGATATTTAGTGTATATGCAAATCAATATCCATCCAATCTATTTGATCATTTGGAACATAATGGGTTTCCAAACCAGAAGAAAAGATATATTTTAACACGACTCTTGCCAAATGTATGAAACCTGAATAAGAAAGCTGATGTATGTATTTCCAGTGATGTGATATAATGCAATGTAGGCCTGAAGCATCTTTCCTATAGTACTTCTGTAATAACCGGCGTGTCCTAGTCTGAACTATCTCAGGTATCATATTCTTCAGTGATTCAGGCCTTTGCTAAAGAGGGAGACAGGTTTGCCCTCAGCAAATGGAACAGTAGAAGCAATGGGGCCGAGCATGCAATAAAAGTCTTTTCAGGTAAATCACCACTCAACCTGTCGTCACCCGTAAGGGTAATATTATTGGAAACAGACGGCCTGTATTAGCATGTGAATGCGGCCCACTCATGCCAGATTCTCATATAGGGTCCAGCACTCTGGCAGGGTCCCCCTCTTTCTTCCTAGATTACCCACAAAGTGGCTCTTATTTGCTTGACAATGAGGGAGCGTTGTTCTTTTATATTTGGTTTTCTTTTTTTAGAGCCACAGAAACGTCTAGTTCACAGTATTTCAGCACGACCTGGAGAAAGTCTTCTCTGATCGTTTCCAGTTTCATTTAGGAGTCGAGCTTCAGCCAGAGACCACAAGACCGAAGGAAGGGGTTTCTCTTTTGGGGACTGAGCCGTTGAGTACTGCATGCTTTACTAAAGACTGAGGGCTAATTAATAGTGGAAGAAGTGGAACAGTGTGGTCGCTGAAACAAGGAGCTTAGTGAAAAGATAGCAAAAAACTTCTCCTTTGGGGAGAGCTTTTCTGGAGGATATTTGGAAAAAAGTATTGCACACACTGGAAATTTAATGCATCTGATTTTTTACTTCACTGAATTGTGTCTAACTCAATATAAGCCAGTATAAATAGTTTCTATACAGCCTTAATTTTGTACCATGCAGTTTTAACACAGCAGGCTTTTAAAAACAACACATTTATAAGTATATATGTTTATTTTTCATAATATAAAACTTATTTTAACATAAAGGAAGCATAATGCAAAACGTACTATGTTTCAGTAGACATTAAGAACAAAATAATTATATTGATATTAACAAAGCCTTGTACTCATAAGTCTTAATGCTAGAATTGCTCTAAAGTATAATTACAGTTTATTAGCAATAATACATACTTAATTACCATGTAATAACTGCTAACTGTTCTAACTTGAAAAAAAACATTATTAACTTTTTGATGTTGTACATAGGATGTAGTTATAAATTTGTAGTAAAGCATATTGCATATTGTCATAGTATAGCATAGTATAGTATTTTACATTACAATATAGGTGTCCTATTATAGAATAGTAGACCTTGTATAGTTCCACTTCTAACTTTTCCCAAAGTACTTCTTATTTGAAAAAAAAAACATTATTAAACATGTTTTTTAATCATTATTAGCTTTTTTGTTGTGTTATAATGACAAGTTCTTAAATAACAGTTATTAAGATGTTAAGTGAACTTGTTCAACTTCTGAGTGCTAGTGTTTTCATAGAAAGGAAGCTGTAATAAAGTTAAAGGTTGTTTTTATTGTAGTTGTTGATGCTTCAGTGTTATTATTCGGTTCCCAGTGTTGAAAAATGAACTTGTAATGTCTGTTTTGATAGAAAATAATAATAAAAAGTCAGAGTCAGAGTGGTCTTTGGCACAGTACTGTAAATTCTACATCATTTTAGAATCCATTGATTACATAGTTATATTTAATATATGAAGTACAGTACACAGGATGTAAATTTGTTGTAGAGCATATAGCATATGCTAATAGTATACCATGGTACAGTAAAGAACATTATAATACAGTACTATATAGTTGGCCTATTACAGTATAATAGACCTACTATAATGTAGTATAGTATTTTGTTGCACAATAAAGCACAGAATAGCATAGCAAAGTATTTTATAGTATAATAAAGCTTTTTTACATTTAACAAAAACATACATTATTAAATTTGGTGTTCTTATGACATTTTACTGTATTGAACTGCATTGAAGTTATTAAATAGCAATTATTAATATGTTAAGTGAACTTCAAAGTTAAGCTTGTGTTTTAATAGAATGGAAGCTGTAATAAAGACAAATGCTGTTTTTATTTGTGAAGTCTGTTTTGATAAAAAGTAATAGTATAACAATAATAATAATAATAATAATAATAATAATAATAATAATAATAATTAATAAGTCATAGTGGTCTTTGGTACAGTACTGTAAATTCTACATTATTGTAGGACCCATTGGTTATAGTAGTTATATGTAATATATGAAGAATAGTACATAGGATGTAGTTATACATTTGTACAGCATATTTCATATATTCATTGTATAGCACAGTATATTCAAGTATGGGGTAATACAGCGCTATAGTACTATATACTTGGCATGTTACAGTATAGCATGCATATTATAATGCAGTATAGAATAGCATATTATAGTATTTTACAGAACAATATAGTTGTTCTATTACAGCATAGTAGACTTAGTTTAGTACAGTGTTGTATAGAATAGCATAGCACAGTATTTTACAGAATAGTACAGTTAAAGTAGACATAGTATAGTTCCACTTCCCAAAACACTTTACAACTTCAGCTTCTGAGTCTTAGCGTTTTCAATAGAATGGAATTGAAGCTGTAATGAAGACAAAGTTTGTTTTTAAATGTAGTTGTTGATATCTCAGGGTCATTATATTCAATTTTTTTCTTAGTGGTGAACTTGTAATGTCTGTTTTGATAAAAAATAACAATCAATGAGTGGTGTTTGGCACAGTACTATAAGTTCTATATCCCATTGGTCACATGGTTAAATGTAGTATATGAAGTAAAGTACATAGGATGTAGTTATAAATTTGCAGTAGAGTAACTGTATAGTACAGTATAGTCAAGTATAGGATAATACAGCTCTATGGCACTATATAGTGGGCATATTACAGTATAATAGGCATATTGTAATGTAGTATAGCATAGTACCTTATAGTATTTTAGTAGTTCTATTACAGCATAGTAGACTTAGTATAGTACAGCGTTGTATAGAATAGGATAATGTTGTATAGGATAGCATAGCACAGTACAGTATAGTTGATAAAAAAAGAAATATGATTAACTTTTTGGTTTTGTTCTTATGACATTTCTAGTTATACTGTATACATCTAAGTCGTTAGTAATTTTAATATGTTTATACAGGATTAATAAATTTTGCAGTACATTGGATTTGTTTTCCAATCTCAGGTTGTTGGACTTACAGCTTCTTATACAGTAACTACAATAACTGCTATGCAGACTCGCTGAGTTATTCTGAAATTTTAGGGATGTGCACTAAAAACCTGTGGTTCTGCCTGGTTTTTGGTTAATGCGAACCATTTTGAAGCTTATAGGAAAACGGACTCCTGTGAGGGAAACCTGAAGCTCAGATATTTCATAAAGTGTTTCTTCATGAAATATTTGAATGTAATCCACATCCAATTCAGCTGATTTTGAGCATGTTTTAATGAAACGTCCGCCGTTTCTTCTCAGGGATTGGGTTACGGCTGCCTTTGTCTGTATATTTTTAAACACATAATCCTATTACATGTATTCTGTTACTGTCCAGCCCAGCTCTGGACTCATCTGCGAAACCGCCAGAGAAATAGTGGAAGACAAAGAACAGTGGAATTTCCCTTCGGCATAGTGGACCCAAAAAAAAGTCCTCGTTCAAACAAATAGCAATCGCTTTATCCAGGCACCTCTGCTGGGCGAGCTCTTTGTGTGTGTCTAGCCTCCAGGCCACATTTTTAGTACCTCTGGAGTCTCGCTCGCAGCTTGCGCTATATGTAGAAGAAAAAAAGCGAAAGGAGGGAGAGAGAAAAAAAAGAGTGTTTGGGATTTGACCACCCGTAACAGTTCGGGAGCAGAAGATCTGCGGGCTTCGCAGGCTTTTCCTCGGGCCCGCTGACTCCGCAGCCCCATCCCAGAATGCACCGCGACCGTGTTTATTCTGCTGATCCCGTGGCTGGAGCTCCGGAGGGACTGCAGGACCACCAAGGACTTGCTTGGCACCGAGGGGCCTGGGTGCGGCCTGGCCTGGGAATGCCTATGGAGCAGTGTGGGAGTGGGAGTTAAAGCGTGGAGGCCAGAAAAAGGCCCATCTGAGGTCCAAACATGTCGGGAATTAGTGCGATATGCTCGTGCGGATGGATGTAATTTGCCCGTTCTGCTTTTTTCGGTTAAGGGTTTTTCACCTCCTGTGTAAACAGGATCAGAATTTATGACCGCGCATGACACAAGGCTTGTTTTAGTCCAGTTCAATTCCTCTCTCAGCGTATATGGACCATCTGACTGAACTAGTCTATTCAAAAAATTAAATATTCAGACCTTTGATTATGTTATTACCCATTTAAACCCAAGGCAATAATTAAGCTGAATATATATGCCATTATCATTTATAGAGAACTTTCTATTGGGATGGGGTGGTCCTAAAATCTAATATTTCATTTTTTTAATGTTTTTATTTTAAGGTTTATTTTATGATGCGTAATAGTTGAAAGGTTGTTATTCATCATGAGCTTAATATTTAAATAAGAAAAAATAAACCATTACAGTACTGAAACATAAGAAATGGAAGTCCATAGGCAGAGCCTTATTGTAGCCACGCCCCTGCAATTTAGAGCAAGACTACATCCCTGACCCTCACAGCCATGTGGTGAGTAGTTTGATTCCATTGTTTTGAAGTAAATGTCTGAAAAAGTCTGAAAATCAGTGTGGAAATTTAAGAATAGTCATTACCGAAACATATATTTCGGTATAGTCAACTTTTTAGTTTTAATAAACAAAAATCACCACCGAAACATATATTTTCTGCAATTATATAATATCAATTTTAATACACACCATTCAAAGCTTCATTTGATAGTGATATACTAGCCAGTGTTTCAGAGTTTTATAATACTAATACTGTCACCACCGAAACATATATTTTCTGCAATTATATAATATCAATTTTAATACACACTATTCAAAGCTTCATTTGATAGTCATATACTGGCCAGTGTTTCAGAGTTTTGCTCAAAATGAACCAATACTGTCACCACTGAAACCTTTGGTAAAGTGTGGGTAGTGTTATGCTTGTTTTAATAAATGCTTAGTTTTAATAAAAAAAGAATAATTTAATGGTAGGATTGTTTAAAGTAGAAGCATTCAGCTTTGTATCCCAATGTGTCCCAATGCATGAAAATCACTGTAGAGTATTAAACATTGTCATAACTGAAACACATATTTTCTACAATTAAGTTAATCAAGTTTTATTAAACACAAAACCATTCAAAGCTTCATTTGTTAGTCCTATACTGTCCAGTGTTTTAAAGTTTTATAGTACTGATAGTGTCACCACCGAAACAGTCACTACTGAAACCTTTGGTAAAGTGTGGGTAATGTCATCTTTGTTTTGGTAAATGTTCAGTTTTAATAAAATATACATAATTAAATTGTAGGATTATTTAAAGAAAAAGGATTTAGCTTTGTGTCTCAATGTGTCCCAATGTCTGAAAATCAGTGTGGAGAATCAGTGTGGAGTCATTACCGAAACACATATTTTCTGCAATTAAGTCAACGCTTTTGAGTTTATTAAACACAAAATTATCCAAAGTTTCATTTGTTAGTCACGTACTGTCCAGTGTTTTGAAGTTTTATAATACTAACACTATTATTACTGTAACAATTTGCAATTATGTAAATAAATATTTTAATAAACACCATTCAAAACACTACTAAAACATTTGATAAAGTATGAGTAGTGTTATGTTGGTTTTAGTGAATGTTCTGTTTTACTAAGATAAACATAATTATATTGCAGGATGATTTAAAGCAAAAGGATTTTACTTTGTTTCTCAGTGTGTCCCAATGTCTGAAAATCAGTGTGGAGAATCAAGAATTGTCATTACCGAAACAAATATTTTATGCAATTAAGTCAACTTTTTTGAGTTTTATTAAACACAAAATCATTCAAAGCTTCATTTGTTAGTCATGTACTGTACAGTGTTTTGGAGTTTTATAACATTAATACTGTCATTACCATAAACCATATTTTCTGCAATTAGTTTTATGTTGGTTTTAGTGAATATTCAGTTTTAATAAAATAAATATAATAAATTATAGCATTATTCAAACCAAATGGATTAAGCTTTGTGTCCCAAAGTCTGAAAATCAGTGTGGAACATTAAAAGCTGTCATAACTGAAACACATGTTTTCTGCAATTACGTAAACTGAGTTTTAATAAACACAAACCATTTAAAGCTTTATTAGTTAGTCATGTACTATCTATCATTTTTTATTTCTCCTTATCTAAAATTGTCACCACTGAAACACTTGGTAAAGTGTGGGTAGTGTTGTGCTTGTTTTGGTGAAAGTTCAGTTGAATTACTATTAACGTAATTAAGTTGTTGCATTATTCAAAGCAAAATGATTTCAGTCTAAAGTCTTTTTTGCAGGACTGAATGATTCATACAGTCTGCGTAAAAGTCTTAGGCAGTTACTTGAAACCATTTATCTCAGCGGCTGCTTTGGCCAATAAAAGCACATTAGAAGAAAACAGAAATAGTGAAAAACATGCAGTCGGAGTGTGTTGTGTTATTTTAGGAAAGTCACTGATATGCTGCTTGTAAGTTTTCAGTTAAAAGAAATGTATCTTGGTTCCTGACTTCTTACTGAACCCCAGCTGTAGCATTGATCAGCAGCACACCTGATTCAATTCAATGAAGGACTTATAAGTTAGACTGGGTACTCAAGATTCAAGAGTTTTATTGTCATGTGTACAGCAGAACAGACAGTTACACTGTACAATGAAATTCTTACTTTGCTGTTACTCCATTCACCAATAGATAAAGATAACAAATAAAATAAATAATTAAATATATACAAAATATACAAAGTATAATAATATAAGCTGAAGTAAATAAAAGTATTTTTATAGTTAAAGAATAAAAAATAAAAGTAATGTGTGCTTTTATGTGCAAGTATGAAGAGCAGCAGCCATAAAGTGCAAGTTGCAAGTAACAAATGTAAACAATAATGTTTGTGTGAGTAGTGAATGTAAACAGTATTGTATGTAAACAGCAGTACAGTGAGTGTAAAGTGCAGTTAAAATCAGTTCAGATAGGAGAGGTTGGAACTGGTTTTAACTGGTCTGATTTTAACGGCACCTTACACTTACTGTACTGCTGTTTACATACAATACTGTTTACATTCACTACTGGCAACTATAAATACTGGACTGTAGGTGTGGTTCGTATTAAAATCAGGTATCACAAATATGGCATCTTTACAGGAGAGGACAATGTAAGTCAATGGAACGAGAATTTTTTTATTTAGGAGCATTTCTATTGGTCCATTCATCTAATTAACTTTTCACACAATGCAAAGAGCAACTGTTGTAATTAAATGATGCAGTAAAAATAAAAACCTGCAAAAAACATGGAGGGAAATTCTAGTTTGTAATTATTGTTATTACTGCATTATTAAGATGCTGCTCATTGCTGCTATATTAGGTAATAAATATGTTTGATCAGAATTTATACTTTTATTATTAAGCCTTTATTAAGCTTTATTAAGCCAATAGCTGGTAACTGATATTATTATTTGAAGCCTTTGAAGCTGTGCACCCTCATTACTGCTTAGTAATGTACTAATGATTAGCCAGTTAATAAGCAATTTCTGGTTTGTAAAGGCTTAATAAACCCAATTTAAGACCATTATAACATCCTTCTTCAATGAGGTGTTATATATATATTTTGTAATGTCTATATATTTTTAATACTATTTCTCAGAAGACTAGGACTTTTGCAGAGTACTGTACATTCATACATAACTTTCCACCGAATACAAGCCATCATAACCAAATGGAATGCATTTGTCAGTATATTTCAAAATATACAATCAATATATAGCATGGTTTTCAATATATAGCTGTTTTTGCATGTATGATGCCAATACTAAATCTCTTAGACTGCCACTGTAATGGTTCCCTGAAGGAAAGTTAATGTGTTGCGCCCTAAGTGAGGTATTCACTCGGATATTAAGGGCCGTGTTGTACCTTCACTAATGTAAGTAATGTAACAACATTATAAGCCAGTACATAGTCATGCGTCATACTTACATAGATTCATTTCACAGCTGCTTAAAAAATACTCGTCTACAGTTTAGTACTCAACCTCATGTGAAAAATAGCAGACAGCCGTGATCTTTTTGATTGGCATCTTTGTCACATGGCAATGAGCTTGTGTTTATATTTCCCTCGATTTCTGCACTTAATTACTCGGAGGACCTTTATTATTTATTAAATTACTCACACAGTCCTCATCGTTTTCACTGTAGCAGGCTCTGTTAGTCCAACAATTATGTTTAATAACCTCTCACTAGTGTATATTTTCTCTTTATCTCTTGAAGGCACATATTTTCCCCCTCTGGAAACGGGTTGGATCAAGCTCAGTGAGGTTTCCAGTGCTGACTGGCGCCCTCTGCCAGCATATGGAGATCATTACATGAGATAAACCACATCGTGATAACTGTCTGTGTCTATGAACGCAGTAAAAACATTTACAGGATATTATCGTATCAATCTTGTGTAGACAGTATCAGTTGTGGGGAATATTGAGGCACATGTGGTCAAATGTATATGTATTTGTTGGTATAAGAACACACACGTCTGTAAGTTTTAATACATAATTAAAAGTAAACAGCAAATGTGGGAAAAAAAAAAAAAAAAAATATATATATATATATATATATATATATATATATATATATATATATATATTGCTTGAATATATAGTCTGCAGAGCTTGTGTTAACTAATATTCTATTGTTCCTGTATTGCAGTATACAGTAATGCATCAATATGGGGTACATGGCATTATAATAACCCTATAATGTGCTTATTAAGCATTAACAAGTAAGTAGTTAACAAACCAGTGTGCTTATTATTATGCTATGAAGCAATAACTGGAATGAAATGGTCATTTTCGAGACTATAACATTTTAGATGTCCAGTGTTATTCTATTATTAAGAGTTATCAACAAATAGTTCTTAATTTCATGGTTGTGCACAAAAAAACAAATATAAATAAGCATCCCCTAATTTTGGATTTCTGCATATTTCAAACTGACCAGCTGTGTTTACACTGTATGAAAATTTTGGACCTGTAAAGTTACAATTTTGAAGATACTTGTTTTTTTAGATAGCAATAATATATATTCAATTCTCCTCACATACCATATTTTGAAAACGTTTTAGGTACTTGGGAAAATAATTATATTTAAAAAGCTGCTTTATCCAGACAGGAAGCTTATATTTACTCAGTAAAACACTTTACTTATTACATGTACAAAACAGTATTAATACAGTAAGTAGTGCTTTTACATACGTCAGTGTGTCTATTTAACCCTTTCCAAGCTTCTCCTTCTATAAACAACCCAGTATTATTTACAGTTCTCATCTAATACCTGCTTTGACTGCTCAGTACTTCATTAAGCTATGATCTACTTCTCTCACAATAAGATATTCATATTACTTTGTATTGTATGTATGATTATTTACATCTGTTCTAATCATATCTGATGTCATTACTGGTGAACCTACACTTATTGATAGGATAAAGACCTTTAAGCAATCAGCTTAGGAGCCTCAGACTTTTGCACAAGACTGTAATTGCCCTTTGTGTTCATCAAATTAATTCTTTTGTTCACAGAAATTACTTTATAAATCATAATTTACTCTTTTGACCTGAGACGGGTTCCACTTTAGATTTTTGGTTACTTCTTTCTTTTGTTCTTATATAGCTCCTTGCCCAATACAATGCTCGCTCAGGGGTTGGAATGCTTTTCAGAGAAATGCTATATAAATAAATCTTTACATGCTTCATATGCTTCATATGTGGAATAAGCTATAGGTAACAAACATACTATGACACATATGAGTAATGTATAGAAAAACCAACTTGTAACAATATTAACATATGCTAATCCTGTTTAATAATGGCTTCGTATTACTATTTTTTTTCTTGAATGCCTTCCTCCCTCTGGTGCTGTAGTGCTAATATATCCCAAAGAAAAACATGAAGAATCTCCACTTTTGTCGATTTTCAATCACACAACAGCAGCCTGTGTGACAGTTTCATTCTGAATGGACCAATAGAAATGCTCCAAAATAGCTTGGAAAAATTTCCATTGACTTACATTGAAAGTGAAGTTAACATCATTTTGGAGCTTTTTCCAGCTTCTCTTTATCATCTTAATATTAGACTGGCTGTTATTGTTTCCATGCCTTTATATATATATATATATATATATATATATATATATATATATATATATATATATATATATATATATATATATATATATTGCTTGAATATATTGTCTGTAGAAGATGTGTTAACCAATATTCTTCATTTGATGGTGTATATAGTACATATACAGTAATGCATTAATATAGGTGACATTATAATAACCTTCTAATGTGCTTATTAAGCATTAATAAATAAGTATTTAACAAGCCAGTGTGATTTTTACTATGCTATGAAGCAATAACTGGAATGAAATAGCCATTTTCTACACCGTAACATTTTAGATGCCAACATTTAGATACTTGTTTTTTATTGTTTTTTTATTTATTTCGTTATATCCATTTATTTCTTATGACACAACTGTGCAAAGTGAATTCACTCTAGTTACTGTTTAATACTGTAGTAATGAGCAGCCAGTTACTCTAGTACTGACTTATTAAGAAATAATAAAGGTATTAAAGAGAGTTATACCGGTGTGCCACTTTGAATATTCTAAATTCACAGCTCTAGTACACAAATCCCTTTTATTGTCTACATTTATAATTTACACTTGCTATAAATCAAGTTTACTCAACCAAGATATATGGTGATAACATGTCAGGTACGAAACATTAATAAAACAGACAACAGTCTTTCATAAAGTTCTATTTTAAACAGAGTGCTGCCACAGAGCGGAGAGGTCAGCCAGCGTGAGCGATGGACTGAGGGTGTTTAGCCAAGCTGTCAGAGATTTCAGCTGTTTGTGGGTTTTGCTTTTCTTTTTTTCTCAGTTGAAAATGTCTCGGAAGATTGAATGGGGGGATTTGAGGTGGTCAAGGCGAACAAGGAGGGGGGTTCTGCAGGTGTGGGTGGGTCGGGGGGGATTAGCCTTCACACAACTCCACATTGTTTTGTGCTGACTGTGTGGAAAGTCGGTTATAAAGGACGTATGATCAGAGGGGTTTTTACTCATGTGCATGCGTTCCAAATTCGTTCTAAAAACATTCTAAAATGCACCATCCAATTCCAAGTCTATGTATGGAAACCAAACAGCCAAAATATAACCAGTTTTGAATTTGTTGGACTGATTTCTCTTATTATTCCACTTATGGTGTTTGTGTGAGTTTATGTGCCAAAAGCAATTTATTTCTACATGAGCATTTTCCAGCTTCTCTTTATCATCTTAATATTAGACTGACTGTTATTGTTACCATGCCTTTATGACCAAGTGAGCTCGGTTCTGATTGGCTGCTCTGTGTTGTTTTCAGACTGTAACTGTCCTTTTAATAACAATAACAGTATGTTCAATATGTGTTATACATGGAAGAACCTATAGGTCATAACATTATTATGTTTCATATATGTTACATATGGAGGAACCCATAGGTAATAATATTAATATATTCAATATGCTTTATATATGGAAGAACCTATAGGTAATAATATTAATATGTTTCATATGCTTTATATATGGAAGACTCTATAGGCAATAATATTAATATGTTTTATATGTGTTATATATGGAAGAGCCTATAAATAATAATATTAATATGTTTCATATGTGCTATATAGGAAATAACCTGTAGGTAATAATATTAATATGTTTTATATATGTTATATATGGAAGAGCCTATAGATAATAGTATTAATATGTTTCATATGTGTAATATATGGAAGAGCCTATAGATGATAATGTTAATATGTTTCATATGTGCTATATATGGAAAAGCCTATAGATAATAATATTAATATGTTTCAGATGTGGTATATATGAAAGACCCTATAGATAATAATATTAATATGTTCCATACGTGGTATATATGGAGGACCCTATAGATAATAATATTAATATGTTCCATACGTGCTGTATATGTAAGAGCCTATAGATAATAATATTAATATGTTTCATATGTGTTATATATGGATTACACTATAGGTAATAATATTAATATGTTTCACATATGTACAGTGGGTAAACTTGTGAATTCATCACATACCCATGTGCAATACAAACAATGCTTCATATGCAGTAGTCCAAGTGTAAAATCTCATGTGCAATACTTATAAAATATTCTTATAATATAAAGATTTATTTTGCTTTTTATTTATAATGTTTATATTGTTTACGTTTATATATATATTATCTTTAACATTATATATACTGTCTACACACTGTAAAATGTAACAGGTCATGCTGAAAATAACAAATGAAAATAATAACTATTACACAGACATCTTAAATGGAATAATAAATGCAATTAATTTTCGTCTCATTCCCAAAACAATGAATTTAAAAATCCATATTTTTTGTAATTTAGTGAAAAGTATGTATTATTACATTAATAATGTTTACACACTAAGTATGTAGTAAGGTTTCCCCTGTGCTCCTCATGAAACCTTTTACAATATTAATATTCTGTTAAATGGCATATAAATAGCAATACATATACAGTGTATGGCATTACTCTGTAGAACACAGTGCTTTGTTTTTTCCTCATCTTTTCTTTCTTTGTCCATCATGATGGTGCCACACACACGCTGAGTATCTACACTGGACACTGCTTCCACGCCAGGTCATTTGTCACTCTGCCAGATCAGTGACAAGAAGGGGAAGACGTTAAGAAGCTTGAAGCTAAAAATACAGGGTCTGTTATGTGAAAGAGAAAGGCTGGAGACGGTCTGAGGCAGGCGCTTTGGAAGTGGAAACAATGACGGGAACGAGTGAAGGAGAAAGCTGTGATTGTGAGAGGGGCTCGGGGGTGTTTGTGCAGGGTCTTCTGGACACTCCTGGACAGGATGCGTGCAGGTCAGTGTTGGTCAGTTGGCACACTGTTTCCTCCTCTGTCAGCTCACACACTCAGACGTAGGCAAGTTAAAGGGCTCATTGTCTTATATGTGTGTTCATATACAGTCATATGGAAAAGTTTGGGCTCCCATGAACAAAGTTTCATTGATGCATGTATTAGAAAGTTTAGAATTGCTATTTTTATAATACATTTTATTTATATAGCGCTTTTCTAGAAACTCAAAGATGCGTATTTTTATTACTTTTTAATAATAATATCTCACTTTCACTTGAATTTTATTTTACTACCAATGTATTGATATAATTTTATAAAATGATCTATAATAAGAATGATCTATATATAATAAGAATGATTTAAACTTCTGGTTTTTCAAGAAACTCCAAGACGTTATTTTTATTACTTTTTATTAATAATATCTGACTTTTACTTGAATTTTATTTTACTACCAATGTATTTATATAATTTTATAAAAATGATCTATAATAAGAATGATCTATATATAATATCAATGATCTAAACTTCTGGCTTTTTAAGAAACTCAAAGACGCTATTTTTATTACTTTTTAATAATAATATCTCACTTGAATTTTATTTTACTATCAATGTATTTACATAATTTTATACATATAAAAATTCATTCTACTGAAGTTATTAAAGGTTGGTCTTTTGACTTGGACTTTAGACTAAAATCCTTTGATATTGAGCGACTTTATAACCTTAGTTATGTTCATTCCACTATGATATCACTATATCACTATATATATAAAACAAAAACCGTAGTCAGTACATGACTATCAAACACAGCTTTGAACTGTTGTGTACACACACTGTACGACAAACCATCATATTTTTAAAACACATACAAAAAAACTAAATTCTTAATGTTTTTCATTGATTTTCAGACTTTTTTACTTCTAAATAAGAAACATTTATTGGAAAACAATAGGTTCTAACTGGTCACTGTAAGGGGACAGGGATGCAGTTGCACCTCTTGCTCCAAAATGCGGGGGTTTGGCTAAAATAAGGCTCCGCCCATGGACTCTATGATTTTCAGTAGTGACATAAGAACATGGGACAGCATTTTAAACTAAGGATTTTTTATTTTTAAATGAAACCCAGTTAAACTCATCTACATCTAAAATAAATCTTAATCTTTCCATGTCACACTGAAACATAGATTCTTGTTCGTAAATGTAAATTTAGTATTGAAAATTGAATGCATATAAACACAAACACAAAAAAAATTGTAACTAGATGGTCTTACTTTCTAAAGGATGTTCATATCTTCTGAGCTATATAAAAATTCTAATTTGAGAAGCTTCCAGATTTCTCCAGGCTTAGATTCATTCAATTCCATCACCAGCACTTTGCATTGAAGTATTAATTAGCCAAACTACTGCCATTAACTGCAGGAGAGCAGTGAAAATAGTCAAATGACCACAGTGATATGAGTCCAATCTTTTACCCGCAAACATTCATTATATCTTTAAACAGTGTAACATGGTCAAAAAAAACATGGTTTGTCACACTTAAATACTTTCAATAGCGTTTAATAATACCAGTTTAAATAATGATCGAATCTTCTGGATTGATGCTAAAATGTTTTGTTGCATGTTAACATTTCTTTTCTGTGAATTACAGATACATTAAACAGATCACCAGATGTCCGTGTGGTGTGGCGCTATGACGCACAACATAGACTTTCCTGGAGAAGAACTGAAAGTGAGTAAAGGTCAGCAGCTCTTAAAACCACTGCCGCTTCACTAGAGAGCAGAAAAACAGTTGTTAAATACAACTTACCTATATGATACTGCAGTATAGAACTGATCTATGTGATACTACAGTTTAGAACTGATCTATATTATATTGTAGTATATAACTGATCTATGTTATACTGTAGTATAGAACTGATCTATATGATACTGTAGTATAGAACTGATCTATGTTATACTGTAGTATAGAATGGATCTATATGATACTACAGTTTAGAACTGATCTATATGATACTGTAGTATAGAACTGATCTATGTTATACTGTAGTATAGAATGGATCTATATGATACTACAGTTTAGAACTGATCTATATGATACTGTAGTATAGAACTGATCTATGTTATACTGTAGTATAGAACTGATCTATACGATACTAAAGTTTAGAACTGATCTATATTATACTGTAGTATAGAACTGATCTATACGATATTAAAGTTTAGAACTGATCTATGTTATACTGTAGTATAGAACTGATCTATACGATACTACAGTTTAGAACTGATCTATATGATACTGTAGTATAGAACTGATCAATGTTATACTGTAGTATAGAACTGATCTATATTATACTGCAGTATAGAACTGATCTATGTTATACTTTAGTATGGAACTGATCTTTGTGATACTACAGTTTAGAACTGATCTATATTATATTGTAGTATAGAACTGATCTATGTTATACTTTAGTATAGAACTGATCTTTGTGATACTACAGTTTAGAACTGATCTATATTATACTGTAGTATAGAACTGATCTATGTTATACTGTAGTATAGAACTGATCTATATTATGCTGCAGTATAGAACTGATCTATGTTATACTGTAGTATAGAACTGATCTATGTTATACTGTGGTATAGAACTGATCTATATGATACTGTAGTATAGAACTGATCTATATTATACTGCAGTATAGAACTGATCTATATTATACTGTAGTATAGAACTGATCTATGTGATACTACAGTTTAGCACTGATCTATGTGATACTACAGTTTAGAACTGATCTATATTATATTGTAGTATAGAACTGATCTATGTTATACTGTGGTATAGAACTGATCTATATGATACTGTAGTATAGAACTGATCTGTATTATACTTTAGTATAGAACTGATCTGTATTATACTTTAGTATAGAACGGATCTATATGATACTACAGTTTAGAACTGATCTATATTATAATGTAGTATAGAACTGATATATATTATACTGTTGTATAGAACTGATCTGTATTATATTGTAGTATATAACTGATCTATATGATACTACAGTTTAGAACTGATCTATGTTATATTGTAGTATAGAACTGATCTATACGATATTACAGTTTAGAACTGATCTATATGATACTGTAGTATATAACTGATCAATGTTATACTGTAGTATATAACTGATCTATATAATACTGTAGTATAGACCTGATCTATGTGAATCTACAGTTTAGAACTGATCTATATTATACTTTAGTATAGAACTGATCTTTGTGATACTACAGTTTAGAACTGATCTATATTATATTGTAGTATAGAACTGATCTATGTTATACTGTAGTATAGAACTGATCTATGTTATACTGTGGTATAGAACTGATCTATATGATACTGTAGTATAGAATTGATCTATATTATACTGCAGTATAGAACTGATCTATATTATACTGTAGTATAGAACTGATCTATGTGATACTACAGTTTAGAACTGATCTATGTGATACTACAGTTTAGAACTGATCTATATTATATTGTAGTATAGAACTGATCTATGTTATACTGTGGTATAGAACTGATCTATATGATACTGTAGTATAGAACTGATCTGTATTATACTTTAGTATAGAACTGATCTGTATTATACTTTAGTATAGAACTGATATATATGATACTACAGTTTAGAACTGATCTATATTATAATGTAGTATAGAACTGATATATATTATACTGTTGTATAGAACTGATCTGTATTATATTGTAGTATAGAACTGATCTATATGATACTACAGTTTAGAACTGATCTATGTTATATTGTAGTATAGAACTGATCTATACGATACTACAGTTTAGAACTGATCTATATGATACTGTAGTATATAACTGATCAATGTTATACTGTAGTATATAACTGATCTATATAATACTGTAGTATAGAACTGATCTATGTGAATCTACAGTTTAGAACTGATCTATATTATATTGTAGTATAGAACTGATCTATATTATACTGTAGTATAGAACTGATCCATATGATACTACAGTTTAGAACTAATCTATATTATGTTGTAGTATGGAATTGATCTATATTATACTTTAGTATAGAACTGATTTATATAATACTACAGTTTAGAACTGATCTAAACGATTTTGCAGTGTAGAATTTTCTACAATATATATATATATATATATATATATATATATATATAATACACTGTAAATGGTGTGGAAATAATAAAAAATTTTAGTCAATAGGCCGGCCCTTATTTTACCCACACTTTTGCATTTTATCAATAATCTTAGATTAAATCAGGAGTTTTCTAATCTTCTGAATTATATTTTATTTTTATTTTAAATGAAACTTGGAGCGCCCTATTAAAATAAACACTTAAATAAAAGAAATCCATAAATAGCTCTAAATATAAACAATCTATAAATAGACATTCCATCTGGTCAAAGTATAATATTACAAAACTATTCATACTTTCAGCTCTGTGTTGTTTTAATACCTGTGTATACAACATTGATTCAAATGAAATCAAACAATTCTATTTACAAAAAAACAATATGATCAAACTCAAAACTTCAAAAAAAGCCCAGAAAACATCTCAGGGCGTCGCAGGATTGTTAACACGTCTGTCATCACGTCTGTCAGTGATGACCTTTGAAATAAACTATGACTGTAATCTGTGAAGACGAAGATAACCAGCAATCAAAGCGAGCGGGGTATAAAAAGCTCCCCAACCTGGCTACAGTAAATCAGCAGGGCTTTGCGGCCGCGCAGCCCATAAACATCAGTGTCAGACAGTCTGTCTTTGTGGGTCAGGAAGAATGAGCCGCAGAGCCGCGCTCTTCCTGTTTTTGCCCTGTCCGCTTGGAGGTGGGACGCAGTCTGGGGGGAAACGCCACTCTAGGAAAAGAGCTCGCATGAATCTTTTTGGCCCGACCTTACATGACAGCGTGGTCACTGACTGACAGCTCCGTGCGAGCTAAATGAGTGGTGCACTGAAGTTACACACCCTCCACAGTATTATGGAAGCTTTGGGCTCCCTTGATCACATAACACGTATTGTCAATGTGCTGAGTGCTGAGTAAACATCTGAAATGAACCAGAACGGCTAGTTTACGCATATTTCAGGGGATGTTTC
Organism: Megaleporinus macrocephalus; assembly: GCA_021613375.1. Classification (NCBI taxonomy): domain Eukaryota; kingdom Metazoa; phylum Chordata; class Actinopteri; order Characiformes; family Anostomidae; genus Megaleporinus; species Megaleporinus macrocephalus. The sequence continues at coordinate 9,848,922 of CM038708.1, forward strand.
TCCTTAAGAGAATACATACAAATAGTCTATGTGTGAGTTTACAAAAACTGCCATTCAAAAAATTATTATTCCTAACAACCACCTGCAAGACCTGGTACCACTTATACTGTCTACCATTACATCAAGAGCATTTAAAGTTTTCATCTCTGACACAGAGGAGAAAATCAATTCATCTGGCTGAGAAAAGCATAAAAAGATAGATAGATAGATAGATAGATAGATAGATAGATAGATAGATAGATAGATAGATAGATAGATAGATACTTTATTGATCTCAGAGGAAAAATCAAGACATCCAGTGCACATGGTAAGGCTAAACAAGACAGTTGCAACAAAAATATAGAGACAGAATATGTACTACTGTACTAACCACTACACCACTGTACTAACCACTGCACCACTGTACTAACCACTGCACCACCATACTAACCACTACACCACTGTACTAACCACTACACCACCATACTAACCACTACACTACCATACTAACCCCTACACCACCGTACTAACCCCTACACCACCGTACTAACCCCTACGCCACCGTACTAACCCCTACGCCACTGTACTAACCACTACACCACCGTACTAACCACTACACCACTGTACTGACCACTACACCACTGTACTAACCACTGCACCACTGTACTAACCACTACACCACCGTACTAACCACTACACCACTGTACTAACCACTGCACCACTATACTAACCACTACACCACCATACTAACCACTACACCACCATACTAACCACTACACCACCGTACTAACCACTGCAACACCGTACTAACCACTGCACCACCATACTAACCACTACACCACCGTACTAACCACTGCACCACCATACTAACCACTACACCACCATACTAACCACTACACCACCATACTAACCACTACACCACCGTACTAACCACTACACCACCATACTAACCACTACACCACCGTACTAACCACTACACCACCGTACTAACCACTGCAACACCGTACTAACCACTGCACCACCATACTAACCACTACACCACCGTACTAACCACTGCACCACCATACTAACCACTACACCACCGTACTAACCACTACACCACCATACTAACCACTACACCACCATACTAACCACTACACCACCGTACTAACCACTACACCACCATACTAACCACTACATCACCTTATTTGACAGAATGTAGAAAAGGTGAAGAACGACTCACAAACAGCGGCTCTAATAGAAACTGATTGAAGTGATTAGAAATGTAACCATACCGACAATAATTCCATCAACTGCTTCAATTAAGGAACACAAATCATTCTTTGAGCTAATCAGTGAGCCTGTACCAGTACGTCTGACTGACAGATCTCCTATCGGGGATTATAATCAGATTTTACACAAGCTGCTAAAAAGAAGGACCTTCACGAGTTGGTAACGAATTGAAGTAGCCTGTTATGTAGGTGCTCTCTTGGAGAGATGGATATGTGGTGGTTTGGGTTCCTATCTTTCCTGGAGAAACATGCGGGAACGTGTCATAGGGAGTTACAAAGACAGTTTTTAATAAGGACGAGAGCACCGGTACTTCGTCATCGCAAGTTTCCAGGAACAACAGTTGGAGAACCCAGGCTACAACCCAGACAGTCCACCGTGCACTTATCCACTCCCACGTTACTACTGCTCTCTATCTAACATTTTTCTCTGGCTCCCCCCACCACACATGCACACTGCACCAAATCTTTAATTAACCGTTACAAGTTCTAGTTGATTGAATTATACAGTTTGAATTATAAGTTTGAAAAAAAAAAACATTTTTTCTTCATTAAAGCTAATTATAATAAAGTAAATATACTGAAAATAAATAAAAGCTAAAGAAACCAATCAAGCCCAGAGAGAGCATGCAAACTCCACACGGAATGGCCCGGACTGGGAATCCAACCCAGATTATCTTTCTATAAGGTGACAATGCTAACTACTACACCACCATGCCACCCCATATAATCAGAATCAGAATCAGACTTTATTGGCCAAGTATGCTCACACATACAAAACGTTTATGTTTGGTTACAGTAGCTCACAGTTCACAAACACACCCAACCTAACCATCCTCTTACACACACACACACACCTGTAAACTGAACATGTGCAGAGTTGTATATTAAGGTAAAGTGCGGAGTGCAGCATGGAAGGACAGTGCAGACTGAATTAAATAGATATAAATATGAAGAACAGAAGCGTCACTGGTTGAGACGGTGGTACAGAGTGTTCTGAGACTCTATCAGATAAGTAGAAGTGCAGTACAGAGGAAGAAGAGTGATAATAATAGTAATAGTTAATAATAATATGTTTACTTTTCCACCAATATTAAATTCAGCAAATAATTCAATGGCAAATTCCCGGATATGTTCCCAGTAGATGCTCTAGATATATTCCCAGTAGATCCTCTAGATATATTCCCAGTAGATCCTCTAGATATATTCCCAGTAGATCCTCTAAATATATTCCCAGTAGATCATCTAGATATATTCCCAGTAGATCCTCTAGATATATCCCCAGTAGATCATCTAGATATATTCCCAGTAGATCCTCTAGATATATTCCCAGTAGATTCTCTAGATATGTTCCCAGTAGATCCTCTAAATATATTCCCAGTAGATCCTCTAGATATATTCCCAGTAGATCATCTAGATATATTCCCAGTAGATCCTCTTGATATATTCCCAGTAGATCATCTAGATATATTTCCAGTAGATGCTCTAGATATGTTCCCAGTAGATCCTCTAGATATATTCCCAGTAGATCTATATATTAAATTCAGCAAATAAATCAATGGCAAATTCCCGGATATGTTCCCAGTAGATGCTTTAGATATATTCACAGTAGATCCTCTTGATGTATTCCTGGTAGATCCTCTAGATATATTCCCAGTAGATGCTCTAGATATGTTCCCAGTAGATCCTCTAGATATATTCCCAGTAGATCATCTAGATATATTCCCAGTAGATGCTCTAGATATATTCCCAGTAGATCCTCTAGATATATTCCCAGTAGATGCTCTAGATATGTTCCCAGTAGATCCTCTAGATATATTCTCAGTAGATGTTCTAGATATGTTCCCAGTAGATCCTCTAGATATATTCCCAGTAGATCCTCTAGACATATTCCCAGTAGATCCTCTAGATATATTCCCAGTAGATCATCTAGATATATTCCCAGTAGATCCTCTAGATATATTCCCAGTAGATTCTCTAGATATGTTCCCAGTAGATCCTCTAAATATATTCCCAGTAGATCATCTAGATATATTCCCAGTAGATCCTCTAGATATATTCCCAGTAGATCATCTAGATATATTCCCAGTAGATCCTCCAGATATATTCCCAGTAGATGCTCTAGATATGTTCCCAGTAGATCCTCTAGATATATTCCCAGTAAATGCTCTAGATATGTTCCCAGTAGATCCTCCAGATATATTCCCAGTAGATGCTCTAGATATGTTCCCAGTAGATCCTCTAGATATATTCCCAGTAGATCCTCTAGATATATTCCCAGTAAATGCTCTAGATATGTTCCCAGTAGATCCTCTAGATATTTTCCCAGTAGATCCTCTAGATATATTCCCAGTAGATCCTCTAAATATATTCCCAGTAGATCATCTAGATATATTCCCAGTAGATCCTCTAGATATATCCCCAGTAGATCATCTAGATATATTCCCAGTAGATCCTCTAGACATATTCCCAGTAGATCCTCTAGATATATTCCCAGTAGATCATCTAGATATATTCCCAGTAGATCCTCTAGATATATTCCCAGTAGATTCTCTAGATATGTTCCCAGTTGATCCTCTAAATATATTTCCAGTAGATCATCTAGATATATTCCCAGTAGATCCTCTAGATATATTCCCAGTAGATCATCTAGATATGTTCCCAGTAGATTCTCTAGATATATTCCCAGTAGATCCTCTAGATATATTCCCAGTAAATGCTCTAGATATGTTCCCAGTAGATCCTCTAGATATTTTTCCAGTAGATCCTCTAGATATATTCCCAGTAGATCATCTAGATATATTCCCAGTAGATGCTCTTGAAATCTGCAGAATTAACATCTTTTCAGTTGGAAAAGTGCCAAAACATGTAAAGTAACTTAACCACAGTTGAGCAAGAGACAATAAAGGCAAATCACTTCAGGACGTGGCAGCGTTATGTGGAACTATCCTGCATTTCAGGCGCTCCATACTGCAGCGCTGACAGGCGCAGACCAGACTCGGAATGCTACAAATTGGCCACTTACTAAATGTACCACACCAAAGCATGTGCTGCAGCGTGGCCTCGTTTGCCTCTTGCACAAAAGACTGTTATGATAAAATGCGTGTCATTTGGGGGAGTTTATGCTACAAGCGTGGGCGGAAAGGCGCTTGGGCCCCTAGAATTGCTAACCATCCATTACTGATTGGAATGGCACGTTTATCTACAACAGAACTGACAACACACACAATCAAACACACACACACACACACAATCAAACACACACACAGAGAAAGGCGCTGTGTAATGGCCTGGTCATGGCGTCCGTCCCGGCTGCTGCAGCGAGGCTGTCCGTGCCTGTCTGGGCCGCTTCGTGGGAACATTTCACACGACAATAGCGGCGCGTTGGGTGCCGTGCGGGGTGTTTGTGTTGGCCCGGCGCGCTGTGTGTTTTGGGGTGGGGGAGGCAGACGGAGCGCAGGCTGCACACAGTGGTGGCTGTGCTGAGACCCGGAGCCCCGCTCATCCATCACAGAGCAGAGCCCTGGAACCCTGCCACCGCACAGACGAGCAGAGGGTGGGTGTGCGGCCTCTGGAGGGGAGGGAAGATGACATGCAGTAAATGATGTGGCTAAAATAGATATGGAGATATATCTGAGGAGTATTTGTTCAAAGTGAAGTGGTGCACAGATTTCACTGTTGGGATATTTGTGCGACGCTTCTAAGCTTCCTACTGAGAATGTGGGCGTGTGCACGACACAGACTCTTGTGCAAGACGAGCACACAGCATGCATCTCCGTTTTTGCCGATTTTTATTTTTCTACATCATTTCAACACGACCGCTGACATTTACGCTGTGTGAAAATTGTGTGATGAATAGACCAATAAAAATGCTCCAAAATAGTTTGGACCGAATTCTGGTTCCATTGACTTACATAATAAGTGATGAAGGTTTTTGGCCTCTCCTGTAAAGTTACTATTCTAGAGATACTAAGTTTCCTTTGGATAGGTGGCAAAGTGGTTAGTGGTTAGTATGGTGGTGTAGTGGTTAGTATGGTGGTGTAGTGGTTAGTACGGTGGTGTAGTGGTTAGTATGGTGGTGTAGTGGTTAGAATGGTAGTGTAGTGGTTAGTATGGTGGTGTAGTGGTTAGTACAGTGGTGTAGTGGTTAGTATGGTTTTGTAGTGATTAGTATGGTGGTGTAGTGGTTAGTAAGGTGGTGTAGTGGTTAGTATGGTGCTGTAGTGGTTAGTATGGTGGTGTAGTGGTCAGTACAGTGGTGTAGTGGTTAGTACGGTGGTGTAGTGGTTAGTATGGTGGTGTAGTGGTTAGTACGGTGGTGTAGTGGTTAGTATGGTGGTGTAGTGGTCAGTACAGTGGTGTAGTGGTTAGTACGGTGCTGTAGTGGTTAGTACCGTGGTGTAGTGGTTAGTATGGTGGTGTAGGGGTTAGTATGGTGGTCTAGTGGTCAACACGATGGTGTAGTGGTTAACACGGTGGTGTAGTGGTTAGTACGGTGGTGTAGTGGTTAGTACGGTGGTGTAGTGGTTAGTACGATGGTGGAGTGGTTAACACGGTGGTGTAGTGGTTAGTATGGTGGTGTAGTGGTTAGTATGGTGGTGTAGGGGTTAGTATGGTGGTGTAGTGGTTAGTACGGTGGTGTAGTGGTAAGTATGGTGGTGTAGTGGTTAGTATGGTGGTGTAGTGGTTAGTATGGTGGTGTAGTGGTCAGCACTGTCTCCTCACAGTAAGGTGATCTGGGTTGGATTCCCGGTCTGGGTGGTTCTGTGTGGAGTGTGTATGTTCTCTCTGTGCTTGAGTGGGTTTCCTCCGGGTACTCTGGTTTCCTCCCACAGTCCAAACACATGCATGTTAGGTTGATCACTCACTCTAAACTGCCCATAGGTGTGAGTGCGTGAGTGTGTGTTGGACATGCGATGGACCAGCGACCTGTCCATGGTGTACCCTGCCTTTTTCTGATGGCTCTGGGTTTGGCTCCAGCCCCCTATAACCCCCGATACAATAGGATAATGGATGGATGGATAGTTTTCATTTGGAGGGCAATCAAATGATCACAAGCTAATCTGCTGGAGCTGGATATCTAAATTCAATATCGTTGCTGTCCAATGAAAAACATGTATTTTTGATGATTTCTTCTTTTCTACATTATTTCAATGCAGCATCTACTGTTCACATTGTGGGAAAGTTTCATGATGAATGGACCAACAGAAACTCTCAAAAATATCTGTCTATCACCCACTTTCAGCTTGTAATTTAAAAGAAGGTAACAATAATAAGAAGTTAAATATCACTATTTTTATTGTGATATCTAATGTTTAAAGTTTTCACCTGCAGTGTCTCGCCAAATAAAACTAGCTGAATAAAAAGCCTGGAGTCCAGTGCAGCCCAGCCGGCCCGGCTCATGGTGCCCCAGCCTGGGCACGAGGAGCCGCACTGACCCATGGAAATGTGTAAACACGCTCAGCCCCAGCAGGCCGGCTGTGGTCCCGATCCAGGCACACGCTGGGCGGCTGTCAGCGGGGCCTCCGCCTCGGCCGGCGTGGCCCTGATCCTGCAGGCCCGTTTGATCAGCACTCAGGAAAACAGCGGCCCAGCAAGCCTCCAGCTCCAGGCCCGGCTGCTCCGGCCACTCCGGGCTGTTTGGCTTTCATAAGTCACCTCTGACGGATGGAGTGAAAGCGGAATGTGCGGGATGGTGGTGTAGGACGGTGGGAGGCTTCAGCTCAGCAGGAACCACGAGTCCGGTTACAGCCACAATTAATTACTCAGCGAGAGGAGGAGGACTGTAAAACACGTCTGCATGAATCCAGAGCTTGATCTCCGAAGATAGTGGGGGAGCTGTTCGGTCTTAGTTTCAATGGTTTAAACTGAGAGGTGCATTAAGAGGTGGCTAGAGTTGTCTAAAGCCATGTTATTGCTGAGAAGTGTTGATGGAACTGCAGTGAACTTTGTAGAATATCCAGTATTTATCTGCACAGCAATCTTTTTCTGAGATTCTTGTTGTCTGATGTAAAACATGCTAAAGAAGCATGACCAATCACAAAACAGTACAGATGCTGTTACCAACAGAATGAGATCAAACACACACACACACACAACTATTTGGTAAATGAAAATGACTAAAATTTGTTGTAGATATAATAGAAATATAATAGTCAAAAAAGTGAAAAAGTAAAAAGTGTTATCATTTTAAAATTCTCAGGAAAGTCAAAAAGCATCACAAATCTTATATTTCAGTTGTGGTTGCCAAGTTGTGATTTTCATGCATCTGGAGTTTTTATTATTGCTATTCACAATCACATATATATTACAATTATAATAGAATAGAATATAATAATATATGTATTATTATTTTTTATTTTACAAAGTTTTATTATAAAACATCTAAAGGAATTATTTTGTGTAAAATAATAAAAATAATAATAATATTAATAATTGTTATTATTATTATTATTATTATTATTATTATTATTATTATTATTATTATTATTATTATTATTAATAGCAGTAGTAGTAGTAGAGGTAATAGGGGTAGTAGTAATAATAGTAGTAGTAGAGGTAATAGTAGTAGTAGATGTAACAGTAGTAGAAGTAGTAGTGATAGAAGTATTAGTAGTAGTAGTAGAAGAAGTAGTAGAGGTAATAGTAGTAGTAGAGGTAACAGTAGTAGTAGTAGTGGTAGTATTAGTAGTAGATTTAATAGTAGTAGTATAAGTAGTAGTAGTAGTAATAGAGGTAATATTAGTAGTAGTAGTATAAGTAGTAGCAATAGAGGTAATATTAGTAGTAGTATTAATAGTAGTAGTAGTAATAGAGGTAATATTAGTAGTAGTAGTATACGTATAAGTAGTAGTAGTAATAGAGGTAATATTAGTAGTAGTAGTATAAGTAGTAGTAGTAGTAATAGAGGTAATATTAGTAGTAGTACTATAAGTATAAGTAGTAGTAGTAATAGAGGTAATATTAGTAGTAGTAATATAAGTAGCAGTAGTAGTAATAGAGGTAATATTAGTAGTAGTAGTATAAATAGCAGTAGTAGTAACAGAGGTAATATTATTAGTAGTATTATCATTAGTAGTAGTATTAGAGGTAATATTAGTAGTAGTAGTAGTAGTAGTAGTAGTAGTAGTAGTAATAGAGGTAATATTAGTAGTAGTAGTATAAGTATAAGTAGTAGTAGTAATAGAGGTAATATTAGCAGTAGTAGTATAAGTAGCAGTAGTAGTAATAGAGGTAATATTAGTAGTAGTATAAGTAGCAGTAGTAGTAATAGAGGTAATATTAGTAGTAGTAGTATACGTATAAGTAGTAGTAGTAATAGAGGTAATATTAGTAGTAGTAGTATAAGTAGTAGTAGTAGTAATAGAGGTAATATTAGTAGTAGTATTATTAGTAGTAGTAGTAATAGAGGTAATATTAGTAGTAGTATTATCATTAGTAGTAGTAATAGAGGCAATATTAGTAGTAATACTAATTAGTACCCCACCCTAACCCTAACCCTATGCTGAAATCTAATTACAACCAATTCTTACTCCCAGAAAACTAGTCCTGTTCTGTAGGTGAAGTAACCTGTGATGTTCTGGGGGTCCCATATTGACTCAATAATCCAGTGTTAGCCAGCTGCTTACTCACCATAGCAGTTTACAGATACTTTACAGATAAAAGAATAACAGTTCTTCTCGAGAAGACTTGTTTATATATATGAAATATGAGACATATTGTAAAATGTCCTAGTCATAGTTACAGCTGCATCACTGGTTGGTCAAGAAAGACAGAAGCTTATTTGTTGCAAGAAGCAGCTAAACAGTGACATCATAACAAGAAAATATCTTTATTTTCAGGGACACCCAGAATTTTGACATTGTGAAATTTAAGATGTTAAATAGGGGCCAAAGACCCCCAAAACTCGCACCTTGTTCATTCATTAGATACACCTCCTTGTATCACCACTCATAGTCCAGTTTATCAGCTCCCCTGACCACATGGGATGCTTTGTAGCTCTACTCTTACAGACTGTAGTTAATCTATTTCTCTGTACACATTGTTACCCTGTTCTTCAATGGTCAAGACCCCTGCAGGAACACCACTGAGCCGATATTATTTGGGGTGTTGTGCTGGTATGCGTAAATCAGTTGTTTAACCACGGTGTCCACTTACTGTCCACTCTATTAGACACTCCTATAGACCTTGTTGGTCCACCTTGTAGATGTAAAGTCAGAGACAGTAGCTCATCTGCTGGGGCACAGTTTGTGTTCCTCTAGTTCTTCATCAGTGATCACAGGACGCTGCCCACAGGATACTGAACACAGGACACTGTTGTCTGGATAGTTTTGGGTTGTGGACTATTCTCAGTCCAGCAGTGACACTGAGGTGTTTAAACTCTCCAGCAGCATTAGATATGAAGATGGCTTTGATTGAGGAATTCTTGAATGTATTCTATATGAGATTTTTAGTTTTTTTTAATAATAAATTAGGGGTTTTTTTTAGGGATATGAGCCAAAAGTATTTGCTATAGTAAAGAAAAGTTTGAGGTTGAAACCTGAACCACTGTCTGATCTCCTATATGTTCTACATCTCCTCACGTCTGGCCTCCTCAGACTCCTCTAGTGAAAACTGCACAAATATTTTCCCATCCTTCCCCGGCAACAGTGTGGCATCCCTGAAGAGGCTTCGGCAAGATGGGCACGTGACTCGGAGCTTCATGCCGGTGGTCCCACCCTGACAGGAACTCCTGTGGTATTTGTTATCTTTAGGTCCCGATAAGTCCATCTGGATCTGATTGTGCTTTCAGAGATCACCCCTGGAGATGGAGCGAGTGTGTGTGAGAGAGAGAGAGAGAGGGTGGAGAGAGCGGGAGGAGGTGGAGGGGGTTGGAAGGATGGAGACAGAGAATGAGAGAGAGAGAGAGAGCAAAATTGAATTTCTCACCGTTTCAAACTGGGCCCAGGACCAGGGCGGCGGGGGGCGGTGGGGGGTGGACGAGGTTGTCACACAAAACTCCATTTAGCTTGAAGGCCCCGGGGGCTCCCAAAAAGCCCCTGCGAAATGAAAAAAAGGAGGGGAGCGGGAGAGGTTAGAGAACGAAAAGGTCTTTGGCAGAAATCAGTTTCACCTGTTTGGCTAAACGACTGCATGTTCGGAGTAATAAGGACTATTAGCGGGATCGGGTTCGCTCGCTCGGGTCGTGCGGGAACGCGGGGACAGCTGAACTCGGGCCGACCCCGCCCGCCATCACTGGCCTCCCTGTTCTTCCACCAGGCCTCTGAAGCCCTCACTGATGCAGCGTCCACTTTAGGGCTCCGGTCAAAGACTTGCAGAAGCAGGAGCCATGAGCTCTTTCAGATATGCTATGTTAAACAGAGAGTTTGGTGAAAAATCCAATCTACCCAACTTTCTTCTTTAACCCAAAATGGAATTGATCAGTTAAGACATGCTTGGAGAAGTTCTGACCTTCTTCTTCTTCAGCTGCACTGAAGCCATAAGGTTGAAGTGAACACAATTATCACATAACAGTATTGTGCCACTTAGTGTCATGCAAACTGCAGCCATAAATCACCCCAAACTAGGCTGAGCTGTCCTGTAATCTGAAACAGACTTGCTCATGTGGGTTATGATGCAATATAATAGTGTAAATATACTGTTACCTAAAATCATGGACTAAATTTGGGCAAAATTCAGACTTTGGCTGCTACTTCCGCTGGATTTTCAACAGTTTTTGTATAACTCTACCTTTGACCTGTAGACGAAGCCCGAGAACCAGAGAACCTACACTCAGTTTTTATGCTTTATATCATTGCTGTCTAGAAAAAAGCAAACATTCCCACCTTTGACGATTAAAATTTTAATATGTCATATGAACACTAAAGAGGAAATGCTCCAAAATCTAAAAAACATTTTGGTTCCATTGACTTACATTGAAAGTAGAGTAGGTTTTTGGTCTCTCCTGTGAAGCTGTCATTTGATTGTTTTTCTTTGGACAGCGACAATATGAATTACAATGGGCTCTGTATACCTTACCAGCTTGAAGGAATTAAAAATAAATAAATAATATATATATATATATATATATATATATATATATATATATATATATATATATATATATATATATATATATATATACTACTGCTCAAAAGTTTGGGATCACAGTGAAATGTTCTTGTTTTCAATGGAGCATCTTCCTTCCTTAACACAACAATGGACTGACGGGTCTCTAAAGAAAGTTGTTTCTTTAGAGACCCGTCAGCAAGCCATCAACTGCTGATGCTTCAGATACTAAACTAACCTAGAATGTTGTTCTCCCTTTTATACTCACTTATTAGTAGAATGTTTTTCAGCTGTGCATCACAATTGAGCAAGAGTGTCCTAACAACCAATTAGTCCAATAACATCCTTAACTTGGATTGGCTTGGATATGCAGAATAAACCTCTATACAAAAATAGGCTTTAATACAAACATTTTTATTCTTTAAAAATCATCTGATACACTTACATTAATTGTGAAATGGCAAATATTGTTTGTGAATTGCATGAAAATTGCATGAAATTAAATTCTAGTGATCCTAAACTTTTGAGCAGTAGTGTAGATTTCGAAGAAGTATCTCAGTCAACATTCAGTGCATTCGTAACCACTATTACCACCACTGTGAACCATTCCAGCTCTGTAACTTTCCCTGGAATGACACACTTCATGTTAAACTGCGTTGACTTTGTTTACATTACCAAGATGTAAACAAGATTCCTAAGGAATAATAAAGCAATTTTTTGATCACAGTACTTACAGATGTGATGGATTTTTGATAAGCACCATATATTAGTAGCCTATTTCCTTATATTCCTTATATGTGGACTCCAGGGCTACAAGGCCATGCCAGTCAGAAACAGCCAGCATTCCAAACTGGATGAGTCTAGATGTTTCCCAGCTATTCCACATTAAGATACTTATTTAAGATTCAAGAGTTTTATTGTCATGTGTACAGCAGAACAGACAGTTACACTGTACAATGAAATTCTTACTTTGCTGTTCCTCCATTCACCAATAGATAAAGATAACAAATAAAAGAAATAATAAGAAATATATACAAACAAAATATACAAAGTATAATAATATAAGTTGAAGTAAATAAAAGTATTTTTATAGTTAAAGAATAAAAAATGTGCTTTTATGTGCAAGTGCTTTTTATGTGTGCTTTTATGTGCAAGTATGAAGAGCAGGAGCCATAAAGTGCAAGTTGCAAGTAACAAACGTAAACAATAATGTTTGTGTGAGTAGTGAATGTAAACAGTATTGTATGTAAACAGCAGTACAGTGGGTGTCCAGTTAAAAACCAGTTCAGATGGGAGAGGTTGGAGAGGTAGTGCGTGAGGTGTTCACAAGCCTGATGGCCTGTGAGTAGAAACTGTTGTTCAGTCTTGTGGTCCTGGACTTCACACTCCTGTAATGTCTGCCTGAAGGTAAACATGTGAAGAGTGTGTGCTGGGGGTGTGTACTGTCCCTGATTATGTTGTGGGCCCTGCTGGTGACCCTGGTGTGGTAGATGTTCTTATGTTCTTATGTTACGTATCTTATGATACGACCCAACCATCCTCAAACAGCATCTCTTATAAGTTAATATAACTTAATATATATATATATAATAATATATATAATATAATAATATATATAATATTAGTATAAATGTATGTCATTCAAAAAGGTGTAATGATATAATGGTCACTAAATGCCACGTTGCTACTGTATATTTGGCCAGGTTTGCTTCCACAGAGAGGAGCGCTGAGAGACGCCCTCTGCTTTGAGTTACGACCACCCAGCAGCAGCTAATATCCACACAGCGCCTCAGTCCAGACCAGACTTAACATCTTACAACAAACATTATATTAACTCCCATCCAGCTGAAAGAGCTGCTCTATCTCCCTCGCTCTCGTTCCCATTCCTCCCGAGGTGTTCCATTTTAATTGAATCAGTCTCGTACTGACATCACGGCACTTCTACAGTTCACACACTAATCAGTAATGTCTGGGGAAGCGGCTCTAGTTGTGGGAAACTGGTGAGGAAAACAAACAGTACGGTGCTGTTACTGCCACAATAAAAAAATATATATTAGTATATTGCTTATAGAGTATATCTGTCCCAGTATCTAAGAAAAGTCTGGGCTCATCTATATATAGACATCAACAAATGACATAAATATCATAAATATTAGCTTTCAACCAAATCTGTTCATTGAGCAAGTGTAGGCCAACCCTACATTAATAAAGACTGGCGTTCCACTAAACGACTTTCTACGGTTAGGATGATTGAATTCTATTGGTTTAGAATTTTCAGTCTCTAAATGTTACTGAAGTACTTAAACACTTGTTTGGACTCTCAGGCACCGCTTTAGGAATTTGACAAACATTTATTGTTGTTTTTGGAAAACATGAATCTAAACGTTGTAGTTTTAACTTCATAGGTTCCCCAAGGTTCCATTTTAGGGCCGCTGCCTTTTTCACTGCACATGCTATCTCTAGAAAACTTAATCAGGAAACAAGAGATAACATTTCATGGCTATACTAAAGAAATGCAATTATACATTTCCGTTCCCTCTGAAAGTCAAAACTCTGCCAGCAGGCTAATAAGCAGTGTATCGGATGTATCTCAGTGGATGCTACAAAAATCGTTACGTAGACCAAGACATATTTGGCATTAGGAGTCCAGCTTTTTTGACTGAGACTGTATGCTTCTTGCGTCCTTTGTTTTCCTTACGCTTAATGGAACGTTTGTAGTGGTGAGACTGGAGCGATGATTGTGTGTTGTGTCTGGTTGGGTCTCCTTTGTCCTCATGGACGACCCTTTATCGGGAGCTGATTGTTGTAGTTTGATTTACTCTACGTGTGTGGTACGCTTAAAGAGGGATTGGCTGGCTTCGGGGTCAGCGGCCCATCATAAGCCTGCAGGGGTTTCTCACACAGAGACGCTACGAGCTCCCATAACAGCACGGTGGAGAAATATGAGGACTGCAAGCGGCGGAGCTCGCTTGCTGATAGCGGTGACTGGGTTAGCAAAATGCTGGCTTGGAGATCAGAGTATGGCTGAGAACGCACTTCAAAGGCTTTCGGTCAACAAGGCTTGCTTGATGTTTCTTTTTCTATATAGTTTATCGCTTTGTTATGAGGTCAGAACGCCTTGCACTTAAACCTTTCACCTGCACATTATATATTTTATGGGTTTAAACAGAAATTGAGTACTAAAATTTTAAGTGTGAACTTTATAGAAGGTAATTATAGTAGTATATCTTTGCAGTATGTAATTTTACTGCCGGTGTTCAAACGTTTGCAGATGACTGTAAATGCTTTTAACAAAGATTTGGAAAACTACCATTTTTTTTTAGTCAGACAAAATACGCTCTTCATACCAAGCGAAACCCTCTCATGAACCTATTGAACATATACCCAATACATTGGCCAATGGCTGCTTTACCTCTAACACATTCATAAACTAGCATTCATGTGACTTTCCCCAGTGTTGTTGAACAAAATCTTTAGAAAGTAAGAACTTGTATATATATTCAGTGCATATAACTATAATCCAGACCAATGTGAGGTATCTGGATAGCCATTGCAAGCTTAAGGTTTTAGCTTGTTGTCCTCATTTGAACAGAGTTATCCATTCTTACCATTGTAAGTATAATTTAAAGACAGTTACTATAGCTAGACTGAAATGATATCCTATACTATACAAAATACTAATACAATAATAAGAAAGTTGAATCTCAAAACTCCAACTACAGCAGTTCTAGTTTTCTAGTTTGTGGTGTCAACCAGTCCTGGCTGCTAGCCTCTGATCTATAGGCCAATAAATACAACCAAACTAGCACTGATGTAACTTTTCCCAGTGCTGTTGAACAAAATCAGTTTTATCAGTTTATAACAGCCAATCAAAGCAAAGACAATGCAACCAGTAGCTGGCAGGTCACTGTGAAAATGTTTTACAGTGTAGTGTAATATATATATATAGTTTGGAGAAGTGGATGGTTTATGAATGGTTTAAAATGAGTGTATTGATGTTGATTAGTTTGGTCATAAACACTTTACAATGCATTTATAAGCAGTTTAAAGCAGACAAATATGAGTTGTTCTAGCTGATGAATGAGAATGTGTATTAAAGATTAAAGCTGAGTGGTTTAATTCTGACTAATGGAAAGACAGTATAAAAGATTGTGGGTTGACCTTTATTCTAAAAGCAGGTCACTGTTTACCATTAATAACCATTAATAAGCTCATTTTAAACCATTCATAGATCCTTTATATGGGTACTCTTGATCAAAATGGTACCATTGGTATGAAATAAAGAGTGCCAGTATTGTAATTGTAGCGTCAGTCGGCACCACAAAGTTGGTCCATAGTGGTAGCTTCAGTAACAAAGCTTCTCCAAAGCTAAACATAAACAAAGCTCTTTTTCACTTCCTCACATCCTCATTATAGAATAAAAGTCCCTTAACAACTAAATAACCTGTAAACAAATAAATGCATCATGTGTAACTAACACCACAGTTTTAAATATGTAAATGCAAGCAAACAATATCAGCATCAGTGTGTTTAGAAGTACCAGCTACTAATCTGTATAACTAGAGCAGCAGTTACAGGTTGGGTGCAACTTTGGTTGGTTTTACTTTGCATAATTTTCAGGTTGCACGCAATCCAAGTTGCATGCAACTTGAAATAAATGTTTCACGATTCAAGTCTCACTGTCTAAAGCCTAAATCCAGCCTGAGGGCCCGATGCCTCAGAGCTCCCGTCTCTGAATTATTTATAGTAAACAGTCTTCAGATTAAGACCTGAATATGAAGCCTCTGGTTGGAAGGGTCAAGCCGTAACTCTTTCCGCCAAGCTTCACAAACAGATGCCCGTACACGTCCCCTCTTATGGCCCGTTGGTGTCCAATCCTCTGACCTTGCATTTTTCCCAGAGTAGCTGAGCTCTCTCTGTCCCAGCCCCTCCCCACCCCCCCCCCCCCCTCCCCCATTCCTCTAGCCTCTCAGTTTATTTTTTCAGGTGAACAAACTGTATCGAACACGCCGGCTGCCTCAGTTGCTTTTAATTAAGCTTCTGGAACCTTCTGTGCTTTCAAGTGCTGGCCGGGAGTCTGCTGGGTCGGTGGGGTGGGGTTGGGTTGGGGGTGGGGGTGTCGACGGAGGGTGTTATGCGTTATGCGTCCGTCCTCCGCCGACAAATGTGAGCGTTTTAGCCGAAAGGATGGAGGTGAGGGGCGAACGTCAGAGGCGGCTCGAAAAAAGGGGCTTAATTGTGTCCCAAAGCACGCAGAGGTCGCCTGGAACAGACCCCTGATTATACGGGCCTTTAACTGCAGCCTGGAACATTTAAAATGTCAGCAGTCGGCATACACTGTCCAAGACACGCAGCACGGAGGTGTGTGTGTGGTATACACATGTACACGTGTGTGTTCCAGGCTTGTTCCAGGAATGGTACAGCCCCACGTTCCTTAGGAGGAGAGGCCACTCCCTCGTGCATCATGGGAACAGACAGATTCTCCACTCTGTGATGCCTTCTTGTGGTGAACATGTATCATCTATACTAAGCACATAGAACCACATCATCAGTTCCCTAAAGCTAATAAACCTATTAAATAATAATCACCAATTTGGAATTGCACATGTTAATAAATGCTGTTGTTTAATTCAGTAACAGCTTAATAACAGTGCAGGCTGAAGTATGATACGCCAGAAGGTGTTTTAATATGTTTTATGTTACATTCCTAGTTTTTTGGGAACACAAGGGGACATTATTAACCCATTGATGCTCAACCTGGGTCGAAAGTGACCCGACTGAGAATTTATTTTCCATAAATTTACAATAAATTAGTTTCATCATTCAATTTACTTGTTTTTGATCATCACAAATCCTGATTTCAGGTTAATTTTTCATTCTTTTTTAATCTTAATAATAAAAGTAATTTTTTACTGACCTTCTAACACACAACATGTGGAGTTTGATAGGAAGAGTTGACATTTGTAAGCATTTGCAGAGAAGAACATATTACAAACACTATTTTTCTTCATACAGTAAATAAAAAAGAATTAAAATAATGATTTAAGATCAAAAACAATATTTTTAAGGAACACTTGGAACATTAAATAATGAAATAAACGGATTTCAGTAGATAAACCAAATAGAGACACTCAGCAGTGCATACAGTGACATAGGAAATGAATATGGGACAAGTTTAACCCATGCTGTGCATTAGAAGGGGTTTACTTAGCTTTTGCATCAAAGGGTTAAATCTAAGATTTCTCCATCTTTCACAGCTTAATACTAACTATCGGAAACCTATACGTGATTCAGTTCCTTGTACTGGATATGGATGAAAACAGTTATTCCAGTTGGAACAATTGGAAGTAGACCGATACAGAGGTCAGTCTTCATTAATAAAAAACTATGGTTCTGTATTAAATAATCTTTTTATTAAAATAGTTTGATAAAAACTAATTAGCAAAAGTCTTCTACTGTGCACCTTATCATTTAAAAGTATTTATCTTCTCAATAAGTTTATGTTCACCAGTAAGAACATCAGAACACATGTAAATAATCATACATACAATACAAAGTAACATAAATATCTTATTGTGAAAGAAGTAGATCATATCTTGAGCTCCAGTTTGAAGAACAAAGTGCAGTTCCAGATTTCTCCTGGACGCCCCAGACATTGCATGAATGTATTCAGTTCCTTCAGCAGCAATCTTGATTTAGCTTAATGAAGTACTGAGCAGTCAAAGCAGGTATTAGATGAGAACTGTAAATAATACTGGGTTGTTTATAGAAGGAGAAGTTTGGAAAGGGTTAAATAAACACATTGACGTATGTAAAAGCACTACTTACTCTATTAATACTGTGAATTAAATATTTTAATAATATGAAAAAAATAGCTGTTAAAATATAATAATGTCCCCAAGTGTCTAAAACTTTTGCCCAGTAGTTTAAAACTTTTACCCAGAAATTCTGTGGGCTCCTTTATTGTTCTGAGTCAAACATTTTTTTCAGGCTTATATACAAACTTTATATATAAAAGTAGAGCATAGTCATAAAAAAGATCAAGCATTCTTAAATAAGGGGAATAGTTCTGTTTCGAACCATTAGTTTGCTTTAATGGGTCTTTGTATGGTGAAAAAGTCTTAGACCACAACACAAAACAACTATCTACAAAATAGCAACTTTACAGGAGAGACCAAAAACACTTTCAATGACAGCATGTAGAAATGAAGAAAACCACTTTTAAACACTTTTACTTTTAATGTAAGTCGGTGGGACCCAATTTCAGAGCATTTCTTTTGGTCCATTCATCATTAAATTTTTGCACAATGTAAACATAAGCTGTCATGTTCAAGTGATGTAGAAAACTAACAATAGACAAAAATGATACATGAGATGCATGTTTTTCATTGCACAGCAACAATATGGTTCTACAGTTTTAAATTTAGTTCATTTTAGCAACATAAACGGTTCTTCTATTGTAAGAAGCTTGACATTGTAACAATTACAGAACTCTTCTAGGGAATGAAAATGAAAATACATACTGTTTTTATATTATTCAAAAACAAACTGCAGACATTGCTAGCTGGGAGCAACTGGTTAGATTTTAGGTTCAAACATTCTTAAATGAACAAAAATTATAAACATAGAAGTTTTGCGTCTACATCAAAGACGTCTATATATACATAATTAACTCGTTCTGTCTCGTAATACCACTTCTTACCTCTAGACGTGACAGTGAGTCACTGTAGTGTCAAGTTGAATCAGTCCAACATGTGAGGATGAAGAAGTAGCTTTGCTGCCCTGATGGCATATTCTAATCTCTTATCAATCATGTTGATGGTTCTGCTTCTGGTTAGATCATTTAAGAACTGATAGAAAATTAATCTTAAAGCAGAGTGATTAACCTTCTATATGATTTGATATGTATTAGTTTTACTATTTGTGTTCCTATATACTATTTGACTGTACTATTTTTACTTTTACTATTCATTCATGTTTTATTATTATTATTATTATTATTATTATTATTATTAGTAGTAGTAGTAGTAGTAGTAGTAGTAGTAGTAGTAGTAGTAGTGTTTTTTTTCAGCAATACAAATGCAATTAATAATAATAATAATAATAATAATAATAATAATAATAATAATAATAATAATAATAATAATAATAATAGATAAATAATGATAATATTTAGTTTTTTTTTATATACTTTATATTTTTCATTGATTTATTTCTTTTCATGTATTTATCCGCTCATTAAGGTATTTATATCTATATGTAAATCTTATATATATATTTTTGTATTTCTTTTATGATTTGCTTAAATGAGATTTATACTCTTGGATTCATCTGTTGGAAGTCATCTTACTTGTTTTATGTCTTACTTTTTTTAAATTATATAAATTCTTTAATATTCTTTTTCTTTTAATTTTTCATGTATTTTTTTGTATCAGCTCAGCTACATTGTAAATGAGTTTAAATATAGAAAGCAGAAAAGTAAAAGCAAAGATAGCTGAAGCTCTTGGCAGGCGACCGTCACTGCCTAGTAGTGGTCAGTAAAGCAGACCAATAATGACCAGACTAGTAGTGGAACCAGCATTTGTTTGAATATCTAGCTTGCTGTATGAGCAGATCAGTGATTCCGAGCAGTGGGATTATGTTACCTGGCCTGCTGAGACTGGTCCCAGCTACTCACACACAAGGCTTCTTCTCCACCGTGTCCCAGCAAAACAGACACCAAACACTATAAAGATGTACTAATCCTAAAAATCAGATATGTAGAATATTAAATATGGAGTATATAGGAAAATACTTACTTACTATCTACATTCTATCATGAACTGCATGCTGGGATGTTGTAACAGCCTTTGTCCGAGGGGATGTAGTGGGTGTAGTTTTACGGCCTGGTTTCACAAGGTTAGATTCTTGGCTGAAAAGAACCATCTGTCCCTATAGGGACCACTTTTTTGGGGTCAGGCGTAGGAGTGATACGCACTTAATGGGCAACCTCAGCCTTGACCTTACACATAACGGTAGCCGAGGAGGAGCATCATTAAAATCAGTTGACAATAAAAAGATGTTTTGCTGTTTATTGCTTCTTTTACTGCCCTCTGCTGAACAGATGCAGCCAGAACATCTGGGAGCTGTTCCGCCTCAAACCCACGTCCTTCTTTTTGGCAGCTTGTGTGACTTAAATATGATTAAAATCCCTGATAGGAAATCTGTCAGTCAGAAATACTGCTACAGGCTCACTGATTGGCTCAAAGAATGATTTGTGTTCCATTAATAAAGCAGTTGATGGAATTAATGTCAGTGTGGTTTCATTTTTAATTATTTCAGTCAATTTAATTTAGAGTCACTGATTGAGAGCCATTCTTTAAAATGATGAAATATAGTCAAAAAATGATTTATAGTATTTAATTAGAATTTATTTAATTATATTAAGTAATTCCTTAGAGATATTATTTTATTTTGTTTATTTTCAGTATATTTACTTAATGAGCTTTAATGAAGGAAAAAATATGGCAGTTTTTCAAAACTTCTGTATAATTCAATCAACTAGAACTCGTGAACGTCCTTCTTTTTAGCAGCTTGTGTCACTAAAATATGATTATAATCACCAATAGGAAATCTGTCAGTCAGAAATACGGTTACAGGCTCACTGATTGGCTCAAAGAATGATTTGTGTTGCTTTAATGAAGCAGTTGATGGAATTATTGTCGGTATGGTTACATTTCTAATCACTTCAATCAGTTTCTATTAGAGCCACTGGTTGTGAGTCATTGGGACATTGGGATTGCCTCCAGCTCCTTCGTGACTCTGAACTAGCGGGATTAAGTGGAACATAATGGATGGATGGATACTTAATGGGCTTTAATGAAAAAAATATGCCATTTTTTCAAAACTTCTGCATAAATTAATTAACTAGAACTTGTGAACGCCCATCTTTTTAGCAGTTGGCTAAAAGGTGATTATGAACCATGAAAGTAAATCTGTGAATCAGAAATCCTGTTACAGGCTCACTGATTGGCTGATTTGTGGTCCTTTATTGAAGCCGATCACTGTACTCTTATTCTATTTATATCAAATGTCCAAATATTTACAGTTTTATATACAGTCTCTGGTTGTGGACATATTATTTCAAAAAACTTTAACTATTACAGCCTCACTGGCTGAAAGAATGATGATTTGTCTTTCATTAATGAAGCAGTTAATTGAACTTTTATTCTATTTATATTAAACGTCTTTATGTTTACATTTCTGATCACTTCAATCAGTTTTTATTTACAGCCACTGGTTGTGAGCCATTCTTTACCATGGTAAATTTATATCATTTGATTATAATTTGATTAGAAATTAGACTTAATTGTTTAATTATATATATATATATATATTTGAATTTAACAATTCATGTATTTAGAGACATTATCCTTAGATATTAGATCAAATAAACTTCAATCAACTACAGTTAGTGAATAAAAGTGATTTAGAGTGGATTAATGTGAAATGAATAGGTCTTTATGGATAAACTTTTCATTTCTCTACAGTGTTGGTGGACGGAAGAGCTTGAATATGATCATTTCTGGGCGTCTGGTTCCCATCACCACCACTGCGGACATGTTTCATCATCATGATAAAAAATTTGTGCAAAATTAAAAAAAATAACTAGTGGTCTTCCCCTTCCATACAAAACAATAGACTTGCATTATATTATATGACATTATAATCCATGTAAAGTGAAAATAGCAGGACAGCTGCATGTGCAACACTGAGCGCCGAATGAGACAACAAGAGCAGAGCATGATAAGACTTTAAGATTATTTTAATGTGTCGTAAAAAGAGGTTCTTATCCATGAGTTCTATTCGTTCACACATATACAATAGGGAAAGAGTAACGAGACTACTGGCATACAAAACATAAAGGCTCTAAAAGTGTACTGGCTTTTTTTTATCTGACCATTCGTTTGACATAATAAAACAATAAAGTGCACAAAATGCAGCAATAACAGGTGAACACATCCGGTTACATTCTCTACATTCACAAAAAGAAAAAAAAAAACATAATCTTGTAGCTTAATTAATCTGCATCATCAGTTCCCCGAATTTTCTTTTGTCTTCTTCTATTATTTGGAGCGGCAAACCTGTACAGCAGCAGATGAGCTGCAGCACCTGTTTACAATACAGAAGAGGCAAAAGTCCAAGACCATCCCTCGACGTCCAATGTCCAATCAAAATGATCCATACAGGATTCAGGGAGACTTAAACTGGAGTTCAAAAGCTAGGAAACTATGGAAAAAGTGGTGGACCTCCAAAACTGTCCACAGTTGTTTGTTCTGTCTATTCTAATCTAGCAAAGAAGATGCTGGTGTTACTAGAACAGTAGACAAACCACCCCAAAGTCCAGACCTCAACAGCATTCAATGTCCACATATGTTTGTTCTGTCCATTCTAATCTAGCAAAGAAGATGCTGATGGTACTAGACCAGTAGAAGGACCACCCAAAAGTCCAGACCTCAACAGCACTAAACATTCACAGTTGTTTGTTCTTTCCATCCTAGCCAAGCAAAGAAGATGCTGGTGTTACCAGAACAGTAGACCCCACTGCCTGACCTCCCAGACCTTAGACCAAAGTCCAGACCTTAACAGCACTGAATGTCCACCATTTTTTTCCTGTCCATCCTAATTAGACAAAGAGGCTGCTGGTGATCTTAGAACAATGAACTGACCACCCCAATGTCCAGACCTCAACAGCACTGAACGTCCACAGTTGTTTGTTTTGTCCATCCTGATCAAGCAAAGAAGATGCTGGAGTTCTTAAAACCGTGGACTGACCTCACAGACCTTATACCAAAGTCCAGACCTCAACAGCACTGAACGTCCACAGTTGTTTGTTCCTAATCCAGCAAAGAAGATGCTGGTGCTCTTAAAACAATGGACTGACCACACCAAAGTCCAGACTTTAACAGCACTGAACATCCAACATTTTTTGTTCTGTCCATCCTAATCAGAGAATATGATGGTGCTTCTAGAACAATGGACTGACTACCCTGAAGCCCAAACCTCAACAGCACTGAACCTCCACAGTTGCTTCTTCTGTCCATCCTAATCAAGGAAAGAATATGCTGGTGTTACTAGAACCATGGACTGACCACACCAAAGTCCAGACCTCAACAGCACTGAACATCCACAGTTGTTTGTTCCTAATCCTAATCTAGCAAAGAAGATGCTGGTGCTCTTAGAACGATGGACTGACCTCCCTAAGGTCCAGACCTCAACAGCACTGAACATCCACCATTTTTTCTTCTGTCCATCCTAATCAAGCAAAGAAGATGCTGGTGCTCTTAGAACAATGGACTGACCACCCCAGAGTCCATACCTCACCAGCACTGAACGTGTTCTTGAAAGGTTAGGAGCAGAAAATATCAAATTTCAATGCAGGTTCATCAGAAACCCCAGAAGAAAGCCTCCTGATGCTGCAACATATATGGAATATATATATATATATATATATATATATATATATATATATATATATATATATATATATATATATATATATATATATATATATTTTTTTTTTTTTTTTTTTTTTTTTTTTTTTTTTTTCATGTTTCTGTCTGGACAGGACAGAAATGAAGGCTGGTCTCTGACTTTTGCACTATATAATCCAATATGAAGGGCAATACAAAGAACCCTCAACCCCACTCCCCCCAAAAGGTTTATACGTGGCTGCAGCTATTCCTATGATAGTTACACCTCTATCAGATTGAATCCATCAGTCAATCTTGGTAAAATCAACCATTACAGTACTCACAGTCGAGAGGCTTGTAAATCTACCTCTTTGGCCAAAAGTAACACAGGAAAAAAAAACAACTAATACATAGCTAGCATCGGGCTCTACGTCGCAACATCAGAGGAGAACAAAGTAAATTCATGTACAGAAACACTGCAAGAGGTCATGCGTCCCTAAACGTTATGCTATAACCATGTTATGTACATTTAGTTATCAATCAATCCAGCTGTTCCATTTTACTACCATGAATAAAATATGGTAACATTTTCCATGAATCCCTAATGGATGGATGGATGTAATGCATTATAAAGTCTGACATAATAATCAGAGTCATATTCGCTTTATAAAGTGATATGCATGTAATTATAACTTGACTTATAAGCTATTAGATAGGCATATGCATTATAATATAATATATAATGCATTACAAGGCATTGTGAATACAGGGCCTATAGGAAGTGTTACCAAAAACTAGCATTGTGAGTAGACTATATAAAAATTCTCTCAACATTTTCTGTTAGTCTTATTTTTCATCATTTCCTTTACTTTTTCAAACTTGGCCTAACATACATATCTAGGCAGGTAATACGTAGCATCACACAACACAACTCAACACAAACAAACTCATCCTGCTGCGAAGATAGACAGTCTATCAATCTATCAAACTAAAGCCTTCTGGTCATTTCAGTCACAACTTGCATTCTGCATTCACACACCAGTGTGTTTGACTAATACAGGTTTCTGTATTCTCTGGATTTAAGAACTTGAACCACCATTTCATTGGATATTTGTTGGGATTTGTCATTTGATATTTGTTGTTATACATCCCATCACATTTTGGCGTATTTTGCTACAACGACCAGCACACATTGCCTTCAACCGTTCCTGGTACCCACTTATCTAGAGGCTGATGAATACCTCAGCGAGATATAGCAATGACTCCAATCGCTTACTCCCAACAGCTTGCGCCGGAGCACTTGTAGTCTTTACTACCACATCTTACACAACGCAAATTGTGACTGCAATCATCAGAATGGCCAACAAAATTGTGCAAGAAATGATCCAGACAGAGCAGGCGCAGGCTAACAGGTAGGTAAGGTATACAAGTAATGTCCAGTAACTGATGGCACAGCAGGCTTGGTCCAGATGGCCTCAGCTGGCAGAATGGAAGCTAGCCAGCATTTCTAGAAAGACCTGCAGGGAGGCAGAATGAAAGGAGTCAATCTCATGAGGTTTCTCAACGTAGCTCTTTGAATGCAAGCTGCTGTAATGTCTTATGGACTCACATTAGCTGGTTTGGGGAGGCACGCATGAATTTCTACGCGATCGGCACATGTTCCTCTGCAATGTAAACGAAAGAATTGTTAGGTTTCACAGAGGGGCTTTTCTCCACCGTGTGTGTATGAATGATAAGACCGCTTTCTGGACTGTATGTAAAAAAGGCTAAAAGTAAACTGTACCTTCTCGTGCAGGCGATGGTGGAGCTCTGGGTCTGAAAGCCAGGGGTGCTTCAGAGCTTCACCGGCACCTATTCTCCAACTGAACACACACATGTGTAAATCATTATAAATAAACAATGCAGGAAAGAACTGATGGATAGATGGATGGTGGATGGATGGATGGATGGATTGTGGTCAATGGATGAGTCCATGAATAATGGTCAATGGATGGATCAATGGATAGATCAATGGATGAAGGTGTCAATAGATCAATGGATGGATGAATGGCTGAATGGATGCATGCATGGATGAAGGAATGGATCAATGGATGAATGATGGTCAGTGGATTAATCAGTGGATAGATGGATGATGGATGGATGGATGTGTCAATAAATCAATGGATGGATGAATGGCTGAATGGATGCATGCGTGGATGATGGGATGGATCAATGGATAGATATGGTCAATGGATGAATCAGTGGATAGATGGATAATGGAGAGATGGATGATTCAATAGATCAAAGGATGATTGGATGCATGGATGGCATATCTAGAACTTCCAGTAGGACTAGCATGATGTTTTACCCAGGAAAAGCAAAACTAATTTATTGTCAGTTCCTGATTATGTAATAGTTAATTCAATTGGCTCCTGAAGGCCAATGGGAGAGCCTGCTTGGCTGTATGTGCCTAAACACGACAGGGCAAAACTGATTGTCATTTTAAGAATTTAACCCTTTTATTCATATCAATACTACTAGAACATTAGAATGCAGAATTCTACTATGACTGCTTGTACAACAAACACAATGGTTCTATTAAATAAAAGGTAAATAATTTTTTGTTTTAGTTTGCAGAAATCATCAGACTTACTCAGTTTACATTATTACTGATAAAACTGTCTCTAAAGCACTGTGAGCCGCATCTAGTATGAAAGATGCCCTAAAAATAAAGATTATTATTATTATAGTTATTATTATTATAAAGCCCTGAAGGCTCCCCTCTGCAAATTTTCCATTTTTAGTTTATCAGCCCATATATCCTGCACCCCTAAAACAGATGTAAGATAGATCACCTTTTATTGACGACAAGCAGTTTGGAAATGAAGTCCTTGGCCTCCCCCGAAATGCCCAAGAACTCATCCTCTTCAAAGTTCCACTGGCAGGACAAGATGTTGTTCAGGGTCTCGTTATCATCGTCCCCAAGGAAAGGTGACAGACCGCTCAGGCTGTTGAAAACGATCAAAAGTTTGAACCTTGAGTGAGTGCTGTTTCAATCGGTGGTGTTTCCAATATGCTTTTTTGATTTAATCTCCACATTTAATCCATTCCAGCAGTAAAACACCTACATACACACACACTAGGGGGCAGCGAACACAGTTGCCCAGAGCGGTGGGCAGCCCTTTCCACAGCACCCAGGGAGCAGTCATGTCCTGTCAGTCAGGGGATTAAACCAATGACCTTCTGGTCACAAGGCTGGTTCTTTTACCTCCAGCCCATAAATATCCTCCGGTCAGAAGTACGGCTTGTTTTTCTAGTGTTCTTATCTAGTCCCATGATTTCAGAGCTATTCGTTTATGAATGACATACTGAACGACATCAGTAAAGCAACACCGCTGACCAAATCATTCAAATCTGGGCTTTTTTTAAATATATAGAAAGAAAGTAAATAGAAGATAGCACTTATGTTGTTATTTTTAGTTTTAAAATCGCTGCAATTTTCTAGACGTTTTTTGGGGGGTATGGGAGTAATTGTTGTACAAATGTTGTCTCTTATTTGCAATTAAAATTCATTATTTAACCAGCTTTGGCTGGTTTGAATTCACTGATGTTTCATGAATAACACCACTGACACAATAAATTAATTAATTAATGAATACAATTATCAACAATTGCTTTAGGTTACCATAGTGTACACTATAATATAAGTATAAACAGACTCTGTTCGTTTCAGATATACAGATATATAGACTGTAGTGGTGTTGATGGTGAGTCTTACAGCATGTAGGCGATCACTCCGAGGCTCCACATGTCCGTGTTGAAGGACACAAAGTCGTAGTTGATCACTTCTGGGGCCAGAAACTCTGGAGTGCCAAAATTCACCCGTAACTTCTCTTTCGGCTTGTACCTGTTGGACAACAGGAAACATATGTGCTGTCATTTATCCTATTGAAGGAGTGACAATGCTAGTGTAAGAGTAGAACAACAGTTAACTACACACTTTCTGGCCAGTCCAAAGTCGATGATCTTGATCTTGTTCGTCAGTCGGCTAACACACAGGATATTCTCTGGCTGGAGAGACGTGAAAGAACAACAATTATATAGAGTTTAAATAGTGATTAGATTTACACACTGATCAACCATAACATCAAAACCACCTCCTTGTATCTACACACATTGTCCAATGTATCAGCTCCACTGATCATATAGGAGCTACACTCACAGACTGTATTTCATCTGATTCTCTGTATACTTTATTACTCTGTTCTTTAATGATCAGGACCCCCACCACAGAGCAGGTATTATTTGGGTGGTTGGTCATTCTGCTGCTGGAGTGTTTAAACACTGTGTCCACTCACTGTCCACTATATTAGACACTCCTACCTTGTTGGTCCACCTAGATGTTTGTGTTTGTCTAGTCCTTCATCAGTGGTCACAGAACACTGTTCAACTGACTATTCTTAGTCCAGCAGTGACACTGAGGTGTCACCACCAGCATGTCAGTGTCACTGCAGTGCTAAGAATAATCCACCACACAAACAAATACCTGCCTCTGTGGTGGTCCTGTGGGGGTCTTGATCATTAAAGAACAGGGTATAAGTATACAGAGAAACAGATGGACTACAGTCTGTAAGTCTAGAACTACAAAGTGGTCCTATATGGTCAGTGGAGCTGATACAGTGGACAATGGGTGTAAATACAAGGTGGTGGTTTTATAAAGAACTCAGGAATATACTCTGTAGAGAATGTTTTAGGGTGAGGTGTTACCTTCAGGTCCAGATGGAGGATGTACATTTTGTGCATGTAGCGCAGACCCTCGCAGATCTGTCTGATGAACATGACCGTGTCCAGTTCGGTCAGCTTATAGTTCTCGTCTATGATTCTGTCGAATAGCTCTCCACCGTCGACACTGTCACAACACAAAGTAGAGGCTTATTTCTGCACTACGTCCCTTCATAGTCAGACTGTCCTATTACTGTTATACATCAACTATGCTGCTACTGTAATCTGCTTATATAAGAAACTGAAACAGCAATAAATAAAGGCAAATGACTTTAACGATTTTGTTTTGTTTTGTATTTAAACTATAGAGACATTGCACACAGAAGAAACTTATACAGTGGTAAAGCACATCTGTCAGATGATTACATTAATAAAAATAGCAATTTTCACAGAGTAAACAAGAAAAGCAACTGAGCAGTGCAGTTAAATGGGACACAATCAAGAGACCGTTTGGTATAGTGTCCACTAGAGGTCGGCACCGAGTCTTGCTGTTGTTCCAGTCAAGCCAGTGATACAATATAAGATTCCAGAAAGGTCTTTTATAGAAACAGGAGACGGCTGCGCTGTCTTTTCACACTGTTCTCACTTTCAAAAATAGCCTCGCTGTTGTAAAAACAAATCCATGAATCGTACATACTATTCAAGGACGAGGATGATGTCGTTCCGGGATTCATAGGCCGCGTACAGCTGGATCAGGTTGGCGTGGTCCAGCTGGTTCATGACAAAAATCTCATTCTTCACCACCTCCTATTAGAATAAAACATTCAGTCTTATAATACAGAAAGAAAAGAGTAAACAGGTTACATATCACTGATCTCCAGAACTATTAGACCTCCAGCACTATTACATCACCATCATTATTAGACCTCCAGCACTATTACATCACCATCATTATTAGACCTCCAGCACTATTACATCTCTAGCACTATTACATCACCATCACTATTAGACGTCCAACACTATTACATCTCCAGCACTATTACATCTCCAACACTATTACACCTCCAGCACTATTACATCTCCAGCACTATTACATCACCATCACTATTACATCTCCAGCACCATTACATCTCCAGCACCATTACATCTCCAACACTATTACATCTCCAACACTATTACATCTCCAGCACTATTACATCTCCAGCACTATTACACCTCCAGCACTATTACATCTCCAGCACTATTACACCTCCAGCACTATTACATCTCCAACACTATTACACCTCCAGCACTATTACATCTCCAGCACTATTACATCTCCAGCAATATTACATCTCCAGCACCATTACATCTCCAACACTATTACATCTCCAACACTATTACATCTCCAGCACTATTACATCTCCAGCACTATTACATCACCAACACTATTACATCTCCAGCACTATTACATCTCCAGCACTATTAGACCTCCAGTACTATTACATCTTCAGCACTACATCTCCAGCACTATTACATCTCCAACACTACATCTCCAGCACTATTACATCTCCAACACTATTACATCACCAGCACTATTACATCTCCAGCACCATTACATCACCAACACTATTACATCACCAGCACTATTACATCTCCAACACTATTACATCTCCAGCACTATTACATCTCCAGCACTGTTACATCACCATCACTATTACATCTCCAGCACTATTACATCTCCAACACTATTACATCTCCAGCACTATTACATCTCCAGCACTGTTACATCACCAGCACTATTACATCTCCAGCACCATTACATCACCAACACTATTACATCACCAGCACTATTACATCTCCAACACTATTACATCTCCAGCACTATTACATCTCCAGCACTGTTACATCACCAGCACTATTACATCTCCAGCACCATTACATCTCCAGCACTATTACATCTCCAGCACTATTAGACCTCCAGTACTATTACATCACCATCACTATTAGACTTCCAGCACTATTACATCTCCAGCACTACATCTCCAGCACTATTACATCTCCAACAATATTACATCACCAGCACTATTACATCTCCAGCACCATTACATCACCAACACTATTACATCACCAGCACTATTACATCACCAACACTATTACATCTCCAGCACCACTACATCTCCAGCACTATTACATCTCCAGCACCATTACATCTTCAGCACTATTACATCTCCAACACTATTACATCACCAGCACTATTACATCTCCAGCACTAGTACATCTCCAGCACTATTGCATCTCCAACACTATTACATCTTCAGCAATATTACATCTCCAACACTATTACATCTCCAGCACCATTACATCTCCAACACTATTACATCTCCAACACTATTACATCTCCAGCACTATTACATCTCCAGCACAATTACATCTCCAACACTATGACATCTTCAGCACTATTATATCTCCAGCACTATTACATCTCCAACACTATTACATCTTCAGCACTATTACATCTCCAGCACTATTACATCTACAACACTATTACATCTCCAGCACTATTACATCACCAGCACTATTACATCTCCAGCACTATTACATCTTCAGCACTATTACATCTCCAGCACTATTACATCTTCAGCACTATTACATCTCCAGCACTATTACATCTTCAGCACTATTATATCTCCAGCACTATTACATCTCCAACACTATTACATCTTCAGCACTATTACATCTCCAACACTATTACATCTCCAGCACTATTACATCTTCAGCACTATTACATCACCAGCACTATTACATCACCAGCACTATTACATCTCCAGCACTATTACATCTTCAGCACTACTAGACCTCCAGCACTTTTACATCACAAGAAATAAGAGTTGATTATGATTTTCCACTGAAAACACAGTATCACAGTACAGGGGGTCACTTGAAACCAGCAGCTGGTAATGAAGTGGCCGGTCGTTAGTACTTTGGTAAGCAATGATTAGAGTGAATTAAGCCTTTTCTATTAAACTTGTTCTTGTGTTTTATATAGTATAATCTTTTTTCACAGCCCTATAGTCTGTAATATTCTCATTTTCTTTTAATTCATATCAATACCTCTAAAAAAGTAACTCTCCAATCTAACAAAAAATATCTATTTTAAATGATTCATTCAATATGATCTATTCTAAATTATCTAATCACTATTTGCACATTTCAAGTGTGCAAGTTCATGTCACTGCATACATCTTCCACATTTTCTAGTTCTATATTGTATATTCATGTATATTACTGTATATATACATATAGATTTATATTATATTTAAATATATATTACTATATTATTTTTTAAACTTATTTTATGTTTAAGTCTTCTTGCTCTTGTCTTCTTTATATACCACATTTGTTAAAATATTTCAGTTATTCTGTTTTAGGTGATCTATTGTTTGAGTTGTCAAAGCATTGCTAGTGGTACCATATATGACTACGTATGTCACAAATAGACTTTGACTTGATTTGACTGATGTAGACGTATTGGATTGTACTAAGAAGATGTTAACCTCTGGTGTAGTGGGCCTGCATGGAATATTATAATACCCCTTGTACTAAAGTGTCTTCAAAGTTATCAGTAATACTAATAATAATATTGTTATGTTCTACTTAAGTCTTACCAAAAAGCTTTACAGGATAAGTTTATTTCACAATATCAAGTCATTGCAATAAATAATAAGATATGATGTTGCTCCTGTATTCTTGTGGACGTCCCACAAGCTTTCATCTGTTTTCCTCCAGTCACACTTTTCATGTTTGGAGTTTTGGATGACGATGTTGTACCTTTTCCTTCTGACTCCGCGCCTTGATGATCTTTGCTGCCAGAGTGAGTCCGGAAGAGTTCTCAATACACTTGTGCACTTGACCAAAACGGCCTCTGTGAGTCAAAAAGAGAAGAAAAACAAAAAACAAAAATAATTATAGGTGGTAAATATGACAAGTTGGATAATTCTTAATTGAACACTGCTATATAAACCTGTCAGAGCAGATATGCTGCCATGGTTATGTCCAGTTATGTAACAGTGTTGTGTTACCATTACTGTTAATTGCCGTAACAGATGCCGTAACATGTGACAACTATCTATAGTATGTATAGTTTAAATTAGCCAGCGACACATTACCAGTGATGTCTTCACTGATGATAACGTGAGACTGAATAACATACTGTGGTTATAGGATTGTTATGTCTATATTTTGTAGCAGAAATCAAGTACAGTGTTAGCAATAACTGCTTTAACTGATTAACTTAGTTGCTTTTTAATTTTATAATTTTTTAAAATTTTATAATTTTAGTTAATTTAACTTCTAGAACAATCTGGTTAATATTGATTAAGATTGATGTCTTACATTGTGTCAATTTAAGATTAATAACTTAAATTTAATTAATTATTAAATTTACTTATTTTAGTTAGTAACTAGTAATTTTAGCTAGTAAAAACATCTGATATACATATAATATATATATATATATATATATATATATATATATATATATATATATATATATATATATATATATATATATATAAACATATAAATATTTATAAAAAAGTATGGAGCAATAAACTGTATCCTAGATGCTGTTAGAAGGTGAAAGAATTTCTTTTGTTTAAAAGTTTGGAATAACTGTTTTCTATAATTATAATAAACCAATTTCGTTGGTGATACAGTTCAGTGCAAAATTTTGAGGCCCTTGGGGACATTATTAATATTATTATTTAAAAAGCCATATTTTTTTCAGACAGGAAGCTCTTATTTTCTCAGCAAAACACTTTATTATTTAAATATTAAACAGTATTAATAGAGTAAGTAGTGCTTTTACATACGTCAGTGTGTTTATTTAACCCTTTCCAAGCTTCTCCTTCTATAAACAACCCAGTATTATTTACAGTTCTCATCTAATACCTGCTTTGACTGCTCAGTACTTTATTAAGCTAAATCAAGATTGCTGCTAAAGGAACTGAACACATTCATACAATGTCTGCGGCATCCAGGAGAAATCTGGAACTACACTTTGTTCTTCAAACTGGAGCTCAAGATCTGATCTACTTCTCTCACAATAAGATATTCATGTTACTTTGTATTGTATGTATGATTATTTACATCTGTTCTAATCAGATCTGCTGTTCTTACTGGTAAACGTACACTTATTGAGTTTTAAGTAGTGTATATGCACATGCTTAAGAAAGATTCCTTATCAATGAGTTAATATAAGTAAATAATCATAATATTCTTGAAATATATTTTGGTATATATCTTGCAACATGCAATTATATGCTGTATAAGCTCTCACTAATAAAATAACAGTAATTATTAATATGACAAGTTCAAACATTAGTGTATATACACCAACAGTTCCCTCATTCGAATTGAACTTATCATTTGAAACGAAGTAAGCACAGTAACCGGAGAGTCTGAGAACAGTTACAGTCGCGCAGTCGTAGTATTTTTCCAAACTATTCCATTAAGACTAAGCAGGCGCATCCCTTTGAAGCAGCAGATTAACACCTAGTGATTAGCCTCCAGCTGGCTGGGGGGTTACAGTTTCACATACCCCGAAAGCCTGGAGCAAAAATAACCACCCCTGACTCTGTAGCTATGAATTGGGTGAGTGGGGGGGTGGCAAGAGCCGGTCTCAGCAGTGGGACGAGGTTACGCAAAAGCTCTCCAGCTGGATTAGAGGACTTTACTTTCTGCTTTCACACTGTCTCTCCACTTCATTTCATACATTCTGTTCTCCGCTTTGAATTCCGTTATACATTCCCAGCACCAAAGCTGAGAAGAGGAAAAGAGCATTGGACGTACCCTCCGAGGATCTCCTGCCGGTTGATGGTGTAGAAGTTGTTGATCTGGTTGGGTTTGGCAGAGACCACCCGGTGGCTGAAGGGAGCCGGTGGTGGTGGGGTGCAGTCTGCAGGACATAGGGGAGTAGAAAAAATAAAAGAGAAAGCAATAAATACAGTAGGTTATAGGGCCTTATGTACGCAATATGTCTAGACTCTCCAAAGAAAAACACTCCATTATCTCCATTTTTCATTTGTCTATATCATTCTTTATCTATATCATAACACGGTTTTGTTTTTATATTTAATTGGATGGTTGCGGTCAAACCAACTTTTTAGAACATAAATACAAACAACATATTGTTGCTATCAAACCAAATTTCTGTTTCTAATGTCTTTCTGACAATCGCTGTCCAATGAAATATATGTATCTCCAACTTCATTTTAAGTTTTCTACATCATTTAAACAATGATCCTTTATATCGTGTAAAATTTCATGATGAATGGACCAATAGAAATGCGCGAAAATAGCTTGAAATAATTCTAGTTCCATTAATTTGCATTGAAAGTAAGGTAGGTTTTTGGTCTCTCCTGTAAAGTTGCAATTTTGGAGATATATATAGCAACGATATATATACAGTGACAATTAACGTGTCTGGTATTGATAACTGATTCTGCTAACCATAGTTCCACCAGAAACTTACAACATATGATCTGTTATATATCTAAAATGCTTTTAAATGAACTTTAAAGCAGAATAAAAAAAGCGTCCTTAACTTTCTATGTAAGTTCATGCCAAAAGATTTAGTTTCCAAGTAATTTTGGATTAACTTAATATTTAATACTCAGATCATAATCAGATTTCTGCTGTTGTTTAGGGTCATTAGGGTCTTCTGAGAAGGAGAGCTGGAGTTTAGCTCAGTGTTCAGATTTGGATGTAGACTCTTACTCTGATTTCTTTCACATGTCTTTAGTCTTTCAGCACAGCAACTGCAAGACGGCAACAAAACACTTCTGGAGCGAAAATGAAACTACATGCTTGACGAAATAAAGGATTTAACTGTTCTTTATCTTCTAGATGATGTATGTTCATGTTTATGTTGATGTTTTAAAAAGGTGCATCTTTCAGTTTAACGTTACACTTACATCATGTTTTATTCTGAGAGTTTACTGGCCAGTTGCAAAGCACAAACCTGATTACTGTAGACTTTGAGTTTCCCCATTATCTGATTAATCAAGTGCAAGTAAATGCACTGATTGGATTACTGACAAACACTGATTATTTCCAGTTATCTGATTATCAAGTTCAAGAAAAGGCG
This sequence comes from Megaleporinus macrocephalus, assembly GCA_021613375.1. Lineage (NCBI taxonomy): Eukaryota > Metazoa > Chordata > Actinopteri > Characiformes > Anostomidae > Megaleporinus > Megaleporinus macrocephalus. The sequence goes on from CM038708.1 coordinate 9,884,498, forward strand.
CCCAAAGTTGAGAGCGATTGGTATTTGTACTTTACTGGAAATGGCAAAAATGGAAATACTTGGTTTGGTTCAGATGGCCGTTACTACTTAGTACTTGCTTTCAAGTGTATCTCCAAGGAGCATCTCCATATAAACAAACCTTAATGTTTAGTGTAAATTACAGTAATGCCAAGAGTTAATGATCTATAATACGTTAATTTGGACCGACTCAAGACGAATCAACATCAAAGACAAAACTGGACGTAAAAGGTTTTGCTGTGACTGTGACACTATACTTCAACTTAATAACTGCCACACAAGTCATACAATCATTAATAGTCAGTTCACATCAGCAGCTGGCAGCTACTATAGTAATTCTATATTGGTCGTCAGTAATTCAGTTAGGCTCCTAATACTCAGTCACTCGTTCTAGCAGGCAATGACATGACCTGAGCCGAGAAAACAAGGAAGTAAACATGCATGCCGGATTGTCAGCCTGCTGTATTCCCTTGCCTGCCTCTCCTGCCTGCCAATACATTTTCCAGGCCGTGAAAGCCTTCAACACCTTTCATTATGAATCTGTTTGACTGCTGCTCCTTTATTCACTGCTCGTTACTCTGAAGGTAAAGCCAGCCCCACTAATCCTCACCGATGAAGAACTGCTCGCACTCAGATCCCTCAGGTACTTCGTCCTCCTGTTGCTTCTGTTTGCTGAAATCTAAGTGCAGTTCCACTCCGTCCGCCTTGAAAACGGCCCGCAGGTCTTCAGGCATCTCAGCCTGGTCATCCTTCTCATCGTTGCCTTCCTCCACTCTGCTCTTCTTGTGGTCCTCCAGCTCAAGGTCCTCCTCGGTCACACGGCGCTTGCTGCTAGTGGTCATCTCGTCCACTTGTTCTGGTTCACAGCTGAAAGATTTGCATTAGAGAAGCGTTTCAACCAAAACTGCTGTTAATGGGGCCAGTTAGCAGTCCAGTGGTGTCTATTAGCCTTTATTAGAGCAATAGTGTATGAAATTGTGATGGATACACACATATATATATATATATATATATATATATATATATATATATACATATATATATATATATATATATATATATATATATATACACATATATATATACTACCGCTCAAAAGTTTGGGATTCAATGGAGTAGTCTTCCTTCCTTAACACAACAATGGACTGACATGTTTCTTTCTGGTCATTTTGAGTCGGTCAGCAAGCCATCAACTGCTGATGCTTCAGATACTAAACTAACCTAGAATGTTGTTCTTCCTTTTATGCTCACTTATTAGTAGAATGTTTTTCAGCTGTGCATCACAATTGAGCAAGAGTGTCCTAACAACCAATTAGCCCAATAACATCCATAACTTGGATTGGCGGCCGTACCAGGAGATTTAGACAGAGGACTGAGAATTGCTGTTTTTATTCTTTAAAAATCATCAGATACATATATATATATATATATATATATATATATATATATATATATATATATATATATATATATATATATATATATATATATACAGCCATAACATTAAAACCATCTCCTTATAATTTACACACATTGTCCATATTTTCTATAGGAGCACTTTGTAATTCTACACTTACAGATGGTAGAACATTTGTTTCAATGTGTTCTATGGTAAGCTTTTCTTTGATGGTCAGGACCCCCACAGAGCAGGTACTACTTGGGGATTTGGATCATTCTCAGCACTGCAATGACACTGACCAGTCACACCAGCACAGCACACACAAACATACCACCATCATGTCAGTGTCACTGCAGTGTTGCATTCATAACGCTACACTACACCTACATGAGCCCTGACATAACCCTACATTACACATGCTGAGACGGTTCTTCAGACTGATGGAGAAATGTGTTGATATGATATATACATGCAACCTTCTGGAAAATGGTTCCATATACCCCTAAGAAAGGGTTCTGTTTTTCTTACAACATCAAGCTTACCTCTCAGCCTCTACAGCAGGAACACTGGCAAAACTTTCCTCCTTCCCTTTTTCCTCAGGCACCTTTGTTATCTCCTCTTCTTCCTTCTTGGGCATCTCCTCTGGTCCGTCCTCCACCTTCACAGCTTCCTCTTCCTTTTTCAGCTCCACACCAGCATCCTGTTCCTCCTCCTCCGAGAGCTCCTCCTGCTCGGCCATCGGAGCCTTGGTTTCCTCCAGGATGAAGTCCAGAAGGTTTTGGCTGAGAGGCACCTCAACCTCCATTCCCACAGACACCGTGGAACGCTCAGCATTTTCCCTGTTCAGCTTCTGAACCTCCTCCAGCAGCAGGGCCTGCTTCTTCAGAGAGGCGGCATCTACGAAGAAGGAACAGAAGACTTTCTAGCCCATCGTGTCAGTTTACTGGAGAGCAAATTCTAGGTTTCAGGGACCACCACTCTTAATGACCACTAAGGGTTCTTCAGGTGATGCTGTAGAACAGGGTCTTAGAAGGTTGGTGTCAATCACACTGGTTCTAATTCATTAGTTAGCAAGTTTGAGCAAGGAAACCATCGAATTGAGCTGGACACTGTCACCTTTAACTTGAGTTCTTTGTTTATGTGGTATATGGAGATTATCATGATGATGGTTCAGGTAGGAGGTGTAGTAGTGACAGCCCTGCACCTCAGCCCTACACATCAGTGCTACTGATGGCCTGAGGTAATAAGCCTTCTTAGAACTGGCTGGTTCTGGACTTAATGCTTCTGTACCTTCTATGTTCGGAAGCTCAGACAGCGGCTGGCATATAAATCCCAGAGGTCTGTACTCTGGTGATGAAGTGGGCTGTCCGTACCCCCCGTCCATAGAGTTCTTTACCATTTTAATGGTTCTTCTAGCCTTTAGGTGGAGGTTCCCCACACTTTAGAAAGGATCTATACAATTCACAATGTTCTTCAAAGAACCTTTCCCAATGTACAAAGAACCCTTTAGGTCACCTTCATTTTTATGATTGTAGAACCCATCATGCACCCTGTCTACCTGTGGTGTCTGGGGGCTTCTTCTTCTTCTGTGCCTTCAAGGCCTTGAAGCTTAGACGAGACTTCTCCTTCCCATCTTTCAGCTTGTGATTTTTTAACTGATGAAGGACAAACAAAAGAGGAAGGAAAAATGGAGTAAATAAACCGAGTAGAAGAAGAATAAATGATGCAAGTATGCAAACCCTTCACTCATTCTATGCTTGTTCAACCAGCATAGAATGGTACTGTATCTACTCTAACAACTACTACACACATTCTTCTCGAGGGAATACCAACAACGACCAATGGACCTTTAACACGGTGCTGTCCAGTTGCTGTCCAATGAAAAACATCTCCAATGTTGTTGATTTTTATTCTTGTGTTTACATTTTCACAATAAATGGCCCAATAGAATCGTTCCAAAATAGCTTGGGAAAAAGTCTGGTTCCATTGACTTACATTAAAAGTGAAGCCAGTGTTTGGTCTGTCCTGTAAAGTCTTGGAGAGCCTTGTTTTTCTTTGGACAGCACCGATATGAAGGGCTCGTTTGGGTCCCTGTCAGTATTAGCATCAAAGTATTCCCTTAAGATGAAGCTAACACTCTCAATACGGCAGGTGAACGTACAAAGTTGAAGGATTTCTTTGAAGAAAGGAAATGCTTTGGTCCGTGAAGTTTTAGCTTGTGAGTAGACTCCAGGCTGCCGGGTTCACATGACGGGGTTAACTCTTCTGTCCCTTTAACGGGTTTTACAGAGGTGGCTTTCTGTTGCAGACACAATATGAATAGCTTGAGTCAGACAGGAGAAGAGTTAGCACAGGAGCTGATGAAAGGTAGGATTAGAGTTAATGAGCTGGTGTGTTTGTAATGGCACAGAGATGAGAGTTGAAATGAAGGAAGAAATGATGAAGAAGAACAGAAATGACCAGATCATGTTAGATGTTGGAATGATTATGATGCTGAGGTTAGAATGAATAACAATGATGCATGATGAGAGGAATCAGTGGGTAAAATTTAGGTTAACTGAGGGGATTCAATCATTTTTCCTTTTCTATGGTGCGGCAAACTGTAGTAAGTAGGGTGTTCATGAGGCATAATGATGAAAATAGGTGTGAATGCATTGCTGGTAACATGCTAATGACAGCTCCAGAACCTAATGCCATGTTAAAGCATATAGAACATTGGACACCATTGATCAGAACATTGACTTCATCATCCACAATAGAACTTTCATAATAAATCAGCATTCAGTGACACAATGATTCTGCATTTTGCACTCGGGATCACCTTGTTGAGTCTCAGTTTTAATTTATATAACATCATATATATATATATATATATATATATATATATATATATATATATATATATATATATATATATATATATATATATATATATATATTGTCGCTGTCCAAAGACACACGCATCTCCAAAATGGCAACTTTACAGGAGAGGCCAAAAACTGTCTTTACTTTTAATGCAAGTCATTGGAACCAGAATGTTCTACCAGTTATTTTGGAGCATTTTTATTGGTCCATTCGTCATGAAATTTTCACACAATGTAAACGGGTGCTGTCATGTTCAAATAATGCAGAAAACTAAAAATCTACAAAAATGATGCACATTTTCATTGGACAACGACTATAATATATATAGACATTAATATATATAAAGACTATATATCACTGTTGGAAAACAAAACCTATTGTCTCCATTCTTGTTTGACAACAGTTTGATCTTGACTTTTACATTGTGTTCAAATTTTATGATGATTGGATCAAAGGAAATGGTCCAAAATGGCTTGAAAAAACGTTTGGTTACCTTGACTTACACTGAAAGTACATCATGTTTTTTTCCTTGTTTTTTCCATTTCTAACAGCAGCAAGATCCAAGTACGATTCCCAAAAAAGACTACATTCCAAAAAGCACTGCTACGGTTATACTCGGAATGCAAAATCATAAAGATCATTTTCCTGGAACTACCAAAATCACCGTAGGCAACACAGAAATCTGACCCCAGACCAGTGCTCCCGGGGGGTTGTATTAACTGACTATGCAAGTTGGAGAAAATGCTCTGATCCCAATTCCCAAAACATACAAACCTATGAACCTGTGGGCTGATTCCAGACCAGCGCTGTAACCTCTTGCTTGGACATTCTTTAAAAGCATAGGCCCGTGACTATGACTATGAGGCGTGAGGTTTCCTTACCAACAGGTGTTATTTTGAAAGACAAACATGCAGATGAAAGGAATGGCCGACAGTGGTTAAGAACCAGGCATCTCACACCTCTGGAAGGTGGAAGGCTGTGACGCGAGTACTGACGGTACAACACATTCCTAATCACTTGAATCACGCCAACCATTTTCACCTTAGTAGGCCACCGGGGATCAATTAATTCAGGCATTATATAGCCCACGTACGGATCTCACAGCCCACTCACGCAATTCCATATTTGGTATTGGAATTCAGCTCTGCTAATCACTCTAATCTACGGTTATTGTAAGTATCCGACCTAGTATCCCTCTTGATCCTGTGACAGTATCAAAGGTCTTGCCCTCAATACTCCATAACAGGAGGCCATATATGGTTAAAAAGACCACAGCTATGGTTCATGTGACACCTTAACTTAAGGACTAAGAATCATCTGCCCAAAGGAATAAATGTGGTGGACACTGTTCTCCAATTTATTAATGAATGGTTGAAGCGGAATCACAATATTAATAACTGAGTCTCATTTAATTAAGGTTGCTTGCCTAAGCTAGACCTTAGTCTTCAGCCAATGCTACACCTATTTTGAGTTCTATTTCTGATCCCCAGGGTGCCACCAGAAGGGGGCGCCAGAGGTAAAGAGGTGCACACGTATGCGGTGGCCCTTTCACAAGAAGAACATGGTAAGAGCCAATCCCAAGAATGAAACTTAGCAGCCCTTCAGCTTTTATGACTTGCATCTTCAGATAGCTTCATGTACCATTTCCAAATCTGGTCAAATCCCCCCCAACAAACACTGGGAAGGGGGCAAAGTGGGGAATGTCTGCAGTGAAAAGAGAATACCTCCCAAGTCAGTGCACTGAAGCTTTCAGAGGTCAAAGCAAAGTATGGCTCTTGCTGGGGGCTTTCCACAAACTTCTGTGGACTCTCTTCCCAAATTTAAACTTGTACACCACTGCAAACTTTTTAGTCCATGCCCCTCGGGGCTCCCCTCCAACGAGGGGCCCTGGAGAAGGCAGTTCCACAGGCTGTAACACAAGCTGTACAATCTGGTCTCTGTAGCCTTTGCCTCACGTTTAAGCCCTGTTCCTGCCCATTCTAGGGCCAAAACAAATTTGGAACGAAAACACGAAGTACTTAGAGGGTCCGTGCTCTAAAGCTAGGTCATAACCATCAAGCACCTGCTGCTTCACTGGAAACCAAGAGACGTAACTCACCTTGCCTGGTGGGACCTCACCAGAGGCCTGTTTCTTAGCAGCTGGTTTGCCTTTGCTGTCCCTGTTCTTGGGCCCCAAGGTTAAAGTGGTTTTGTGCTTGCGTGGCCCCTTAAACATGAGCTCCATGACTTTGGACGTCTTGACCGTCTCTCCAATAAAGCTGACGACCTGCTGGATGCTCAGCACCAGCCTTTCCATACCTTCCAGCTTCTGGGCCTGCTGCTCCGAGCGCTGGTTCACCGCCGTCATGATGCTGCTCATTTCTTGGCAAATGTCCTTCATCTCGCCTCTCGCTCCTCTAGCTGGTCCATCGTTGTCTCGTGTTCCTGGAGGCAGGTGGATCTCCTCCTTGTCCAGTTTCAGAGTTTCCATGTCCCGCTCGATCCCATCAAGGTCCTGGGACATGCTGTCGAGACGGCTCAGGACCTTCTCCTGAATGCTTATGAGCGTGTCCATCTTGCTGCTCAGAGACTCAATCCTGACCTGGATGAGGTCAATTCCAGGGCTGGTTTTCATGGAAGTCATGGCCTGCAAGAAGCCGGTCGGTCACAAATATCGCAGGTTCTCCGTCGCTACCTTCTTCTTCTGCAGCCAGTTTTGTCTTCTTTATGAAACAGAGTTATAAATCCAGGAGTAAGGTATAAATGGAAAACAAAGTCTCAGAAGATGAATGAAACGAGAATTCCGAAGACTAACAACTTCTCCTTCCCTCAGAAAACGAGCTCTGTGAAGTAAGTCTGAAGTCCTACAATGACAAATGTGCCCTTGTTTCTCTCCACAGTCCGGCCACTCGTCCAGCTGGAGATAGCTTTAAGAATAGAATGAACCTGCCTCCCTAAATTAACTGGGGAGGGTTTGGTGGGGGTGGGGGGGTGGGGAGGTGGTCCTTACGTCAAAAGGACTTTGGGGGGAGGGTGGAGGATGGGGAAGAGTTGTGTGACATCTGAGATGCTTTAAATGCTAAACTCGAGAAGATGCCCAGCTACCAGGTGTCAAAGACGTTCAGTACATAAACAAGCAACACTAAATGGAAAGAAATGATATAAATCTTTTCACGTCAGTGCGAGCGTAACACAAACTGGAAAGTACGTGGAGATATCTCATGATGAATCTCAAGTGGGCAAACAGGGATTAAGGTCAGGGCCAGTATTTAGACCATCAGACCATCAGACCACCATTTAAAAAGTTTACATCCAAACACATGATCATTCTATGATTTTAGTTATTATATGATATACCTGCAATGTTTCAATTAGCAAGATTAATCAAACAACACCTCAAAGTATCTCCTCTCTGTATATATATATATATATATATATATATATATATATATATATATATATATATATATATATATATATATATATATATATATATATATATACTACCGCTCAAAAGTTTAGGATCACTTTAGAATTTCATTTCATGCAATTTTCATGCAATTCATGAACAATACTGTCAATTTCACAATTAAGTATAAGAAAGAATATAAATATAAATGGCTTATTTTGCATATAGTCCTATTATCAGCAATTCTCAGTCCTCTGTCTAAATCTCCTGGTACGGCCGCCAATCCAAGTTAAGGATGTTATTGGGCTAATTGGTTGTTAGGACACTCTTGCTCAATTGTGATGCACAGCTGAAAAACATTCTACTAATAAGTGAGTATAAAAGGGAGAACAATATTCTAGGTTAGTTTAGTATCTGAAGATCAGCAGTTGATGGCTTGCTGACCGACTCACAATGACCAGAAAGAAACAACTTTCTTTAGAGACCCGTCCGTCCATTGTTGTGTTAAGGAAGGAAGATACTCCATTGAAAACAAGAACATTTCACTGTGATCCCAAACTTTTGAGTGGTAGTATATATTGCTGTCATAGAAAAACACTGTCTCCAACTTTCAATGTGAAGATTTTTTTTATTATTTATTAAATCATTTTCTGTTGGTCGACTGGTGAATTCTATTGGTCACTTCTTTGTTATGAGCATAAATTCAAAGATTGGGATTTTTGTTTTGACAGCAAATACCCCAAATGAGAAACAACCATAATCAGATATTCATATGTTCAGACTTAATATTAAGTAATAACAATTACATCAACTTTTTATGCACTACTGTTTTCTCCCAGATCAAACAAACCCACCAAACCTCCTATATGTCAAGGGTTTAGCTCATTTTGGTCATATCCCTGCTCAAAAACTCTTAAATTGATAGCCAGGCTTAATAGGTGCAGTGACACTGAGCATATTTCTGCAGTATTTAATGCACACCTAAAACACAAATACAGTTAAAGAAAAAAAAAACAAAAAAAAAAACATATATATATATATATATATATATATATATATATACAAAATTTAGTATTTTTTAAACCTTCATCATCCCATTATTCTTTTCTCTGATGTTAAATTCAGCATTTTTAGTGTAGTTGTGTATTAGTTGTGGTATATTAAATACTGCAAAAGTGTATATAAAATATATAAGATTTATATTTTTCTACAACATTTGAATGATGAACGGACAAATAGAAATGCTCCAAAACAGCTTGGAAAATGTTCTGGTTCCTTGCATTAAAAGTCAAGTAGGTTTTTGGCCTCTTCATTGATTTTCATTGGACAGCGACAATCAACATATATTCCCAAATTGCTAATATACACTAGAATGAAATAACCTCATTGTGCAACACACAATAGCAACACAATGTACAGGACTATACAGTGTGAGTGTGGAAACACAACATTCAATAAATATAATACTGTAATACTACTATAATACAATAAATATAATACTGTAATACTACTATAATACAATAAATATAATACTGTAATAGTACTATAATATAATAAATATAATACTGTAATACTAATATAATACAATAAATATAATACTGTAATACTACTATAATACAATAAATATACAGAACCTAAACACACGAGACAACAAATACTATACAGGACTAGCAGAAGGTAAAATAACTCCATGTTTAAGTTTCCCGCCCATGTAGAATCACATAATCATACTAGAACTGTACGTAAGAGCAGGAAAACAACCGAACCGCCACAGCTGATTCAAGCCCCGGGTATGTGTACTGTACAACTGAGTCACCGGTGAGCTTCGCTGACACAAACCGAGCTGTACGAGTTCATTTATTTTCAGCCTGGAGAGCCAATCCGTATTGTCAACCCTACAACAGGATCCCCCTGACTCACCAGCCACTAGGCCGCAGGTGGCACGGCATGTCAAAACCGGAGGGGCTCTGGAGCCCCCCGGCGCTGTAATTGGAGAAGGGCGACAGACATGATTTATTTGGTGTCGCTCTCCTGACAAACACATCCACTCAAATCCGCAGAAGAAGCTTACTCATGCACAGTTAAGACAGTAATGGATCAATTTTAACTCAGGGGACGAAATGTGAAGCTGTCCGCTATAAACCCCGCGCAGCATAGCAGCGCGCTCGGACATGTGCCTTTCGAATCAAACCCTCGATAACTGCTAACTCAACGCTCTGCCTGCCAAAACATGCTCAACTCATTTCAACATCGCTAACTCCCAACCTCCATATAACCGAAAAAAAGAGTTTGGCAAAAGACGTACACAATAAAATAGGTCCTCTATTGGCTTCCATGCACTTGCAGCCACATTAGTCAAGGGCCCTTCAAGCTAATAGTGAATTGGAGTTGACAAACACTGGCACGGTCAGCAGATTGAGCCAGGTCAGCCCAGAATAGCTCGCTTCACTCCAGGACACATGCTCAGCTCTGTAGGCCTCAGCTCTGGGAGGACTTTTCATGTGTATGATGTGCACAAGGGTCAAAAATGGAAAACAATACAAATAAAACAATATAGAAAAAATGTAGAAAATTACCCCTTTCATATGAGCAGGGCCATGGAAGGTTCTCTTTGGGTCTGATATTGACTTTAAATGTTCTGATATGTTGATTTATACGATGAACAAGCATCTAATACAATTTTTGCATTTAATTAAAACTACAGTGTGAATATGTTAGAAGAAAAATGAAAAAGAAGTTGTTAAAAATATGGCTTTGTGTCTCGAAAGAGTATCAATATCTGCCTTTCTACTAAAATAGATTATTTAATAGACAATGCAAACTAGAGGAAATGCAGCTGAGAATAAAAGAGAATATGGAAAAATGGGATACGTTGCATCTTTACAATTCAAAGATTTCATAATAAATAATTCAATTTTGTAATTAAAAACATCATATATATATATATATATATATATATATATATATATATATATATATATATATATATATATATATATATGAAAACGGGACAGTGCTTTTCCACCTTCTTTCACTAGAGACTCTTTAGATGTTCCTACTCAATCAATTAGGTTTCCACTAACCTTCTACCTTCATTAACTGTCATCATCACTCTCACTGTTCTTCATCTGTACTATAATTCATCTAAATAATTCATATTATGGTTATATAAGCATATCTGAGCAGCTTAACAGAAGTATAAGGTGGTACAATCATTATATCAGTACTGTTGGAGTAGTTAGATCAGAGGAGGATGCTGAGTCTTGGTTTCTCCAGCTCTGAGGGAGTTCTTCCTTGCCACTGTTGCCTCTGGCTTACTCACCGGGGGGTTTACCATGTTTGTTCTATGGTTTCTATGATTTCCTTCTATGTTGTTATTTTCTTCTTAGGCTTATTTATGCTCTATTAAACTTTTCTTATCACTAAATTCCTGTAAAGCTGCTTTGTGACGACATCAGTTGTTAAAAATGCTATACAAATAAATTTTGATTTGATTTGATTTGATAGATAGAGCCACCACTGCGACCTGGTGGCTGCTCAGCAGCAGTGCCGGCATTGTGAGCGAAGCTATTTCTTTGATTGTGTTCTGGCTGCAGACAGGTGACGCCAGGAGTGCTGTGACAAATGAGATCAAATAGCAAATAGAGGCTTAGCTGACAGGGGTCAGGGTTGGTGGGGGGGGCACGGGTGGCTGCACCTGTCCTCGGGTGCCAACAGATGACAGAGTGGAAACATGCAGTGTGCAGGTTCCTCTGTGCTGCCTGTGTCAAATTAAGAACTGTGCGCGGTGGCAGTACCAACACTGCTGTAACTGAAACACTGATACTCTTCATGGAAGAAGACTAAATAAACCCACTGCTGGGGGTGTTGGGGGGGAGGGGGGGTGCTCCGGGAATCAGCACGGCCAACACTTATTGAGATATAAATCACACTCTACTTTATATAAGCGAAAAGGACGAATGAATACAAGCAAGTCCACATGAGTCTGACACATACTGGTTCCATAACGAGTATATAGCATAGTATTTGTGTTATAGGTGATTACTCCTATTTTCCTTTGCCCACTGGTGCAGACCAGTTACACTGTAGAGTCCATATATAGAAATTAAGCTACAAAAATTATTAATTTACTTATTATTATTTATAATAATTATATATCATTCAATATTTATATACATCTAATCTGTCCACAGTAGGTTAGCCATGCATTGTGTACCACAATGCAGAGCAGCCTATCAGAGCAAAGCTCATTTACATATATCAGCCTTAAAGACAGCTGGTTTAATTCCAGGGGCTAAAGAGAGATTGTAAAAATGGTCATGTAAAACAAAACATGACTGTTTGGTAACACGTCCTATTAGTCCAATACTCATTATAAATGCATTATAATGTATTTAAGAGGTTATATATGGTATACATAACACCTTGTAATACTTACTTTAGCTTGTTTCTTAAATAGTTATGATTATGTGCATAACACTTTACAAAGCAAGACTATGTTCCTTCATCAAGTTATTCTGTTATAACATAATTCTAAATTATATATTAATCTCATATATATATATATATATATATATATATATATATATATATATATATATATATATATATATATATATATATATATATATATATATATATATAACTAACCAGTAATACAGTACATACAGTGTGAATATCTTGTTCCACTCATTCCTAAACAAGGCAGCTTTTCTTTACTGTTGTTATATACACGCTTACATAAAGCAACAATGCAGCTAACTGCTACAGTGGATCACCTGTAACCAGCCAGTGTGGCTAAAAATGAAGAAACTCCTTTACTTTATTTTCACTACATATGAAACTTCTGCTTTTCAAGACATCTGAAGCAGCACCAGGTCCACAGACAAGCACTTATTGTCTTACTTAATATATGTCTTCAATAGCTGTTGGGATGGAAGTGATTATACCAAACATATGTTTACCTGGATATATGACTGAATGGTAATATACTAAAATCTTATAAAATATTATAGTGCTTTGAGAAACCTGACATTATAAAATGATATATTTTCTACAGAGCTATTATGCAATTATACAAGCTCATGTCTGGATTTCAATATGTACATCATATGATGTCTTATAAAAGCACCTACAAAGCATTATGAATACAGCATTCGTAGATAGTGCCTGTTTTTGGTAAACAGAACTGCACAAAGGTTAAAAATGGAAAGTAAAACAAATAAAACAAGAAAAATGTAGAAAAATAACCCTTTTATATGAGCAGGGCCCTGAAATGTCCTATTTAATTCTGAGATTGACTTTAAATTTTGTGAAATGTTGCTTTATATGATGAACAAGCATCTAATACAAAAATAGCATTTTATTAAAACTGCAGTGTGAATGTGTAATAAGAAAAATGGAAAGAAGTTGTGACAATATGGTTTTGTCTCTTAAAAGAGTATCAATATCGGATTCATTTGCATTTTTACTAAAATAGATTATTTTATTGACAATGCAAACTTATTAGAGGAAATGCAATATAGAATTGAAGAGAATATGGAAAAATAAAATACGTTGCATCTTTTTAATTCAAAGGTTTTGTAATAAATAATTCAATGTTGTAATTTAACAATCATATATACTATACATTTATTTGCATGAAAAGATTTCCCAGCATGCATTTTCAAATGCAAATCTGTGATAGGAAACAATGCAATAAATTTAAATATGCATCGCCACAGTCCATAGTAAAACAAGTAAATGGCAACTTTACAGGAGAGACCGAAAACTGTCTTTACTTTTAATAGAAGTCAATGGAACCGGAATGTTTCCCAAGCAATTTTTGAGCATTTTGATTGGTTCGTTCATCATAATATTTTCACACAATGCAAAAGGCAGTTGCTCTATTCAATTAAAGTGGATAAAAAATAAAATAATTTTCATTTTAACCAAACATTTCAAAACAGGGGAAACTGAGCTAACGTGTGCAGAATACGGCCATGTCTTTGGAAAACTGCGGGTCTATGATTAGGATGTCCCGACGGCATATCCAAGGAAAACACTTTAGCTGCCACTGCCAGAGAATGAAACAGGACCAGAGTGCTCGGCATAGCCCAGAATGGGAATGGGCTCCTGCCATTTGAAGACAATAAAACCACACGTCTGGGAGTAAACAGTTACATAAACGATGGCATGGAGCTAGTACTGCTGGCAGTATCCACTGAAACTGGAGAGATGGCAGTCCAGCGGGACCATAGTAAGCTTCTTACTCACTGCTGGCCCAAGTCTTGGTATGCTGAGCTGGGATACCGAGAGGAGGCTTTGTTGGTGGGGGGGGGGGGGGGTGGGGGGGGGGTGGGGGGGGTGTTGGTACGTTATGGTACAGCAGTGTGGTGAAGAGGTGGGGGCAGCTGAGAAATGCCTGACTCTAGCAGAGCTCAGTTCAAAGTACTCATTAATTAATGTGAGAGCAACATAACCCACATCGTTACCCCCCCAGTCATCCATAAACACACAGCCCCATCGACCCCTCGGCGGACAGAAGGTCATGTAGGGATGGCTTGCCCTGCTTTTCCGCCCCTCAGAGCCGAACCCTTTGACCACTCCCTGGCGCTAAAACTCTGGAGCACAAATTGTTCTTTTGGCACTGCCGGAAGATTGTAGTTGGTAAAGGGATATGCACATGAGGCCTAGCACAGCTAGAACACACACACATGCTGCAGGCTAGAGCTGCGGGAAGATAAAAAACAATCTGGTGGAAAATTCCTGCGCAGGTATCTGGCTCCGGCGCCAGATACGTCCTCCACTTTGTGATGGCAGTACTCCCTGGTAATGTTAGCAGTGCACCAGCTTCATATAGTACATATAGCTACAAATAAAGGCCATAAATAGTAAGTTTGTTTTCTGGTACACTACATACACTAGTGTGAAGAAGTCTAAATGTAAATATATCTTATTAAAACTACCTTAAAACACTATATTATAGAAAGCATCATATACATTCTGGGTGTGTCTCAAAACCTAGTGAACTCCTACACAGGCAGCATTTTACATCATAGTATGCGCTCCCGACATGTAGACTGTCCCAATTCTTACATACCTTAAACATGCTGTCTACTGAGAAACCTTATTTAGACCTGATTTTAATGAAGCATTGAACGCTTCCTCAGCGGCTAAGACAATCCCATGATGCAACACAGGCTAATCTACGAGCAGTGAAGTGGTTTTAAAATGTGAGTTATTTTGATTCTCTCTGGAGTTTTAATGTGTTTCTGGTCATATAATCACACAAAACAGTATTTTATTATCAACTCTGTAACGAGACCTTCACCATTTACACTTTTATACTCGAGCCATTATCATTTATGCTAGCAGATTTTTAAGCCTCGGGCTATTGTTTTGGAAGCCAGCCGTTAGCTTAGCAACCAGCTAAACAAGCCGTGGTGCAGTCTCTCTCTAACTAGAGCGTCTCAGTAATCTGTTTTATGAGGAGAGATGTCAGACAGAACACTGCTACTTAAACAGCTGCCCACCTAAACAGCCTACTTAGACACTCATTAGGTCTTGAGATGCACCGTCTGATTTTGTACAACCGAGTATTTGGAAATATCTACTGTGCAAAAGTCTTAGGCATCTAAGTGTATTGTTTTTATCTGATCAGTAAGTGTATTTTCACCAGTAAGAACACCAGATCTGATTAGAACAGATGTAAATAATCATACATACAATACAAAGTAACATGAATATCTTATTGTGAGAGAAGTAGATCATATCTTGAGCTCCAGTTTGAAGAACAAAGTTAGGTTCCAGATTTCTCCAGGACGCCCCAGACATTGTATGAATGTGTTTAGTTCCTTCAGCAGCAATCTTGATTTAGCTTAATGAAGTACTGAGCAGTCAAAGCAGGTATTAGATGAGAACTGTAAATAATACTGGGTTGTTTATAGAAGGAGAAGCTTGGAAAGGGTTAAATTAACACACTGATTTATGTAAAAGCATTACTTACTGTAATAATACTGCTGATTAATACAATTTTACTGTCTATAATAATGTACTTTAAATATTTATATCCTTTAGAGATAATGATATTTCGAATTCTAATTCTAAATGCTTATATTACGGTAACATGTTGTACTAGCCTAAAAATCACATGCATATGCTCTAGTTAATACTAAAAGTTACGTTAGTAATTGTAGCTGTAACAAGTCAGCCAAAAAATGACGCCTGTAAGTAAAATAAAATACAAAAAAATTCAGTGCATTCAACAAAATGGAGAACAATGAGTTAGTAAAGTTATTAATAGGTTTCTAAGTAAATACAAAATACAAAGGTTACTATTATATTATCATAGCATTACCAACTTATTACCAATCTAGAACATGCTTCCACGCATGCTGCACTACTGAGAGCACAACCTGTCCTTGTTTCAGAACATTAGCTTGATGCAATAACATGTTTCCAAAATAGCAACTTTACAGGAGAGGACAAAAACTGTCTTCACCTTCAATGCAAGTCAATGGAACCAGAATTTTTTCCAAGCTAACTTGGAGCCTTTCTATTGGTCCATTGAAACTCTCATGAAACTCTCATACAAGGCTGTCGTGTTCAAATATTGTAGAAAAATAAAAATGGACAAAAATGAAGACATCTTTCTCTGGACTAAGATGATATACATAAACGTGGTGACCTTGTCTGAGGCTGTAGAGTCTCAGGAGGCCAGTGCTACCAGTTCCCCAATATTTAATTGGTGGAAGACAGCTTATCAGATGCTGGCTCAGCCAAATCCTGACATTGTCTGATATCCAATGACTTTGATAGCTTGTGTAAAATGTCCCAGGGCCGTAAACAGGGGGGAAGGGGGTCTCAGCTTTCGACTCATGGAAACAAAACATTCTAAACTATCCAAAATAGAGAGGAGGCTTTTCTCACTTCGGCGGTGAAGTCTTCCTGGCTCGCCTCTCTGCGAGACGCGCATAAACACAGATAGTGTGAGCTGGCGGGAGGCGGCCCCGGGGTAGTGTGATCCGGCTGCTATTACAGCGTTGATTTGGTATTGGCCAGGGGCCCCGGCTGGGACGACTATGGCGAAGTAAGAACACCCTGTCCTAGGACGCTGCGGGGGGGCAAGCACACCTGCTGGGCCTTCGCTCCTCCAGCCAAATGGTACGCTTTCCTGTGACTTGCCGAGACAAGACACGTGCTGAGGATTTTGGAAATGCAACACCTCAAACAGAGACCACTTCCACGCTGCAGAAGACTGAAGCCATGCTAAAGGAGGAGGACAGAGCATCTTCTTGGCTTCGGACTGGAACTGGACTAAAGGGCAACATGAAGAAACTTTAATGTCATTGATTTTTTAATATCAATGTAGTCCAGTGCTTTAACTCTCATCAGTGATGGGTCAGCAGGGTGTCTACTTATACTTATGCACAGATTCTGGTGGCCCCCTGTCAAATGACATATAGTACTCTGTAAATTTTAGGAACTTGGGTTCATTATTATATTTAAAAAGCTATTTTTTTTAGATGGGAAGCTTATTTGATCAGCAAAACAAAATATAATTAATACAGTACATAGTGGTGAATGAAAATGGCAACTTTTCAGGAGAGGCCAAAAACCTCCTTTACTTTTAATACAAGTCAATGGAACCAGAATGTTTCCCAAGTTATTTCGGAGCATTTCTATTGGTCCATTCATCATGAAATTCTCACACAATGTAAACAGAAGCTGCTGTATTCAAACGATGTAGAAAAATAAAAACGTTGATGACAGTGACAATACGTCAGTGTGTTTATTTAACCCTTTCCAAGCTTCTCCTTCTCTAAACAACCCAGTATTATTTACAGTTCTCATCTAATACCTGCTTTGACTGCTCAGTACTTCATTAAGCTAAATCAAGATTGCTGCTGAAGGAACTGAACACATTCATGCAATGTCTGGGGTGTCCAGGAGAAATCTGGAACTACACTTTGTTCTTCAAACTGGAGCTCAAGATATGATCTACTTCTTTCACAATAAGATATTCATGTTACTTAGTATTGTATGTATGATTATTTACATCTGTTCATAATCAGATCTGCTGTTCTTACTTGTGAACATACACTTATTGATCAGATAAAGGCTTTTAAACAGTCAGACTTTTGCACAGTCGTGTATTTTTTTGCTATCTGACTGTCGTTTAAGTTTGTGCTTCGTAGAAGATGTGTTCAAAACTCGTAATGTGAGTAAAAAAATGGAAATTGCATACGTGAACAGGTTGGCAGGTTACTAAGGTTCTACTATTCTGCATGATCTACATTGTATCTATACTTTATAAGAGACAGAGGCTGAGTTTGAGTATATCTGTACAGATCTGAGTACAGAGTACTCAGAGTACTGGTTGTTGGTCACTGTTCCACCACCAAGAACAGGCCACTGCAGCATGAAGGATGCTCTGGACGGTCCATACATTTCACAAGGATCAAATTAATCAGTGCCTAAATCTCGACAGCAGACGGCGCCGCATGACCACTCATGCAGTGACAGCAATGCTGTTTAATTTGTTGCTAATTTCAGATCAACAGGGCGTCTTGTAATAAACAAAGTGGCTCACGGAGGAAAGCTGTGGGGCGGGGGGAGGTGGTATTGGATAGCCTGAGGATTGTCCTACTACTGAACAGTATCAAAGTTAGAAACCCCCCACCCTCCTCCACCCAAAAGCTTGTGTCAACGGAAAACCCATAAAGATTGAGGGGGAATGTTACCAAGTGGAATCCAATCCATGCAAACGTATGAGGGGTGACAGTGTACGAGTACGTGATGAGTTACATATGAACAGTATGAGATGCCAGATTGTCTGGTGAGCTCCTGCAAGTGTGCTCAGATACTGCACACTACTGCTGGGTGAAATGGGTAAAAAATATCAACGTAACCCAGTACTTGGAGTTGAAGCAAGAAGCAAGAGTCCTGAGACTCTGTGTCCTCATACACGGACATCACACCCCATCTTCCCTGCGTTGTATTTAGCCACACCCACTTTCAAGCGTTTGTTTGTTCCGCCTTTGTGTTAGAACTTCCGCTCAGCTAACCAAAATGAATACAGTTACATGGGAGGAGAGCAGAGATACAGTAAGAGGTTTGAATGGGACAACACTGTCTCCTCCGAGGTTAATAACACAGTGGGGGGATTATATGAAAAGGTGGTCTGTACTCTCGGAAGGTGTAGACGGTTCAGTAATGAAAAACTATAAAAGTACTGAAGCGTATCAGTACCTGCACAGTGGGAAGGTGGGCGTGTCCTCCTACACACAGACGGTGAGTTTATATTTCTGAAAGCCGGTTAAACCCAAGTCCAGCCAGCTGCCCGAGCCACTCTGCGTGGGTGTTAGTTACAGTCCAGAGGACACTGATCAGAAAACAGCTCAAATCAAAAACTCACCAGCACCTGACGCGTGTGCTTCCTCTGAGCTTCATAAGCGAGACATTTCTCTGGATAAGGAAGCTCTGGTGCTGGTTCTCCTCCACAGAATGGTAAGAGCAGACATACGGAGGTTTTGGGTGGATGTTTTAAATTTAGAGCTTCAGTCATAGACGCAGGTCCTCTTCTTTGGAAGGCGGCCCCCCAACACTCTGATCTTTATGTGCTGTGTTTGTAACTCTGTTGTTTAAGCCAAGTTTTCCTCTTCTTCCAATTACTGACTCCCTCTAACTGAACATGTTATGTTAGTTATTTTATATGTTTATTGTTGTTTTGCTTGTAATTAGTATCAACGTATCCGCGGGTGCACCGAAAGTTCTAACACAAAGTAAACAAAGATGCCCCCCCAGTGTTGTCATGGAAAATAGCATGAAAACAGTACTGTGTCAACCTGGAACTGACGCTCTGAAATAAGGACAAACTGTCAGCAAAAATGAACATAATAACAAACATAAATAAAATTAATTAATTAATTAATTAATAAAAGTCTTAAAAAGCTTTGGTTAGTTCAGAACTTGGATCCAGAACTGAGTGCATTTCTCTCTAACTGTGAACCAACACGTCCACTTAGATCACAAGGAGCTGCTCACTGTTAGTACCTAGAACACATACAGTTACATCAGGGGGTAGAGCCTTTTCATACAGAGACCCCCAGCTTTGAAATAACCTTCCAGTCAGTGTTCGGGCCGCGGACACAGCCTCAGTTTTAAGTCTAGATAATACCTGCTCTGTGGTGGTCCTGTGGGGGTCCTGACCACTGAAGAACTGGGTAATGAAGTATACAGAGAATCAGATGAACTACAGTCTGTAAGTGTAGCTCCTATATGGTCAGTGGAGCTGATAACATGGACAATGCATATAGATATCAGGTTGTGTTGCTTTAATGTTATGGCTGATCTGTGTATTTCCAAATAATACCTACTTTCTGGTGGTCCTGTGGGGGTCCTGACCATTGAAGAAGAGAATGAAACATGTCTAACAAGCATGCAGATACTACAGACACTGAAAAAGGTGCAGAAACAGGAGATTTTAATGAGGTGGCTGCTCAGTGTATATCCCAAATGCTCAGTAGAAAGGCCCCTGGTGTTCCCCAGCACTTCAGTACACACAGGGACCGGACCATGGCAAACCTCCATGCCTGTAATGGGACATTCCTTAACATATTCCCAGATGCAGGTCAGTAAATACCCCACTGTTGACACTACGTGGTGCAGTACTCTCCCCTGAGGGACTGGAAATAACCATCAGTGTGGCTTTTTATCCCGTACTTAAAAGCTCATCCTGTATGATCCTTACTGGCTTGTCGCTGTGCCTCCTGAAATAATGTCTGTGATGCCAGAGCACAAAGAAGAGAATTATGGGATTCTGTAGCAGCCAGCAAAGCAAGAGTGTTACATAACCATTCAAACAGTGTAAAATGCAAAGTGTCTTGAAGTCAGCTTTTCAAACTTCCTGCCTAATTTAGTTGGTTGAGATGTAAACAGGGTCAGTCAGAGTGCCTCAGGGCACAACCAAAGTGTCCTTAGACCCCCAACCCCCAACTGCTGCCCAGATCCTGTGGATAGGGTTGGCTATTGCTCAGGGCAAGTGTGGTCACTGCCCCCTAGTGTGTGTGTGTGTTTTCATTGGTGTGTATATGTGGGTGCTTCACTGCAAGGTCAAATTCCTCTGGGTGCAAACACAAAGGGCAAACAAGGTCCCACATGTAGTGTTTTTAATAACGGTATAGTTGTAATTACTGCTGTTGTAGACACGGTTGTAGACGGTAGTTTTTCTATTTTTAACTATATAAAAATACTTTTATTTACTTCAACTTATTATACTTTTTTTAAATTTTATTTTTATTATTTCTTTTTTAGTTATCTTATCTATTGGCGAATGGAGGAACAGCAAAGTAAGAATTTCATTGTACAGTGTAACTGTCTGTTCTGCTGTGCATATTACAATTGAATCTTGAATTACACATATGAATTGTGAAGAGTGTAAAATGTAGGTAATAACATTCACATAGACTGTAATAATCAAATTATAACACCTCCTGTTATATTCAGAAGGTTTCTCTTGAAAACATAAGCAAATACATGCTGTTACATATTGATGCTGTCCAAGGAAAAACATGCATCTCCATTTTGGTCCTGTTTCCTCATATAAACACAATGGCTGCTCTTTACATTGTGGAAAAATGTAATGATGAATGGACCAATAGAAATGCTCTAAAATCACACGGAAAAATTGACTTGCATTGACTTGCGACGATATGCTATATTAAGACACACTAGGGACACTACATGGGTGGTAAATGTACTGAGCTTTACTTCAGTAATCCATCTGTAACAAATAATACATTATCAGTAGTTCCATTATTGTTGCATGCATTGTGTTACTATACAGTTATTAGAGAATAAACAACAAACATTTATAAATTCAATATTGTTATAACCAATTCAATTCACGTACTAACCGTCACTGTGAATTCTGACTAGGCAAGCTTCTGTAGAACACAGAGTATCTTACATCAATCCACTCTGAATGGCTTTATTTGCATCTCACCTATACTACTCTGTAGAATTTTTGAAAACTCTGTGGAGTTTCCCTTTAGTTGCCAAAGCAATATACTTTGATTTGTAAAAAAAAAACCCCAGGATTTCACTTTAAACCACTCTGAATGACTTTATGTCCATCTCAGCTGTATTACTCTCCAGAATTTTTTTAACTTGGTGGAGTTTCCCTTCAGCTGGCAAAGCAATATATTCTAATTTGAAGGGAAAGCCAGAGGATTTCACTTTGAACCACTCTGAATGACTTTATTTCCTTCTCAGCTGTATTACTCCATAGAATTTTTGAAAAACTTTGTGGAGTTCCCCTTTAGCTGGCAAAGCAATATATTCTAATTTGAAGGAAAAGCCTCAGAATTTTATATCAAACCACTCTGAATGGCTTTACTTCCATCTCAGCTGTATTACTCCATAGGATTAAAAAAAAACTTGGTGGAGTTCCCCTTTAGCTGGCAAAGCAATACACTCTGCTTTGTATAAACCGCTCTAAACGACCTTTAACTGTTTAATTACGCAGAAACTGGTCAACAAGTGATATTGCGGGAGTGACAGCAGAAGACAGAGAGATAAACGTCTGAATGTCAATGTCAGGTGCTCAATAACACACAGGCATCAGCTCCTAAAGCCTGTAATGCAGCAGGAAAGGCAGGAAGATCCCGGAGCCCTGGGCTGGGGCCATTACTCAGATGCATGGCGTGTCAGTAATAAAATCCACTGCCCGCACGCGCTCTTTCATCCCCGAGCTCGCAGCGCACACACACCCTCTCATCAATCTCCCCCCTAACTACTCCACTCGCTTCATTCCCTAATTTTTCCTGCCAGGTCCGCATTCTGCTGCTCGGGAGTAATCGGGGAACTGGCCGGCTGCCATTCCCCATCATCCTGCAGAAAGTGGACAGCTCCAGACTGTCTGAAAACATTAGATGACTGATGTTTAAGAGCTGGCAGCAGCCACGCTTTAACTTGTTTATTGAATTAAGCCCGCCATTGAGCGTAGACGTTCCGCGCGCTGGGCCAACACCGGTCAGCTCCGGAGGCCAGAAGGAGGCAATTAGAGACGGATTTCTCCGAATCATTCAATAAACTGTCCTCACGCTCATCTGTATGAAATGTGTTATGAGATTGAGACTCCAGTTTTGATCATTCTAATTCACATTCTCACATTAGTACACATTTTAATACACGGTTATTGTTTGTTTGCTTGATTTAAAATATTAGATAGATAGATAGATAGATAGATAGATAGATAGATAGATAGATAGATAGATAGATAGATAGATAGATAGATAGATAGATAGATAGATAGATAGATAGATAGATAGATAGATAGATAGATAGATACTTTATTGATCCCGAAGGAAATTTAGCAGCCAGTAGCAGTTTCACAGAAAAAAATAAAGTACAACACCCAGTACAAAGAAGTATAAAGAAGAATAAAGAACTCCAATAGTCAAAAAGAATATATACAAGAGCATATGAAAACAAAACTATACAATACAATACAATATATATATTTATTTATATAACAATTAAAATAACTGGGCAGTGAAGAGTGAGGAAAAACATGTCATACTAAAGTTATATATAGATAAAATATGTTTACATATGAAAACATGGCATAAGACACACATGCTTTCAGAGTGCTTGTTCTTTTACAAGACATAAGTTTCTTCTAAATAATGATACAGCCTGTAGTTTCCATCACAGACGGCTGAGCTTATATAAAACACATACATGATGATGTAATAATGTCACAGTATGCTTCTTTGTCTGTCTATTTGATGCTTATGTTTACACTCTCATGTCATGTTCCATGTGCTTCTGTTTGATTCTGTTATTAGCTCCTCCTTGTCTCTGCACCCTGTCCTAGGTGTTCCCAGTTTCCTGTGTCCTACTGATAGTCCTCTGTTTGCTCCCTGTCTTTGTCTGGCTTTGGTTATGTTGTTACTCTGTTACACTGTCTCTCTGTTATTACTCTGTTATTTTGTATACAATCTCTTTTGTTTACACTCTCATGTTATTGTTCCAGGTGCTTATGTTTGTTTTGGGTGTTAGCTCCTCCTTGTCTCTGCCCTTTAGTCATATCCCTCACCTGCTCCTAGTTTGTGGCTCCTCCCTGTCCCAGATATTCCCAGTTTCTGTGGTGCTAATTCTAAGCCTTTGTTTGCTCCCTGTCTTTGTCTGGCTTTGGTTATGTTTTTACTCTGTTATACTGTCTCTCTGTTACTCTGTAAGTTTATTACTTTGTTAGTTTGTTACTCTTTTATTTTGTATACATTCTTTTTGTTTACACACTCGTGTCATGTTCAATGTGCTTCTGTTTGATTTGGTTGTTAGCTCCTCCATGTGTCCACCCCCTTGTCATGTCCATCACCTGCCCCTGTCCCAGGTGTTCCCAGTTTCTGTGGTGCTACTTGTAGTCCTCTGTTTGTTCCCTGTCTTTGTCTGGCTTTGGTTAGTTTGTTACTCTGTTGTTTTGTATGCACTCTTTCTTGTTTACACCCTCATGTTATTGTTCCATGTGCTTCTGTTTATGTGGGTTGTTAGCTCCTCCTTGTCTCCGCCCCCTTTTCACATCCCTCACCTGCACTCTGTCCAAGATGTTCCTGTGTGGTACTTATAGTCCTCTGTTTGTTCCCTGTCTTTGTCTGGCATTGGTTATGTTGTTACTCTGTTGCTTGTCTCTGTCTTGTCAGGTCCCTTACCTGCACCCTGTCCCAGGCTTTCCCAGTTTTCTGTGTCCTACTGATAGTCCTCTGTTTGCCCCCTGTCTTTGTCTGGTATTGGTTATGTTGGTACTCTATTATACTGTCTCTCTGTTACTCTGTTTTGTTACTCTGTTAAACTGTCTCTCTGTTACTCTGTTATTTTGTATACACTCTCTTTTGTCTACACTCTCATGTCATTGTTCCAGGTGTTTCTGTTTGTTTTGGTTGTTAGATCCTTAGTTTGTTCCTCTGTTATTTGTATGTCTGTTTTCATTTTACCATGGAGACACTTCAAATTACAGCGCACTTTAACTGACTCTGTGAACAACTTCCTCACGTCTCTGTATGAATGCTGTCTGACTGTTTCACCTTCGTCTATATAAGATGCTTCTCTGTAGTGAACACTAGATTGGTTGTTATGGCTCCTAAAGCTAGCAGTGGGCTCTCAGCATGAGTTATCAAGTGACCCCACAAGTGTTTAAGCCAGTGATTCTCAGCCAGGGCTGGGTAGTAACGGGATACATGTAATGGTGTTACGTATTCAGGATACTGTATTCTGTTACTGTAAACTAGACAGTAATCAGACTACAGATACTTTATTAAAGCAGAGTGGTTACCAGAAGGACTACATTCACATGCAAACTCGTCATGCTTTGGCTAAATGAGTTGTAGATCTGAAGAGTTTGTTCGTTTTGGGGGGGTAAGGTGGGGGTGGGGGGCTGTCACTAGAAAATATTTCAATCTCACAAGCAGCAAGGTTAGTTAGTTTCACTGAAACATCATGTGTGATTTCATTCTCTGGTAGTTTTTCAATGATGGAGAATATAACACATGTAAATGATCTGAGATGATCAGATGCCACTTGGTTTTCATATGAAATTAATGCCTATTTAAACTCATAGACACCTAACCCCCAGCCACAATCTGGGTACTATGGATAGGGCTGCCCACCACTCACTGTCCACTAGTGTGTGTGTGTGTATGTATGTGGGTGTTTCACTGCCTGGATGGTTTAAATGTGAAGATCTAAAATTCTACATTCAGATAAACAGAGAAAAGAGAGATACAGCAGGTCTGGTAATGCCGTCCTCACCAGTGCCTCGCGGTCCTCGTACATCATAGGTGCAGACAGTGAGTCTCTGCAGCACCTGACACTTTAATAATAGACACAGAGAACTGAATGGTCTGTTGTTGTCGTCTGGCAGAACCTCTGCAATCATAGCGAGTGGTCAACGGTTTTGGCGAACAGCCTGTTAATGACAAATACAGGCTATCATCACCCAAATCAGTGTTCTACAACAGTCTGACATGTAGAGGCTCTCAAACTGGGGCCGAGATGAAAAGCTTTTAGCTTCTATTTAGAGGTTCCATTTAAGTAATACGAGGAGGCACCAAATTTGACTGTTTAAAATCCACATTTTAACGTTTCAAGCCCACAATTTGATTCAAATTTGGAGTCGTCCGACATAAACAAAGTACTTAATACTTAAGTAGAAATTTAGGTTATTTATACTTTATTCATACTTTTTTTTACCTCTACTGTTTTCATTCATGTACATTTACATTCCAATAAAGGTTACTGATAACATGCCTTTGAAGCATCATTACAATACTTATAGACAACTAGTCATCATATCTTCTGCTCCATGAAATACATGTTAATGCTCAGTAGTACACAGATATGCTTCTTTAATATATTTACATTGTACTAAACTACATTCATGTTCAATGGCCATATATGTGGCTGAAACAGGAAGCCTAGCACATCCCAAATTTATCAACATTAACATTTTAATATAATATTATAGTCTTTATGGCTTTTAAAAGAATGATTTTTGGGGAGGTGGGCTAGTACACTATAGACCCCTGTGGTGCGGTCTGAGCTTTTGTCCTTAGTGGCATTTATTTTACATTAGTTTTCTACTTTAAGTAGTTTTGAAAGCAGTACTTTTACACTTTTGCTGGATTAAAAATCTTGAGTTGATACTTCAACTACTACAGAAGTATTTTAAACCCTAGTATCTATACTTCTACCTGAGTAATGAATGTGAATACTTTTGACTCCTTTGTACATGAACGATCATACCTACAAGTCTCAGGTATCAGTGAACACACCAATCAGTGAACAATGAACTAAAACATAAAAACGTTTTCATATAAACTTACAGCCCAGTCGTAATCTTGAAAGCTTCATTGGGTGCTGACAAGTGTTCGCCTGGCTGACGTTTACTACTGCAACACCTGCCAGTCCCTCCAACGTCAGTGGACCGGGTGACTGTGGTGGGGCTGCATTTTGTAATTCATTAAACAAGCTTTGAACACCTCCACTGTGTCAGACATGTGATCTACCTCGCACAACGGGGATTATGTAACAAGCAAGCATTGTTTCCGAAGTAGGAGAGGTTGTCAAGCTCAGGAGAGCACTGCATGAAGACAGGCTTCCCTGTTTAGGGCTTAATGCTAAAGTCTGGAGCACCAAGCTCAGCTTCAAAAAACTTCGGTAAATGCCCAATGTGCATGAAACATGGTGCTGCATCAAGTGACTATACATAAATCCAATTTATATAAAATGTATCATCGCTGTCCAATAAAAACATGTATGCCCGTCTTGGTTGACTTTAATTTTTCTATATCGTATGAACACGGCAGCTGCTTTTTATATCCTGGGGAAATTTTATGATGAATGGACCAATAGAAATGCTCCATAGTCTCTTGGAATAAAACCTCTTCACATTAACTTACTTTGAAAGTTAAGATCGTATTTATTCTCTACTGCAGGGGTGTTTAATTAGAAGTCAGTGAGGTCCAGTTAGAGGAGATTTCCTCAGGCCAAGGTCCGGACAGTCATCATTTCTAACGTGTGTTATGATCCAGTGGTGTATCCTGTTTACTGAAGTAGTCTAGTATCAGCATCTTATACCATCAGCTACTGAAACACCAACACATCCCACATACCGTTCAGTATATTTCAGTATATTTACTGTTTAAATGCTGAACTGAAACAAGAGCTAAATTAAAAAAACAGAATGCTTTTTAAAAAAAGTGGATCGTAAAGTGTTTATTTATAGAGAAAGTAAATAAAACGCGTGTCTTCTTGTTAACTCAGCTTCACAGATTGACATGTTGGTTGTACAGAGCGGTATTCTCCAAAACTAGACGAGCAGGTCCATTCCAGAACCGTTCCTGTTAAACACTCAGTTTTCTCTGTTCATTTTTCTGTATTTAGAGCTCATTATTCTTTCTGACTCGCTTTAGTCTCCAACTGCTGCTCCTCGCTTCGTACCTCGTCTGTGTCCGCGCGCCGCAAGCCCCAATGTGCACAGATCTGATGGGCTGAGGAGCCTTTGGTAATCTTACAGCGCACGCGATTGGTCTCTGAGTTCACTGTGCTGTAAAGCCCGTTTACCGTAAAGACAAAAAAACTCAGCCTCTTAAAATAAACTCAGTCTACATTAAATCATTCTCAGTAGTTTATCGGTTTGGGTCCGCATTGGACAAGGTCTGAGTCCGGATCCGGACCGGGGTCCGCCTATTAGTGACCTTTGTTATATATTGTTGCTGTCCAAATTAAAACAAGTATCTTTAAAATAGTATGTTTACAGGAGAGACCATGTGATGAAGCTTCCAGAGACATTAAGCTCTTCAGATGTCTGGTTCCCATCAAAACCACTTCAAACTATTCTGACTTGGTCAGTTTCTCTAGAACAAAGCACTTCATGTCAAATTACAGAAGAATTACTTTTACTGTTGATATTTCAAGCACTCAACTGCTGTGAGTTCCTTTTGGCTAAGCAGTACATGTGAGAGGGGCTCCCATGGAAACCTGTGTTCAGTACTCAGCTGCTTCCTTCCTTTAAACCCTGATTGTTTTCAATAATTTACTGTATTTGTATTAGCAAAGTTTACCATATACCCTCTCCAGCACTGCAGGTTCTCAGTATGGCAGAAAAACCAACATAACGACATGACATAATATAGGGTGTGTCTCAAAACCTAGTGAGCTCCTACATAGGCAGCATTTTACATAATAGTATGCGCTCCCAACATGTAGACTGTCCCAATACTTACATCCCTTAAACATGCTGTCTACTGAGGAACCTTATTTAGACCTGATTTTAAGGAAGCATCAAATGCTTCCTCAGCCGCTAAGCTAATCCCATGATGCCACGCAGACAAATCTATGAGCAGTGAAGTGGTTTTAAAATGTGAGTTATTTTGATTCTCTCTGGAGTTTTAATGTGTTTCTGGTCATATAATCATACAGAACAGTATTTAATTATCAACTCTGTAACGAGTCCTTCACCATTTAGCAGTTTTATACTCGAGCCATTAGCATTTATGCTAGCGGATAGCCTCAGGCTATTGTTTTGGAAGCACCTCTCGCGTGCTGCAGTGGGGGGAACAAGCCGTGACGCAGTCTCTCTCTAACTAGAGCGTCTCAGTAATCTGTTTTATGAGGAGAGATGAGGAGAGAACACTGCTACTTACACAGCTGCTACCTAGACAGCCTATTTAGACACTCACTAGGTTTTGAGACACACCCATAGTTTTGGCTAATTCAAAGTGATTTCTAAGCAAGACACCTACATCAAGACATCTACTGCCTGCATGTAGCCTAGTCACTTGAAGTCTCATCTGTTTCTGTATGTGGGTGTAAACTGAGATACTGGAATATTCCTGCTCCTACGCTGAATCACCTCCCAGAACATACAGCTCATTGCTATCCTTTACATCAGCATGTGACAGTTACATAATGATCTATTAATGGTCTCCCAAGCAAATCGATGCTGCACTCAGGTGACGTTCAGCGCAGCATGGAGTCCCTCACCACCCCCGCCCTTTGCCAAAACAGGACCCTAAGTTTAAAGTAATATAACCTTATTCTTTGATGCCAGGTTAAATTATTTATTCTACGTCATATATACAACCTTTTATAGTCAGCCCATTTAAAACCCCACTCGAGAAACATGAAGTTTGACTTTATGCTGTTTGGACTATACATTTTCTGACTGAAGATCACATCTCAACATGTAAACTACTCATAACCTCATAAACCCACCCACTCAGTAGGAGAACTGAGTCCAGGCACAGGCACAATGAGGCCTATCACATCTTGTTCTGTACAAGCTCAACACGACTGGCTGTTTCTAATGCCCGCAAGGCCTCCTGCACTTCTAATGATTTAAACCTCCTCACCAGAACCCAGTGTTGCAGGTAGGAGTGGGTGATATGGCCATACAATAATATCATGATATTTCATGGTGTTTGAATTTGAAAAAATATTTCAAGAATACACTACTGCAACAAAATTAAAAATAAAATTGTATTATTGCATACAATATGATATGGCACACCCCTTACTGAGAAATTAAAAAATACAAGAATTTTCATCAGATTGTAACAGAAGTCAATGATCCAGAATGTCATGATACTAAATAATGCACTCCAAATATCTCCATATATCCAGGACTGAAGTAAAGTGAATGATACTGAACAAATAAAATCTGTCTATAGTAGATTTATAATGGGAAATGAGAAAAGTGTGAATTTTTCTTTTGCTAAAACAGTAAAAGTTGTACACTGGTGTGATAATTAGGGATGGGTGATATGGCACGATATTTCAGGGTATAATATCGTTCACCATATTCAAAAATGTTGGCGATATTATTGTGTACAATACGATATGGCACACCTCTAGTTGTAGGTACACCAAGTCTATTGTTCAGCAACTGCTATAAATTATTCGGCAGCTATGATAGAGCAATACATAGAAGCTACTGAACAGTAACCGTATGTCCCCTCGAGTTTGACTGGTTTTGTTATTTTTTTGTAAAAGATATGTCCCACATATCGTCACTGTCCAAAGAAAAATGTGTATCTCCACTTTTGTCGATTTTTATTTCTCCCCTCCGTTTAAATAGAGCTATGCTTTGTTTTGAAACTCTTGGGAATAGGAACAAAATTAGCAGTGAGTGGGGACCTTGGGCCCCCAATTCTACAACCAGTTGGTTGAACCGAAATCATTATAGTTCTTCTGCATGAAGTTGAGAATGTTTCAAATGGACTTGTCCCTCTGTGGCCACAAATTGCACAGTCCCATAAGAAATGACTGGACGTCTAACGCTCTGTCGCCTGTAGGTCTTAAGCTACGGTTTCATTCTGGCATTGGCATCATTCTGCACCTTACAGCAGAATTGACACGCCATGTTGATAGCATCTCTGGCACTGTGCTAGCCCTAGCCACTATTTTAATTATTTTAGAAGTAGTTTGCAGAAGAATGGGTACACCTGGGCCTCAACAGCGACCAATCTACGCCAAACCAGACGGTTTATTTCACCGCTGGCAAAAGTTGGGAAAGTGGAGCTCTGGACAGAAAGTCGCTGACCGTGCCGGCTCCATAAAAAGCAATGAAATATCCGTTGTCCGTCTACCGCCAACATGTAAACACAGCAAGAGAAGCAAAGGTCCAGCCACAAATCTTCACCTTCAGCAGCCAAGACATTTCTGGGGTCCAAAGTTTGCTCCAATCGATTTCTTTTACTGCTATCAGGCTAATGTAGCTAATGTAGCTGAAACCCTATATGGGGAAAACTGTAACCCTTTCAGATCAGTTACTCAATACCAAGGCTTGAGCTCAAGAGATTGTTATGAGAATGAGGGATTGAAGCGTGGGCCCACATACAGGCCCAGGTTATGTAAAACGAAAGCATCTACCTGTGCCTCTGAAGGTGAAGAGGGTCTGCTCTTCCTCCGGTACGAGAGTAAGTCCCAGAGCTTGCGCCACAGGTAAGAGGCCATCAGGCAAACACTGCTCACTAGCCAAATGTCCCGGCCTTTCAGGAAGTTCTCCATGTCTGTCCACTGTTTCCCGCGGATCCCAACGTGGGTCTGAGCTGAGGGGGGAAAGCTCAGGGGTTCGGAGGAGAGGAGGACTGGTAGTATCACCGTGCGGTAATGTGAGTCCCCTTACACAGGCCTCAGAACAATCCAAACAATCACCCTCCCTCCTCTCCAATGGACATACACTCCCCCCCCATCCAACCCCCTTCTCTCTCCTGCTGGGGACCAGAAGGACAAACCCACTTGTCCCTATGACGAGCAGATGACAGGTGTTGGAGTAAAGGGTGTTGGAATACACCTCACACTCGCTCTCTGGACTCTTCTCACTATGGTGCAGCCAAAGGAGGCAGAGGCGGGATCTTCGTGGTTAAGGCAACTGGTGCTATTGACATGTAAACTGAGTGACAGTAAAATCTGCTGTTCCCCAGACAGTCTTCACCACCTTCCACTGCACTGAGTATTTATACTCCGAGCCATACAATCCTAACATCACCAAATATAAACGCTGCGGTATGGGCAATGGCACCCAGAGTTCATTCGGTAGCTTTGGTTGAAATAAATAAGCAGCACAAATAAATATATAAATAATAATAAATCAAGTAAGTAGAATACCAGGAGTACCAGGAGTAAATAATAGACACTTACAATGAATAGACACAAATAGTCTAGCTTTAGATAGAAAGGAACATTGATTTGGTTTCCTAGGAAAGGCACATCGTGAACATATTCTCAGCCACTGTGATGGACAAGGTTGATATGTGTCAGTGCTGGTTTTTAAAGGTACTGGCCAGAGCATCTGAGGTCTAGAGCTCTTTCTGCATCAAACTACGAGGAGCTTTGAAAAGTCAGATATGTACAATTTTTGGTTTATAACATTCCAAAATTAACAAAAATGATCAATAGCTTGTGAAGAAATAGCCATATAGATGATGTATCATGTTGCAGAGATATCTACTAAAGTTCAAATACCAACTTTGCATTGCCTCAAGAGGTGAGAGTGAGTCACTGTATGGTAGAGTCCAACACGTGAGGATGAAGAAGTAGCCCTGCTGCCCTGACAGCATATTCTAACCTCTTATAAATCATGTTGAAGGTGCTGTTCCTGGTGAGATCTTTGAAGAACAGGTAGCCAATGAATGGAAGAGTACACACAACCGGCTGAAGCTCTTAGCAAGCGACGACCGTCATCCACTTTCAACAAGAAACCACGTTCAGCAGCAAATAAAAGAAGTGATAGAAATAAAAACCTAATACAATAGTTACATTAAAAGCTGCTTTTCTTTTTTAGCTCTTGGAGCGTAAAGGGATGACGTTTAATGCCAAACTTTCTCCTAGACTGGTAGGGAGAGAGAAGAGGGAGGAGGAGAGGGAGGATGAGGGCCTTTTCTGGTTGGTATATTGACCCCTCCTATTATTTGGAGTATTTTTCAAAAACAAAGAACTTGGTACGACGCATGCAGAGCTAAAAGTCAAACAGGATTTATGAACAGAATTAGCAATTCAATAAAACAACATCAAGCGAACAAACACGACAAAGGCAATGGAAGATCAGAGTCCAGGAGTAAAAGAGCAGTGGGCCTGAGGCAGGCCGAGAGGCGGTCCTTGGAGCAGGCTGGATGGTGTACAGGACCGTGGGTCCTGAGTCTCCACGCTGTGCATGGGGAACCAGAGCAGCACCTCGCGTCCTTTGGAGAAGGGAGAAAGGAACCAGCCAGAACATTGATACATAGCTCCTCGCCGTGGTCTTAGAGCTCATCCGGTGGCAGCCTCGAACAGAGAGCACCCTCACCGAGGGTGATATTCCAGTGCTAATGCTAACTAAAAACAATCATTAGTGGACCGGCCGGAGCTGGGGAACGAACTCGCAACGGGGAATGAGTCCGGGAGTCCAGTGGTTCACCAACCTCGCTTCACAGGGACGCCTTTGGGAAGGCTCAGCCGGATGGAGGTGAGTGCCGGGCAGGTCAGAGGGACTGTAGATCCTCTTGGGCTCCAGGGAGTATGACGGGACCCCGCTGTGGAGAAGCCAAGTCTGGTTGGACCTGTGGAGAGACCCTTTAAGCGACGACTCAGAGACCACGGACAGGTAATTGCTGAACCACACAGTATCTTGGTTGAGAAACAATCCAACACACTGGGTTGAGCGCGTGGCTAGGCTATATAGGGAGTGCTAAGGAGCTGCTGCTGCTAGCACTATTGAATGACAGCTGTGGATGATATGTTGCCATGGTGATGTGCGTGTGAGAGAGGTGTGTGTGTGTCCAGAACTACCTAAAATTCCGGTGACAACGTCCTCTCGATGGACTTACAATCAGTAAGCCAGGCAAACTAGACATGAGGAATAGGCAAGAGAGGAGTCGAGAGAACAGAAGAGTAGTCAGAGCCAGGAAAGTAAAAAATACAAGCAAACAGAACCAGTAGAGATAAACGAGGAAAGAGAGAGTCAGAATCGAAGGAAGTCAGAACCGGAGATCAAACACAAAGACAAAGAAAGATCGCTCAGGATTGCAAACTGGGTTTGGCAAAGCTTCACAATAAGAGAGAGTGTGTGATGTTTATATAGTGTGTGTGTCTAATGAGTATCAGGTGTGTGTTCAATACTCTGGGGAAGCAGAACGAGGAAATGATGTGTGATTGGTGTGTTGTGAACATGAGGATGTGATGTCATCGGGAGATGCACTCTGGGAATTGGAGTCAGGAAGATCAGAAGCGCTGGAAGGAACTATAGTTGTGACAAGTATGGATTCGACAGGTTGCATCATGTTACAAATTGCTCCATTAAGTGGACCTAAAACCAATGCCAGCTCATATTCCACAGAGGACAGCAAAGCTATGTATTACTCAGCCTTATCTGAGTTCTCTCTTTACAAAACTGAGCATGCATTATCCATATATATCACCACTGAGGGTCAATGGTGATATATACCCATCAATAGGCCAATACAATGTAATACAAGTTAGCACCAATGTACCTTAGTTTCTTTAAATTCCTCTGTTTTGTGTCTATGTCAGCAAGACTGGAAGAGCATAATGTCAGCCAACATCCCAGCATGACGTGGAATACTGAACTGTTCATGTATGTGTATGTTGGGTACATAACATTCTTGTTGTGGGCAGCACCAAATTATGGGCAGCCACTAATTGCCATCCATAGCCAACAATGGAGAAAAGCTCAACGCTCTTTGATCAAGACAAGCCTGAAAGATGATTTATTTGTATAATAACAGAGGATCAAATCTTGAAGCAGGCTTTTGGAGGGCCTCTTGGTTAGTCCACCAGGTCCACCTTTACCTGCCCTCTGACACCCCTGGTCCTAATACAGAAAAAAAACAAATGTTATTTTCACCAGCCTTGTGGTGAGCTTAAAACCAGAAGGTTGCAGGTTCAATTCCCAGGGATGAGTGAGCACCCCTGCAGATACTTCCTCCCACTGTCCTGTGTTCTTTTAGCAACGCTGTGCTGTTCCCAGACTCTGAATTAGTCTATACCTTCACAGAACAGGTAGTTCAGTCATCCACTCATCCTTTGGGTCACAGGGGTTGCCAGAACCTATCCCAGCGCTCAGGAAACAGGCCGCCAATCATTCACAGGGCAAACATACAGACATACACATTCACACACACACTCACACCTAGGGGCAATTTACTCACACCTAGGGGCAATCTGCATGTCAGTGGACTGTGGAAGGAAACCGGAGCACCTGGAGGAAACCCATGCTGACATGGGGAGAACATACAAACTCCACAGATAAGGGACTCTGATCGCCCAGCTGGGGAACAGAACCCAGGCCCTTCTTGCTGCCCCAGAACAGTAGTTAGTCAGTAGCTTTAATGAAAGGTATACAATTCATAATGATTACTGATCATTCTATATCACTACATTTATCGTCTTGCTGTGAGGGGACAGTGCTAACCACTACACCGTTCCGCCCTATATATATATATATATATATATATATATATATATATATATATATATATATATACAGGGGTTGGACAATGCAACTGAAACACCTGGTTTTAGACCACAATAATTTATTAGTATGGTGTAGGGTCTCCTTTTGCGACCAATACAGCGTCAATTCGTCTTGGGAATGACATATACAAGTCCTGCACAGTGGTCAGAGGGATTTTAAGCCATTCTTCTTGCAGGACAGTGGTCAGGTCACTACGTGATGCTGGTGGAGGAAAACGTTTCCTGACTCGCTCCTCCAAAACACCTCAAAGTGGCTCAATAATATTTAGATCTGGTGACTGTGCAGGCCATGGAAGATGTTCAACTTCACTTTCATGTTCATCAAACCAATCTTTCACCTGTCTTGCTGTGTGTATTGGTGCATTGTCTTCCTGATACACAGCACCGCCTTCAGGATACATTGTTAGAACCATTGGATGCACATGGTCCTCCAGAATGGTTCGGTAGGCCTTGGCAGTGACGCGCCCATCTAGCACAAGTATTGGGCCAAGGGAATGCCATGATATGGCAGCCCAAACCATCACTGATCCACCCCCATGCTTCACTCTGGGCATGCAACAGTCTGGGTGGTACGCTTCTTTGGGGTTTCTCTACACCGCAACTCTCCCGGATTAACCTTTCAGCATGGCGCGAACGGCAGATAGTTGATACCGATCAAGGGTGGGGCTATAGCACAAGCAAGTCTTGAAACATGGTTGAAACACGGTTATCTAGTGCTAGAAACTCAATTGCTATGACCGTGATTTCTTTAGCTGTTTGGCTGTTGCTGCTGTTCGTACCCTTAAATGTGGTCTGCATGGTTTTCTGGGTTGTTTGTTTTGTGCTAGCTGCACATGCTAGCTCTGCTGTTTGCTGATACTCACTGTATTCAGCTGCATGGTTTACTCTTAAGTGCCATATCAGCACATGCAGTGAACACCAATAACTTGTTCCCGCTGCTTTAGTCAGTCTGTGGAAAATGAGAGGGTATGTATTTCAACCTAGTGGTTCAGATAGGAATTGCAGGGACCTGGCCAGAGTGGGTTTCACGAAGGGGTCCTCTTCCTGGATGAAATGCTAGCTGGAAATACAAAAATTAGGCTCAATTGTTTAACGCCATCAATCTATTTATTTATTTATCGCTGATTATGAATCGGCCGATACCGATACATAGCCGATCGATCCTTCCATCTCTATTCTCCATTTTAGCTGATTTTCATTTCTGTATGTCATATGAATGCAGCAGTTGGCCTGTATGTTGTGTGAGAATTTAATGATGAACTGACCAATAGAAATGCTCCAAAATAGCTTGGAAAACATTCTGGTTCCATTGACATCCATTGAAAGTAAAGGATGTTTTTGGTCTCTCCTGTAAATTTGTCATTTCAGAGATACATGTTTGTCTTTGGTATGTATACAGTATGCTAATTTCTGACCTAGGATCAGTATATCGTCGCTGTCCAATGATAAATGTATCTCCATTTTTGTTGATTTTTGAGTTGAGTTGATTTGAACACACTAATGGCCGTTTACATGGTGTGAAAATTCATGATGAATGGACCAATAGACATGCTCCAAAATAGCTCGGAAATCATTCTGGTTCCATTGACTTACATTGAAAGTAAAGTATGTTTTTGGTCTCTCCTGTTTTTCACTGGACAGCAACGTTATCTATTGGCCATCTACTGGCTTTTCCATTGGCTACGTTATGTTTGCAGCCCTGACTCCCTCAGACTTTATTTCAGCCAATCTGGCTCGGCACACCAGCCAGCAAACAGTGGCTCTCGAATTCCAGTCTGCATCTGCTACATACACTGGACCTGAGCTCACTGATGACTCACCTGCCTTTAATGTCACTGGCATAGTGTAAACGGTCAGCGCTGACTTCTAAATTCTCTCTCTCACTTGCAGTTGGCTCAGGGCCTCTTTACCTGATACATGTCAAGACATTCGTCAACTCTCCACTTGTTTACTGTATGTGTAAGACTGCACTCCATCACACCGAACTACAGCTAGAGTGAGATCAGGTGAGGTAAGTTACCTTATTCTGACCTAAACTGTACACAGATCAGACTCAGTAGGACATAAAGATCATCACGGTGTCTAATCTGGTACTATAGTAATGCTAAGCATGAGAGGGACGGGTGCTGTCTTACTCGTAGTCACAAGCCAAGCATAGCACAAGACAACAGTGTAACAAACATATATAAGCCTGTCGCCACAACCTAGCACGGGTTAAACCTGTCTTTCAGTCGTCTCGTATTTCCAGAGCAGCATTCAGACTAATATACATCTCAGAATTCACACCTACAGGTAAAGCATCGTTCAACCCAGTATTATTTACAGTTCTCATCTAATACCTGCTTTGACTGCTCAGTACTTCATTAAGCTAAATCAAGATTGCTGCTGAAGGAACTGAACACATTCATACAATGTCTGGGGCGTCCAGGAGAAATCTGGAACTACACTTTGTTCTTCAAACTGGAGCTCAAGATATGATCTACTTCTCTCACAATAAGATATTCATGTTACTTTGTATTGTTTGAATAATTATTTATATCTGTTCTTATTTATAAGACAAAGGCTTTTAAACTATCAGCTTATGCATTAATATCTACCTAATCGTTTAAAATAGGATGTACAGAAGGAGTTATGAGTTGTTTTATCATTTATAAGTATCAATTTACTAAATCAGTAGCAAATGTTATAATTAGGATGGCACTTTTTTTGTAAGTCAATAATTAATAGTTCCAATATGTAATTATTCTATAAATAAGTAGCTATTAACTATCTATTAGATGATGACAGCTCATCATCTGAAGCTCAATCCTAGCAAGACTGAGCTGCTGTTCATCCCTGGAACTACAGGTCCTCAGCAGGATCTTGCCATCTCATTCAAGAACTCTTTGATTGTTCTGTCTAAAGATGCAAGAAACCTTGGGGTGACTCTAGATGACCAGTTATCGTTCTCAGCCCATATTACCAACCTGACTCGGTCATGCAGATACCTTCTCCACAACATCAGACGCACCCGACCCTTTCCTCTCTCAGGAGGCCTCCCAGGTGCTCGTCCAGTCTCTTGTCATTTCAAGGCTCGACTACTGCATCTCACTCCTGGCTGGTCTTCCTTTGCAGGACATCAGGACCTTCAACTGATCCAGAATGCAGAAGCACAGCTCGTCTTCAATCTTCCCAAGTTCACTCATGTCACTCCACTCATTCACTCATGTCACTCCACTGCTGCACTCCCTTCACTGGCTTCCTGTAGCTGCTCGCATTCAATTTAAAGTTCTGATGCCTACAAAGCCAAGAATGGACCAGCTCCTCCTGATCTTATGGCAATGGTCAAAAGTCGAACCGCACCTCGAGCCCTTCGCGCTTCAAGTACGGCTCGGCTTGACCCGCCATCACTCAAGATTCATGGAAGACACGCAACAAAACGCTTCTCTGTCCTGGAGCCCAGATGGTGGAACGAACTTCCACTGGCTGTCCGAACAGCGAACTCTCTCACGGTCTTCAAACACAGACTGAAGACCACCGTCTCTTTGTAAAGCACTTATAAGCACTGATCTATTGAACTATTGGTATAAACTGTAATTGCACTTTATCTTCTAGGAGCTTTGGCTAAGTATTGCACTTATACTGTATGTAGTCTTGTATTTGTTCTCTTCTCTGTAGACTAAGTATTGCACTTGTACTGTATGTAGTCTTGTATTTGTTCTCTTCTCTGTAGACTAAGTATTGCACTTGTACTGTATGTAGTCTTGTATTTATTCTCTTCTCTGTAGACTAAGTATTGCACTTATACTGTATGTAGTCTTGTATTTGTTCTCTTCTCTGTAGACTAAGTATTGCACTTGTACTGTATGTAGTCTTGTATTTGTTCTCTTCTCTGTAGACTAAGTATTGCACTTGTACTGTATGTAGTCTTGTATTTGTTCTCTTCTCTGTAGGTATTCCAGTCTTGCTAGGTATTGCATTGTCTTTTTTCTAGGTATCAGCACTGGCCCTGTGTTTATGGCAGTGTTTGAGTAAAAGAGTAGTTTGGACTTAAACCTGTTTGTACTAGATAGAGATATTCATACTCTAACTGAACACTAAGCACTTTTGTAAGTCGCTCTGGATAAGATAGTATATATGTGTGTGTGTGTGTGTGTGTGTGTGTGTGTGTGTGCAGCTCTGATCATGACTTTGAAGCAGGTTGTATATGTAGAATCTGTCTAAACTGAGCACAACTGGTACCTCCAAGTGGTGGGTTTAAGAACAACAACTGCAGCCAGACTTGCTATTTAAAGGGGAACTCCACCCATTTCTTTAAATTTTCTCTATAAATCAGCCTCTGAGATGTAAAGAAAGTTTGATGTGAAATCCTTCATTGTCAAAAACCTATATTTGTTTACAGTGGTGGTGAATGGAACCAGGATATTTTATGTACTATCGAACCCACCAGTGAACTTATGTGTCTTTTGAGAATATATGTAATGCTGATGATGCTAACAGCAATACATTAACAGCTCGGCTTTCAAAACCATGCAACCATCTTCCTGCCAAGAACTTATTTTTTAGAATATCGTCGCTGTCCAAGGAAAAACAAGTATCTCTAAAATCCCAATTTTACAGGAGAGGCCAAAACCCATTTTTACTTTCAATGCAAGTCAATGGAACCAGATTTTATTCCAAGCTGTTTTGGAGCATTTTCATTGGTCCATTCGCTAAGACTTTTTCACACAATATAAACAGCAGCTGTCGTGTTCAAAAGATGCTGACACCTGAAAATTGAGATTTATGCTTTTTTTTGGACAGCGATGATATATGCTTTAACTCAAAGCTATTGTAAAAACAACATTGCAAGCATCAGACAACCTGTTAGTAATCACAAAATATCTTTCTGTGATAGAGTTTTAGAGGCATTAACCATGTTAAACAGGTTCCTCTCCTCACTACTGGTTTGCTACTGGTCCTCAACCACTCTGAAGTACCTTCTTTACATCTTCCCCCATTATCTATGCAAAAATGATTGGAAAACAGATGGAATTCTACTTTAAGACTGGCACTAGTTCCTAGAAGCCACTGAGAATATACAGAGTGTAAGTGCTGATCTAGGATCAGTATATCAGTGTATTTGAAATGTATTTAAATCTAAACTGATCCTAGATCGGCTGTACATTATTTCTTTATATGATTTGACACATTGAGACAAAGTCAACATTCTCAGCTCAAAGGGGCCACAGCGCCTCCCCGTGGACCAAAGCAGTCAACACTGCTATGGTCATACACAATAGGGGCCACTAGGTGGCAGCAAGGTACCATGAATGAACCCTAACGTGGGGTTTAAAGCAGTTTCTGAGTTCTGGAGACCCACTGCCACTCTGTCACTTCAGCTCTATAACGGGTTAATGAGCTGATCAGTTTGATCAGGTGTGCTGGGAGCAGGGACACAACAGAAAAGGCAGTGCAGTGAGGGGCGTAGCAGCAAATTCTGGGCCCTGTACACTCTCAATGTCAGTGGGCCCCTATCCATGCCAGTACACAAGGAACGTGAGCAAAAATTTCATGAAGCAGATTTTCATGGGCCCCTCTCCCTAATTGGGCCCTGGGTAGTCAGGTTCACTTTTCCCCCCACTACCACGCCCATGCCTACAGTATAAGACGCACTAAGCCTGCAGACTTTATGTGGCACAGAAATATATTTCAGTGTTTGCGAGCCATGAACACTACAACACTCATAAAGCAACACTCAAAAATGAGCCTCTGCTTTAGCTCATAGCAAGACCAAAGCAGGGGCGGAGCTGGAACTTTCAGAATATATATATACTATGTACTGTATTTTTGTCCTAGGGGTCTAAACACGACCAGCCTTGACTTAACCCCCTCAAATCTGTTTTACAAGAAGAAACCCTGTGAATTTCCAGGTCTCTAATCATTTAATGCATTTTAAGAGTGGACAAAACTCGTTTTAATTACAACACACTTTACTAAAGTAACGCTTTGTCATTATTCTTGCTACTAATATTATTATTAATATTCCTGATAAAATACTGTACACATTTTATTGAAATATAACCTTCGCAATGTTTCACTTTGTCTCATGTTGGCATCACTGTAGGGGTTCCCTCTGTTGTTAACTATAGTGACCTAGCAACAACACAAAGGTCAATTAAGAGTATGTATGTAATATTTTAAATGAAACTTACTTTGTTATTGTATTTAACATTTAAAATACATATTTATTTCCATATAATTCACTATGTTGTGTTGTTTTCACTCTATACATAATTGCATATA
Source organism: Megaleporinus macrocephalus (assembly GCA_021613375.1). Classification (NCBI taxonomy): domain Eukaryota; kingdom Metazoa; phylum Chordata; class Actinopteri; order Characiformes; family Anostomidae; genus Megaleporinus; species Megaleporinus macrocephalus. Next base: position 9,925,948 of record CM038708.1, read on the forward strand.
TTAAAAATATTAAAATAAAAACAGTGTATTAATTACAATAAAGTAACAGGAAATAACACATTTTAAATATGAGACAATTATATATAAAATAAAAGTTATTTATTGAGGCTGCTCTTGCTGCAGGTTACATAGGAGTCTAATGATAAGGCAGCACTGTATACCCGATAACCTATAACACTACATGTATGTAAATGTAAACCGTTGACAACATGATAAACGTGTATAGCTGACTCATTTCGATTCATTATCGCACAGCCTACTCCATATTATAGCTTTATATTTATATACTTTTTTTAACCCCTAAAATAAAACAGCTAAATTTAATTTTAGGCCCCAAACCTATGTTGACCAAAGGCAAAGTTGACACAAGATCATTTAGGGAGTTTTCTCTACTGTAAAATGTAGTAATGGGTCATTTCTGACCCTCAGATCAAAACCAGTTTGTTAATTTAGCTTAGACAACAAGAAGGTGCATCGTCGTCACCCTATCCTATAACTGACCTGTTGGTTTGAACCTAAAGCATAATTAACGCTTTATCAAAGATGTCTGACTGGGCTGGCCAGAATAGACACTATGCGTTGGCTAGGTTGATAATGACCAACCCATATTTCTATATATCAGGGCAGGAGGGTCAAATTAACAATAAGGGTCTGTAATGAGGGTCCATGTAATGGCAGAGGGGACACAAGACATCCCAATACATCCCTAAAAGAAAGAAACTGAAGTGAACCTGAACAGGTAACCTACCTCTTGTAGATCTCCACTCAGCTCAATGTGCTTGAGCTCCCAGAAGCAGCGCATGGTCTCCACTCTCTCCAGGTGGCGGAAGAAGGCCAGCCTGCCCAGGCTAATGCTGTCGGACCTCTGGCGCACTACCTTCAGCCTGGCCTGCTTGAGCGGAGGGGATGAGTCTGGCGCCCCAATCTTCACGCCTGGGGTCATTGCAGAAGCAGGTCTCTCATGGCCGGACTTCTTATCAGAGCTAGAGCCACAAAATAGAACAAACAATACTTAGACTATCAGGTTTATCAAGGAAGTAGTGTGCTAGACAATCTGCTATTAATTTCTTAATTATAATTATTTAAGTATTATTAATTCTTCCATATTTATTTATTAGATTTTTTATATTTATGTTATATTTATATGTTTTATGCTTGTGTTGCATAATTGTAAATACATTTCCATAAAAAATATTTTCTGTTATTTAATCAACTTAATTAAAGTTACTTTAACTTTAAAATATTGCACTGTAAAGCAGAATATATACATAAAATTAAATGCTTATCCAAGTTTTTCTTCTTGTTGTTATTATTATTATTGCAGTGTTCTATAGAGTGTGTATGTATTATATGTTTTAGATGTTTTAAATTTATCCATTTACTTCAGCAAGTGGAGTCAAAACAATGCCAAGAACATTAAAGGACATAATAAACTAAACAAATATGCATATATCACTAAGTCACTTTAAATAGATATATCATATATCTTCTTAGATAACCTGCCTATTGCACTGTTTTTACTATATATATATATATATATATATATATATATATATATATATATATATATATATATATATATATATATATATATATATATAATGCTGCCCTGCTGTAGAGTTTTATCTGAGAATCACCCTAAGCATTTCAATGCAAGTTATGTCCTGACATGATGTGACAAATAAACTTGAAACTAAATGTCTGGGGCTGGTGGGCACACTTAAATAAAGAAAGTAATTTGCAAATGTTCAATGTTTTTGTTGGATTACGAATTGTTTGACATACAGCCTTCTCTTAAATAATGGCTTAACAGGTTAAAAAAATGACCCACCTTCACTAAACCCCTAAAATAAAACAGTTTAATTGACTTTTAAACCTAAAAAACAAACAAACTGGGTTTTCTCTCTTCACAGTGCAGAAAACTGCATTTAATGTGTGACACCACTCAATAATAATAATAATTAATTATTAATTAATAATGATAATTATTATTATTATTATTTTTATTATTATTATTATGTTTCACTCTTTCCAATGTTGGAGTCACTCTAGGAAAAGTCTTCAAGATTTAAGTTAACACAAGAACATTTTGGGTTTTAAAAAAACTAAACATTTATTTATTTTCATATAATTATTTGGGCAATGAAGTATTTTCGATTGTAATATATGTTGTATACATTCTAAGAACTATACAATAAATAAAATTGCATGTGTAGTATTAACCGGGCGCGTTAAGGCAGTAAGGCAAAACTACATTTCCCAAAATTCCCTTTCAAGTTCACGACCCCTGAATATTTTTACTCCACACGTGTCTGTTTAGAAGTTGTGAACGAATATTCTACGAAACTGTGACAAAAGCGTATTACCATGAGGAAAAAATATTAATTTATTAAATAAAAATACAACTATGTGTAAATAAACAATCGAGTCGTACGTTAAGCTAAGCTAAGCTATCTGACGTAGTGAGCGAGCGAGTGAGTTATCTGGTGGCGCGAGCGGAGAGGAGTCATGGCGGGAGACGGGGAGACTGTGGTGTGTCCGGTGTGTGCGGGGCATTTCGAGCCCACCAGGATTAACTCACACCTGGACGAGTGTTTGTTGGAGCACCAGACGCCGAGCAGCGAGGAGGAGAAGCTCAGTGACAAAACTCCGCCAGCCAAGAAACCTCGCGTTAGTGACGGAGCTGGAAGTTCAGGAGGAGGTGGTGGAGGAGGTACAGAAGGAGCAGGAGGAGTGAAGGCTGAGAGACCTGCTGCTGTGTTTTCACTCTTTAACTCTAAACCTAAAGAACTTAAAGTCAATGAGAGTGAGAAGGAGTCGTTCACGAGCTCCACCTCCACTTCCTCCTCCAGCAGTAATCCAGCCATGAAGTGTGAGTCCTTGCTGAACATAGACAGACCCCTGGCTGAAAAGCTGAGGCCCACCACACTGGAGGAGTATTTCGGGCAGAATAAAGTTGTGGGAGAGCAGACTCTGCTGAGGTCACTGCTGCAGTCCCAGGAGATCCCATCCCTGATCTTCTGGGGACCTCCAGGATGTGGCAAGGTCTGATTCTCAAGTGTTACAACTCTAAAATAATAATCTACATGGAGCTGATTCATACTTTCATTAAAATTGTTCAGGATTATTCAGTGACTGGGATGTAAACAAAGGCATTAAAGAGGGGTTTAATCTGATATAGTATATCATAGAGTTGTTTTTCACAATGGGGGTGAATGGAACCGGAGGTCAGGATGACTTTACAGTAATAACTTTCTGTGAGGTAGATTTTTAGAGGCATTAAATTATTTAGATGTCTGGTTCCCATCACAACCACCACTGTAAACAACTCTGATTCTCTATAATGGTTCGTCAACCCACTCTTAAGGACACTTGTTGACCGTTTAGACGTTTAATTATGCCCTAAGTTTAAGAAATTAGTGGAGCGCCTATGTAAGTTGTTGTTCTAAGAAATTACACAGTCGAGTCACATTATTATGACCACCGGCTAATACCCACAGTAACAGGCTTATGCAGCAGCTAGATGGACTGGGAGACTCAATAAGGTCCTGGTAGGTTGTTACAGGTATCTGGAGCCATGCTGACTGCAGTGCATCCCATAGCTGCTACCACCACCATCCAGGTGGTCCCACTGATGCTCAATTGGGTTCACGCCTTGGGAAATTTTGGGGTCCAGGATAGTACTTGGTCAGCTCTCCCAACCAGTGTGGGCATTTCTAGGCATGTGATGTGTTAAATTGTCTTGCTGGTAGATCCCATCCGCCCCAGAGAAGACCATCAGCATGTATGGTGTATGTGATTTGCAAGGATGGATTCAGACCTAAATCAGTTAATAGCGTCTTCCACATGGATGAGTGGGTCCAGAGAGTGCCATGAAAACATAAGACAGACCATAACGCTGCCACCACCAGCTTGTGTTCCTCCAGCAATAGTAGCGGTCATAATAATGTGACTCGACTGTGTTCTGTATGACTGTCTGTGTACCGTGAGACTCACATAGGCTCACAAATACATAAGCTTATAAGGGTGCATGTGCTCCTTACCACAGGACTGGCGTTTCCTTATGAAGGCCTAGTTTCTTTGATGTTTCTGGCAGTTTTGACCTTACATCCATAACCCAGTGTAATTTACACATAGGCTTGTGCGCAGTTCACCATATGGAATGCATATACACACAAATACAGTCTGCTGGCTGTCAGTCATGTGTTTTTTAGCAGTGCAAACATTCACATTCATCTTAGTCCAGATTTTGCTACCCTTCCATGTGCCTGTGTTAACATTCGCTCCCTTAGTACCCATCAGGACTAACACTAACTCAGACTGCAAGTGAGTGTACAGCAGGAGATGAGTGCTTACTGGAAGAAACCGTGCTTAGCTGTTTGTTTATGTTTGTATTTTGTGTTATGGTATATTATATACAGTATATCACCCACTACCTTTCCATAACATGGTGTTACAGGTTTTACCATGAGCTTGTTTACTGCTGATATTAAGGTCTGTCTACTAGTATCGGTCGTAGGTATCGGCCTCCACGTCACCGGTGCTGCGTTTAAGCACCAGTATTGACAATAGGGGTGTAAGAAAATATAGAAATATCTAATATCATGAATGAGTCATTGTGTGTTGTTTTTTAACATCTGTCCGCTAGATTGCAGTGTAAAAAGCTGCACAAGGGTGCAATGCTATTGTAAGCTTTGGCAAACCTGTTCATATAGTGGTGTGTTTCAATAGTAGGATTTTAAAAATTGCGATAAATCACTTTGCTTGAAATATATATCATGATATATTGAATCGTGACTGCTGTATCACGATACGGTATTGTATCGCCAGGTTCCCGCCAATACACAGTCTTAATCGGCAATGATGCCTATACAGTATCAGTATCGGTGCAACTCTATTTTTTTTATTTTTTTTTTTTATGATGTGACCCCTGAAAATATTTACAGCAGAGGTGCCACAGCTCTCTGCGTATGCTGCTTGTTTCTTCCATCCAGTTAAGTGACTGGCGCACATGTGCGTCGGGCAGTCGGCGCTGACAGCCTGCAGCGCTGAACCCTCTTCATCTGCTGTGGTATGTGTAACCCATCCTCGTCAAAGCGAGGGGGCTTTTGAAAGGCCTTGGCATTCTGGTCTGCCCGAGTGCTGCGGTCGTTGCTGTATATAGGCCCGCCGCTGCATTCTGACCTGGTTGTAACCTTATTACTGCGCTTTGTCTCACAGCAGGCACGGCGGAGCGTGGCCATATTTCATATTCACGTTGTTTTGCATGAGCCAGGTGATAAACGGTGGGTCTTTGCTGATAGTATGTAGATACATACAGTGTCCATGGGCGACCAGAGTGCAAGGTGTTTAGAATAGCACCTTAATAGCAAAGATTGCAACCCAAAGTGCGTACAGTGTTGACCTCGCATGCAGGGTCCTAACAGTATACTTGAAATGGATATATCCTAAATGCTCTTTCTGCTCACTCACATGGGAGGTGAAGCAGGTTTACTGGGTTGCCCGGTCAGCAGAATAAGATCATTGGCCGCTGTTTAGTTGCACAAGTAGCGATGGGATGAATACAGCTTAGTAATAATAATATTTCCAGAGCACGTTTTCATAGAACAGCTCTAATACACCAATATTACTCAGAACTGCCCTCTAAACAGGTCAGCATCGTCCCAACGATACATTCCACTGCTTTCTTTATTTCAGTTTATGTGCTTTAAGACTTACTGTAGTGTTAAGAAATAGTGATCCTCCCAGGTAATTGCTAACATGTTGAGAGGGCAGTGCCAAGTAATGTTGGTGTATAAGCTACGTTGGATACACCACACTACACTGTTGTACCTACACAGCTAACACACCAACGTTACTTAGTGCTGCCCCTTAAATAGGTCAGCATCGTCTCAATGACGGATTGTACTGCTTAAAGTTAATTTCAGTTTATATGCTCAACACACTCACTTAACACAAATCTAACAGAAGGAGAAAAATGATTGTAGTCTTAAGTAACTAACTAAGTAAAGAGTAATGTTGGTGTCTAGACTGGGTTGGATTAATAGCTAATACAGTCAAAGTGATACACTACACTATTGTGGCTATACACCAACATTACCCAGCACTGCCCTCTAACCAGGGCAGCGTGTTTGATGCTCAGTGATTCGCTTCACTGCTTTCTATTGTCATTTACTATGCTCAGTACACCAACTTAACATACTGCTTCGTACCGGTCAGATCTGGTCTGTATGGTGTTCTGGGTTGTTTGTTTTGTGCTAGCTGTGTGTGCCAGCTCTGCTGTTTGCTGATACTCACTGTATTCAGCTGTGTGGTGTCTCTGAAGTGCTGTATCAGATTAATAGTGTTAAATGTCTTTGTCTTGGTTCCCCCGCGAGAGATTCTGATTTTCTAATTTTACAGATGTTACAAACTGCCCTGGATGAGTCAGAGTCACATACAGTAACTGCCAGACGGGCGATGTTTTCTTTCCGCACATGCGGTGAACGTTTAAACTGTTCTCGCGAAGTCACTGCTTCAGTCATTCTGTGGAAAATGAAACTGTATGTATTTCCACCTAGCGGTTGGAAAAATATATATATATATATATATATATATATATATATATATATATATATATATATATATATATATATATATATATATATAGGTGTATAAGCTGTATAGTGTTATCTATAGTGTTAAGTAATTTATATCATCCAAAGTAAATGATTACATGTTTAAAGGGCTGCACTGAGTAATGTTGGTGTATTGGTTATGTTTGGCTAATAGCTGATACTGGTTGTACAGTCTTAGTACACTACACAGTTGTAGCTACACAGCTAATATACCAACTAAACAGGTCAGCAACATCTCGATGATACATTTTACTGCTTTCTTTTATTTTAATTTATATACTCAACACATCAACTTAACACTCTGCTTGCTGCACAAATCTAACAAATGTGAAAAGGTGTAACTGTGATCACCCCAAGTAATTGCTGACATGTTTAGGGGCAGCGCTGAGTAATGTTGATGTAAAAGATGTGTTGGATTAATAGCTACTACTGGTTCTTCAGTCAGAGTGCACTATTGTAGCTACAGCTAATACACCAACATTACTCAGCACTGCCCTTTAAACAGCTCAGCATCGTCTCAATGATACAGTTCACTGCTTTCTCTTATTTCAGTTTATATACTCAGCATATCAACCTAACTCTCTGCTTGTTGAACAAATCTAACAAATGTGAGTAACTTAAGTAACTGCGAGTAGTTGCTCATGTAATATTGCCACAGCCCTAATTGGTGATGCTAAAAACTGAAAGGAGACAAGAATGAAAACTCCAGGTCATTGAATTGTGACCCCACCCCCCTCCACCATGTCCTGACATGTTTGTCTAGGCTGTTTTCAGGTTATATTGTTGCTCTATGAGGCTTGAGTTGTGTAGACTTGTATATTTAGATGACCCGTTATCCGGGTTCAGAATACAGAAGACGTTCTACAGGGAGCAGTACGCTGAAGCACCTCATTATGTTAATTCTAATTGTAAGGACATATCGTTAATTACCTCTGCCCGGTCAGCACCGGAGGTCTGATTACACCTCTCGTATACATCTCAACATCTCATAAGATTAGACATACATGCTGTTCTTGGACGTCTGACCACTTACTGAGAGACAGCAGGTTCCTTGGTTTGCTTATTCGTTTTTGTGATTGAGTCTTTTAATGTTGTCGGTTTGTTCACAGACAACTCTGGCCCACATCATCGCCAGCTCCAGTAAAAAGAAGGGATCGGCACGCTTCGTGACTCTCTCTGCCACCAGCGCCTCCACTAACGACGTGCGAGAGGTCATTAAACAGGCCCAGAACGAGCTCCGGCTCTGCAAGAGGAAAACCATCCTGTTCATCGACGAGATACACCGATTTAATAAATCTCAGCAGGTCAGTCAGAGCTCAGCGGTCATCTTATATTATCAACACATGGGTTCTTATGTGGCACGTTGTGGGATGTCCAGCCTTTCAACTTGCTTTAATAAGTAACTTTAATGTTAAATGTATGGATTTGTATAGATGTGTAATTGCTTCACCCTCAATTACTTTACTGTGCCATCCAGATGTACCAGCATTGAGATATGATGGGACTGTTTCAGCTCACTCCCACTTTTTTTGTAAAGACTCAGTTTATTAAACTGTAAATAATGTTTGACCAGAGGAGGATGGGTCTCCCCTTGTGAGTCTCAGTTGCTCCCAAGGTTTCTTCTTTCAGTCCGAGGTAGGGCTGTGTATTGGCAAGAACCTGGTGATACAATATGTATTGTGATACGGCGGTCACGATTCAATATATCACGATATATTGCGATACTGCAAGTAAAGTAATATATTGTGATTTTTTAAGTCCTACTATTAAAACACACTACTGTATGAACAGGTTTGCTGATGCTTACAATAGCATTGCGTCCTTGTGCTGCTTGTTAATGTTGGAGTGGAGCTGAAAATGGATTACAACTCTGTCATCTAGAGGTTTAAACACAACATACAATGATTCACTGTCTGCCAGGAATCTGTGTATCGATACTGTGTTTTTAAGAATCGATACAGTATCACACTCCTAGTCTGAGGGAGTTTTCCTTGCCACTGTCACATCTGGCTTGCTCACAGGGGGATATACGTTGTTAGGGTCTGTTTCAAACTTCTGTAAAACTGGTTTATCGTTTTAAAAGACACTATACAAATAAACTTTAATTTAATTCAATAATTGTGAAGACTACCCGAGTAACATAACGGCTGGTGAACTAATTTCATATGCAGTATTTTCTGAATGTGGCACTTAAAGCTGGGCGATAAATCAATTTTATCTATTTATTCGAATTTACAGTTAAGGGCGATGTGTTTTTATGAAAATCGTTTTTCTCTCAGTTTTAACTTCCCCCACCGACGCCCCCCTTTGGGCTTCCATAGGTCAGAGTGATCACCCACCCCACCTCCACGTGCACATAAACAACATGCCAGCGAGTGAGGGAAAGCTGGAATTTGTCCCCAAGAAAGGAGTAACTTCCTCCGTTAACTGGAATTGGTTCAGTTTTGTAGTGTCAGACACAGACCGAACAAGTCCTCGCTGTGAGGTGCGTTTGAAAATGATTTCTTCCAAATGAAGCAGCACGAGAAACTTATTCCATATCGCCCAGCTCTAGTGGCACTACAGCAACTGTTTTATCTTCTCAGAGTTAGTGAATCTCAGAAAACCTGAATATTTCTATTATAATATTAATGTCAATATAAATAATAGTATTATAACATATATTATGAGGCCTACACATGAGCGTGCCATCATAATTCAGAAGGCAGCAGTAATGTGGTAGTCTTGTCTAGCAAGTGACTATGGAAAATATTTCTCATGACATCCCTGACAACCGTTGGCGTATCATCCAACAGAGTATGAAGAGAGTATGAAGAGAGTATGAGGAGAGTATGAGGAGAGTATGAGGAGAGTATGAGGAGAGTATGAGGAGAGTATGAGGAGTATCAAGAGAGTCTGAAGAGAGTCTGAAGAGAGCATGAAGAGAGCATGAAGAGAGCATGAAGAGAGCATGAAGAGAGTATGAAGAGAGTATGAGGAGTATCAAGAGAGTATGGAGGAGTATAAACAGAGCATGAACAGAGTATGAGGAGTATGAAGAGAGTATGAAGAGTATGAAGAGAGTATGGAGGAGTATAAACAGAGCATGAACAGAGTATGGGCAGAGTATGAGAAGTATAAACAGAGTATGGAGGAGTATAAACAGCATGAAGAGAGTATGAGGAGTATAAAGAGAGTATGAGGAGTATAAAGAGAGTGTGAGGAGTATAAAGAAAGTGTGAGGAGTATAAAGAAAGTGTGAGGAGTATAAAGAGAGTGTGAGGAGTATGAAGAGAGTATGAGGAGAGTGTGAGGAGTATAAAGAGATTGTGAGGAGTATAAAGAGAGTGTGAGGAGTATAAAGAGAGTGTGAGGAGTATGAAGAGAGTATGAGGAGAGTATGAAGAGTATAAAGAGAGTGTGAGGAGTATAAAGAGAGTGTGAGGAGTATAAAGAGAGTGTGAGGAGTATAAAGAGAGTGTGAGGAGTATGAGGAGAGTATGAGGAGAGTATGAGGAGTATGAAGACAGTATGAAGAGAGTATGAGGAGAGTATGAGGAGTATGAGGAGAGTATGAGGAGTATGATGAGAGTATGAGGAGTATGAAGACAGTATGAAGAGAGTATGGGGAGAGTATGAGGAGAGTATGAGGAGTATGAGGAGAGTATGAGGAGAGTATGAGGAGTATGATGAGAGTATGAGGAGTATGAAGACAGTATGAAGAGAGTATGAAGAGAGTATGAGGAGAGTACGAGGAGAGTATGAAGAGAGTATGAAGAGAGTATGAGGAGAGTATGAGAAGTATAAACAGAGTATGGAGGAGTATAAACAGCATGAAGAGAGTATGAGGAGTATAAAGAGAGTATGAGGAGTATAAAGAGAGTGTGAGGAGTATAAAGAAAGTGTGAGGAGTATAAAGAGAGTGTGAGGAGTATGAGGAGAGTATGAGGAGAGTATGAGGAGAGTATGAGGAGAGTATGAAGAGAGTATGAGGAGACAGACTTAAACCAGATAAGGTGTGTGGCGAAACACACACTCAGCAAACTTCAGCAAGTCATTCACTAAAGAAGAGCCTTCGCCCGATGATGCTGGCGTTGGCTCCAGCCCCTCTGGGACCCCAACTAGCGAGATAAAGTGGAAGATGATGGATGGATATTAATATCTGTTAAGAAGTGCAAGCTAGTAAAACTCTTTTATTATTATTATCAACAAAATTACATAAAATATAATTTTTTTGGCAATATCGCACAACCCTAGTTGTAACCTCATTTTATTACTTTCACTACTTTTAAAACAAGTAATCATAAATAAAATAAATAAAATGCTATTTTTCTGTTCATAAGCAGACAAGGACATCAACTTGTATTAACGTGTATTGAAACCGCATCTACTTTAGCTTCAAAAAGCCCATCTAACTGTATCGCATGCTCATAATAAGAGAGCACTGATACTGACGGATGTGTATAAATAAGCAGCGCTCTGAGTACGTGAGGATTAATCGTGCGCAGGGCTGTCGTTTATCGTAAGTGATATATTGGACGCATGCTTTTAACCTGAGATGGAAGGTGGCATGGCATTTGAATAGGAGCAGGCATGCAGCGAGCAACTCCCAAGAGAGGCGAGTGAACATGGTGCATGTGCCAGGCGGTCTCCAGCTTTAGCTACACGCCACTCAAAATACAGCCAGAGCCTTGGGTGCCTTCAACAAGGGGATCCCCTTCCTCACCTGTCCTGGTTGGGTTTGGATTCAAAGCCTCTAAACTCTGAGGATGGAGAACAATGGAGAGCTTACATCCTCTGTTTTATTGTTGGAACAGAGCAAAGCCCTGCTCTACTGTGTAACTCCAAAATAGCTCCACTAAGACACCAAAGCTACATTGCTGAGTTGGGCGGAAGTGCAACTATAAGGCAGGAGCTCATGAATAGATAGGAGTGTTGTGAGTCAGAGTTACTAAAATAAACAAGAATAAAAAAATAAAATAAAGCAGCAGCAGAGCAGTAAGGTCTGTAAGCAGGTATTGTATTATATAATGAGTTAATTATATACTAGATGCTTAATTATATTATAGTCTATATATGATAATAATTATATAATGACTCTCAGGGTAAACGTGGGGTAAGGTGTGCAAAAATATTAATAAATGATCTGCCGGTTGCACAGTTGGACAAAAGAGTCCAGTCATGTATTCAGCAATTGGCCAATTAATTTTTTTAGATTTTTCTCACCCAATATGTGTCCTGATTTAGTGCTTTAAGCAGTATAATGGAGCTGAAAGAATTTTCAATATATATATATATATATATATATATATATAATTGCCTTTAACATTGTGTGAAAAATTAAAAAACATGATGTGTGGACCAATAGAAATGCTCCAAAATAGCCTGGAAAAATTCTGGTTCCATTGACTTACATTGAAAGCAAAAGAGTTTTTTGCCTTTGCCGTTTTGGACATTGAACGTGTATATATAATATAATATAATATTTTATATATATATATATATATATATATATGTAGCCAATGTTTTGGCTTTTGGTTTTAAAGTGATGTCCAACCTGGAGAGAGTTAACAGCAGAAGTTCACAGTGTTGTGCCTCTATGCGCAGATAGCAAAAGAAAAAGAACGATCGAGCACCTCCAACAAAAAAACATATTAGCCATCCTGTTACAACCTGTTACATTATAAAGTTATTCTCTAGTTTATTTACATTATTGGGACCACTTTTTAAAATCAAACTGCCATAACATTTAGTAGAAAAACTTACTCAGAAGGCAAGACTAGGAGCGTTTTCTTAAGTATAATAATAAGAATATTTTTGATGTTTAGAACACTTTCAAACCGGTGGCAGCTCAAAGTGCTTTAGAGACAGTTTTCATCAATAATAACACATTTAATTAACCAAAGACAAAGTAAAATAACCATACGGTAGTCACATATCGTCGCTGTCCAATGAAAAACATGTATCTCAATTTTTGTTGATTTTCAGGTCTTTTACATTGTGTGAAAATTTCATGATGAATTGACCAATAGAAGTGCTCCAAAATAGCTTGGAAATAATTCTGGTTCTATTGAGTTACATTAAAAGTAAAGTATGTTTTGATCTCTCCTGTAAAGTTGCAATTTTGGAGATGCTTGTTTTTCATTGGACAGCGATGATATGCAGGATTAGCTTAGTAACAAGAGCCAAACATATTGTTGATGTTTGGTTTTTACACGTAAACGATGCCATCCAATCCCTGAATCACATTCACACAGAGCGCATGTGGTGAATTGACATGCTTAAATGCTAAACTGGGTAACTGAAGCTGCAGCCTGAAGAGCTATAACATTTAATCTACATATTTATTATTATAACATTTACCAGCCATAACATTAAACCACCTGCTTTTATCTACACCCACTGCACAGACTGTCCAGACTGTAGTTCATCTGATTCTCTGTATACTTTATTACCTTGTTCTTCAATGGTCAGCGACACTGACTTTGTGGTGGTGGTGTGTTAGTGAGTGTTGTGCTGGTGTGAGTGGATCAGACACAGCAGTGGTGCTGGAGTGTTTAAACACCTCAGTGTCACTGCTGGACTGAGAATCGTCCACCACCCAAAACTATCCAGACAGCATGGCATTTGAATAGGAGCAGGCATTCAGCAAGCCACTCCCAAGAGAGGCGGGTGGACATGGTGCATGTGCCAGGCGGTCTCCAGCTTTAGCGTGTTAGTGTGTGTTTTAGTGCTGGTGTGAGTGGATCAGACACAGCATTGCTGCTGCTAGAGTGTTTAAACACCTCAGTGTCACCTGTGGGCGGCGTCCTGTGTCCACTGATGAAGGACTAGAGGAACACAAACTGTGCAGCAGCAGATGGCCTACTGTCTCTGACTTAACATCTATAAGGTGGACCAGCAAGTAGTAGAAGTGTCTATTAGAGTGGACATAAAGTGGACACAGTGTGATCTGATCCACTCACACCAGCACAACACACACGAACACACCACCACCACCACCATGTCAGTGTGACTGCAGTGCTGAGCACTTTATTAGGACAAGCCTTGTATGTTCTCTTATAACAGTACTGGTGTAGTTAGAAGTGTAGTACTAATATTTTAGACTGTTGGAAGTAGAGAATTCATTGACTATGTTAGAGTGCAGCCCATGCATTGTTTCTTATTGCATTACTCATTGAAATGTAAGTGTTGATTGAATACTTCAGATCACAGCTTCTACATTAATTCTCAGTACCGCATTAGTTAAATGACAGCCCAAGCATCCACTCACCCTTGATGTTTGGCCACCTGGGTGATGCCCAGGTCCTTTTTCTCTGTGCCGCCCATGTTTCTTCCTGTGTTGATGTTGTCGCTCTCCTCAGGACACGTTCCTGCCCCACGTGGAGTGCGGGACGATCACGCTAATCGGGGCCACCACGGAGAACCCCTCGTTCCAGGTGAACAACGCCCTGCTGAGCCGCTGCAGAGTGCTGGTGCTGGAGAAGCTGTCCGTAGCTGCGATGGGCTCGATCCTGCGCCGGGCCGTGGATTCGCTCGGGCTGCGCGTGCTGACGGACGATGCAGCAAAACAAAAGCCTTCACCTTCTTCAGACCGAAGCTCAGAGTAAGTGTGTGCGCGCGCGAGTGTCCAGCGCGGGCTGGTATGCGCCCTTGTTATCACAGAGCGTGTGGAATTCAAGCCGGCACCTGGAAACCAGTCCATGGTCTCGGATTGGTTAGAAAGGGGTCCCTAAGCCCTCCCACAGTGCGTGGCTTGGTAAGTGATTCGCTTGGCGGGTTGGCTGTGGGGCTTCTTCCAAGCTCCTCCCTGTTTCTCCAGGCCATTGGCTGAGATGTGTTGGTGAGAGGGACAGCTGCTGGCAGGCACATACGAGCAAGTCTCAGGTTTTAGGGTCCTCCGGTTCCATGGAGCCCACAGCGGTAAACACAATGCTGTTTAGAGCCAGTGTTGAGTGACCAAGAGCTGGGGCTGGAGCTTATGGGCTTATGAGACGGACTCCCAGAACCACACATCACGTCCCTACGGACTCATAGTGATATCCTGGTACATATATATTGTGATGTTGATGTAGCTTTATTTATGTAGCACATGCAGTAAAACAAAATCCTTGCCGGTATGAGTATTTCTTTCCAAGCCATGTCATATACTGTTGTATAACCAAGAGAGCAGAGTTTTAACAGGGTTTTATTGCAGTAACGTACCTTCTTCACAGTTCTGTTCAGAGAAAATATAATAATTATAAATAATACTATATAATAATTATAATATAATAACTCCATAAGAGGTCCCAACCATGTAATAACTAAATCAGTAAGGGGTCTGCATCTGTTTCCATGCTGCTACTTTCCTACTGTCCTGGATGTGGGTTAAGTTAAATCTAGACTACTGCCCTGTTAGTGGATCTATATCTATAATAGTAATTCACTCACCCATCCAAATCAAAGAATTCAGGTGTTCTAATCACTTCCATGGCCACAGGTGTATAAAACCAAACACCTAGTCATGCAGACTGCTTCTACACACATTAGTAAAGAATGGGTCTCTCTCAGGAGCTCAGTGAACTCCAGCGTGGTACCGTGATAGGACGCCACCTGTGCAACAAGTCCAGTCGTGAAGTTTCCTCACTGCTAAATATTCCACAGTGGACTGTCAGTGGTGTTCTAACAAAGTGGAAGCGATTGGGAACGACAGCAACTCAGCCACGAAGTGGTAGCCACGTACAATGACAGAGCAGGTCAGCGGATGCTGAGGAGCACAGTGCTCAGAGGTCACCAACTTTCTACAGAGTCAATCACTACAGACCTCCAAACTTCCTGTGGCCCTCAGATCAGCTCAAGAACAGAGCATAGAGAGCTTCATGGAATGGGTTTTCATGGCCGAGCACCAATCGCCAAGTGTAATACAAAGCGTTGGATGCAGTGGTGTAAAGCACGCCGCCACTGGACTCTAGAGCAGTGGAGACGTGTTCTCTGAAGCGACCAATCATGCTTCTCCATCTGGCAATCCGATGGACAAGTCTGGGTTTGGCGGTTGCCAGGAGAACCGTACTTGTCTGACTGCATCGTGGCAAGTGTAAGGTTTGGTGGAGGGGGAATTATGGTGCGGGTTTGTTTTTCAGTTAAGCTCAGCCCCTTATTCCAGTGAAAGGAACTGTTAATGCTTCAGCATATTTTACATATTCGAATCTGATTGGTCAAGTCTTACCTTCCGTCGACTAATCATCATTATTTTGTAGTGTTTTTGATTAACTGTAAGGTGTTAGTCAAAAAATATACAAGGCGTCAGTATTTCTCATGTTCCTAACGTGCAGTGCAACAAAAGATACTAAAATAAGTGATGACAATCAACGGAAAGTAAGTAAATCAAATAAAAACTTATTATTAATTCCTTAAATGATTATTTATAGACACACAGAAGTAGCTTGTGTGAATCAGGCATTAAGAATTTAAATAAAAAACATGAGTTATTCTAAAATTTGTATTAACAACATCTATGAGCTGATTTTTATACTAAAATAGGCCATAGATCATGACTTGAAGTATTTTTATATGAAATCAGACATTCAGCCAACGCATTTAGCCAGAATGGAACAATTCTTGTTTTTTAAGGTTTCATTTATTTATATGCGCCTTTTACAACAGATTTGTCATTGACTGGACAGTGAAGTTGGCAGTGAAATCAAACTCCCTGGTTTACATCATTAAACATTTGACTATTAGGGGTCATCACATCAGAAAACAGCGAGTTCATAGCTTATTCTGATTCTGAATAAAATTGATATACGAGCGTCCTCAGTGGTTTATGAACAAATGTCTAGATAACAGAGTGGAAGGAAAGAAAACACCAACATCAAATAAATGATTGTAGTAGATTACAAGAAATTGTTGGAGAATTGTTGGAGCTTTACTATATCAGGTGAACGTACTGGCGTTAAGAGGCTAAAGAGTCAGAAGGGCAAGCAGCAGAGAAGGAAATCAGGAGTTTTATATTAAATAAGTGAGACTCCGTCAACATGAGGATGAAAACTACAGCTTATGAGGACTGTTCATCCTACATGAGGTAGATTCGTCCTCAGTTCATGACGTACGAACATGTTGCACTAAAATATGATGAATTGGTCCAACAAAAAAATAAAGGCAAAGTCTTTTTGAGTTCTACTAATTGCTGATATGATTATGTTGATCCAACCCAAGTTTTATTTTTTTGGTGATTTAGCTTAGAGAACATAAAATTAATAACCAACAACATAAACATATTGTTGACTGCATATAAAATGTTTCATCAATGTTTTACTTTTATCCAATAAGCTAACAAGTTCATTAGTTTTTGTCTACAGACGAAATGATCACAAAAGAGAAATAGCTGTGTGGGTCCTAAAATGTCCATGACTATGTAACAACGGTCTATAATAGACTTAGCTAGCACAGCGAACTAACCAACCAGTGCCTAGCTCTGATTAATTTGTGCTTTTGACACAAACACAAAATAAGCAGAGTTAATTGTATCATTGCATCATAACAGCAACATAACAATGTTTGTAGGGGATATGACACTCACCTTGCTCTGGAAAAACATGCTCCAATCATATCATATAAGTAGATTTTTAAATCTTACAGCATGTGTTTGAGTGCTGGCTAAAGTTGGAGTGTAGTGTGTCCGAGAAATATAGTTCTGCTGTTTCTGGACCTGCCCAACATCAGCTAGAATAGTTAGCCTAGTTAGCAATAGCGGCGCGCTAATTCTGCCTTCTAGGTCAGATCATTAACAACACCTCCTTTTCAGCACTCTCACATTCGGGCACTTGGGTTTCAGAGTTATGCAACAAGATATACATTCTTAAAATATACACACACATACTTGAAAGTCCTGACTTATCGCTGTTATAAGTAAAGTAATGGATGGATCTTGAAGACAAAGCCTGTGAATATTTACTGTGTTAAACAAACAGAGCATGTGCTAAACACCCCAGAATCAAATTACTTTGAATCCTAGAATTTGATCTAGGACTGCAGTCATACACTTCCTCAGAATCATAAATATGTATACGAGTATACTGTGTGTGTGTGTGTATATGTATATTAGGGCTATAAAAGTCATTTAATGGATCAATTTTCTTAGTTTTTTAATTTGTGCTATAGTAAACTCACGCTGTGCTTATTATACAGGAACATATACAAGAACAAGATGCATTTATGATTTTGATTTAATTTTATAGATCTTCATCATGACACCAAACTTCTGATGTTACCAACTGTTAGACCCAAAGTAAATCAGTGGCTACGTTTACATGCAAAGATTTTTTTCTAGATTAAGTTGGCACGGTCGTGTTTTTAACTGCTTTAAAATGAGGCAGACTCAGAAAAACATACCTCACGTGTAGGGGCGAGACTAAGACGCCACATCCTGCAACACTGTTTTCATCCGTGTTAGCTTTGGGTCGATCTCCCGTGAATTCATCCGTAATTTAGTAAAACTGGACAGTGGATCGGAGCCGCTTTCACCATTTTTCTTTCTAGCTTTGTAATACGCCAATCTGAGAAACTCCCATCTGTTTTTAATTTGCTCTATAGTTTGTGTAAACCCACCGTCATTCATTTGCTCATATACTCGTCTGAACATCTCTTTATTGTGAGCTTTATGGCCGTCTATTCTGCTAACTATTTTTAAATCTTTTAATCATGAACTTCATCTCTTCTGAAGACCAGTCTCTACTTCCCGCCATGTGAAAACTGGGACTGGGAATGTAATGCTTACACGGCTATTATTCTTCTATTAAACAGATTATTTACTGAATTACCCATCTCCTTCAATCGGATAGAAATTGTAAACGTATTCTATTCCGATTGAACTATTAGTCTGATTATTACCGGATTATTGGGCTGCATGTAAACGTAGCCAGTGAGCCAGATGTCACACATTTTAGAATATAATAGCTCATAATACAGCGTTGCTTTCCTTCTAAGCCATGTTTGGGTTCTTAAATGGTACATTTGGCTTGGACAGAGCTTTAGTTGGCATATTCTTTAGGGTTCCAAGTGGTTCTTCAAGGGTATCACCACAAAGAACCATCTTCTATCTGTGTTGTCACAAGGCAGCTTTACAGAAAAGTCCAGGTCCAAACCCAGTGAGCTTGTCCGAGGCAGCAATGGCACGACAAACTCCTTCAGATCAAGAGGTAGAAACCTCGAGAGGAATCAGACTCAGAAAGGGGAACCCATCCTCCTCTGGTCCCCACAGGCTAGTAAAACATAGAATAGAAAAGAAGCCCATATAATTTTTCTTGCGACAGATGTCGTCATTGTTATGTAAGGGAGCTTAATGTAAAAGAAGCTGTGGTTTAGTTTTTATAGAGTCTTATGTGTTCAGGAATTTTAGGAATAGGTTAGAAGAAAAACCAGGATGATCTTAGTCTTAACTAAACTGGTACGGTGAGTCAGTTCATTGGCTCGCAAAGCCGCGGCTGTTGTCTGTATCCATAGAGAGATGCACCTTCTAGATTCGTTACTACCCGTAAAGAAGTTCACCTGCGTTCCTTACATCAACTAAACAGCATTAATATTGTTATTGACCTTCATTTTAATTACTTTAAATGTGAGAGGCACCTGTTTATTCATGATATCTTTTATTTATTTTCATATAAGTTGTGAAATTTTATGGCTGTCAGTTTTAGATAGACCAGTAAACAGAAAAAACATGTGCATACATGAGAAACAGTTGTCGATTATATAACTACACCACTGGTTTGTGAAGACATTCTTCGTTGCAGAAGGATATTTTCCATATATGGTTTGAAAAATGATAAATAGCCCTCAAGACCACCCGAGGAAAATGAAAAAATGAGGCATATCTGCTGTTATTCTGCATGTTTCATCACAAATTCTAGCTGTATCTAAATACATTTGCAAAATAAATGGGCCGAACCTAAGATACAATGTTTTATTCAGATTGTTTTGGCTTATGATTGTTTTGTCCGGTCCATATTTAAGACCTTATATATTTAGTTCAACATGAAACACTAACGGTTCAACATGAAACCCTAACTTGGCACAGTGGAACAGTATAGACTCTGTCCGCCTATTTACAATTTAAAGTCATGAAAGGAAAACGCTTCCCGTACTGAGTCACTTTATCTATTTTTGTAATAATTTGTTGTTAAGACCTTTAAAGTCTTAGTGTTTTGTCGATTGAGGCTTGGTAAATTAGTTTTTGCCTGGAAGTGTACACAAAGGTTAGAGACAGTCGTGGGCTTAAGGTTGGGATACTTTTGACCAGAAGGTCATTGATTAAATCCCCTGAACTGACAGGACAGGGCTGAAGTGTCTTTGAGCAACACATCAAACCCCTACTGCCCCCTAGTGTGTATGTGGTCAATAGTGTGTATATGTGAGTGTTTCATGGCCCCCTAGTGTGTATGTGGTCACTAGAGTGTGTGTGTGCGTTTGTGTGTGTGTGCGTGTGTGTGTGTGTTTGTGTTTGTGGCAGTTTCACTGCCCCTAGTGTGTTTGTGATTACTAGTGTGTGTGTGGGTGTGGGTGTGGGTGTTTCACTGCCCCTAGTGTGTATGTATGTATGTACGTATGTATATGTATGTACGTATGTATGTGGACATTTCACTGCACGGTTGGGTTTAATGTGGGGTTCAGATAACTTTGTGTGACAGCAATTTTACATAATTATTCTAGTGTTCTTGAATCCAGAACTAAGTTAAATTGCTGTATTTACTGTGAACTTCTCCATGGTGGGACTAATAAAGGATCTTATTTTATTTTCATTTAGTAAATCAACAACATTGGGAATGAACATATTACATTTACAGCAATTAGCAGACGCTCTTATCCAGAGCGAATTACAGAAGTGCTTTGTGTTTGGTCAGAGTATGAATCACTATCTAGTACAAACAGGTTTAAACAGTCCAAACTACCCTCGAGCTCAAACACTGCCAGAGACAAGGACCAGTGCTGATATCTGGAGAGAGGAGAATACTGTACAGCGTTACGTACAGTACATGTGCAGAATTGAGTGTTATAAGTGTTTCAGTCTGCATTTAAAGACCGTGATCACGGCTGCTTAAACGTTTGCATACGACTGTATCTCAAGATGTATTGAGGTGACTGCTGACCAGTTAATGCCAAGTTTGAAAAAAGGAGGCACCTAATGGCAATCAGACAGGCTCGAAACGCAGGTGTACTGTCAGATCTACTTTAAGCTCTTCTTCTTATTAAGTCTGCAGGTCTTTGCAGGCTATGTAGTGTGTGCATATATATATATATATATATATATATATATATCACTCACTTTTAAAATAGCAGCAAACAAGAAACAGGGCAATTAAACATTTTCCACTTGACCTCAATAAACTTGACCCATCTTAGCTGCCAAATCATGTCCCCTATCAGGTTTACGGGAACCATGTTTTACCCTCATTTGTCATAAAGGGTGTCATAAACAATGTCAGGAACGCTGGCGGGTCGCTGGTGCCAATGGGGACAGCCAAGCTCGTTTCTATTCTGCTTGTCACCCCTGTTACACTTAAACACCCCCCTTCTGTTTATTAGCCAAAATTAGGCAGTTCAATTAAAAGCTTGCTCTCGGACTTTACACTGTGTCGCCTGGAGCTTCTGCAGATTCTCACTATGCTTTACGTTTGTCACAAAGCTGGTACTTAAAGACTTCTGCTGTTTGTTGTTCACCGTAAGCTCTCAGGTGGAGTGTGAAATCACCGGCATGGTGTGACGAGTCCAGGCACTGACAGGTTGGACTTGTCCTTTGATCGATGGAAGCAGTTTCGTGCTACGTTCAAACAAATTTATGAAACTGATGCCGGGAAACTCTGCAGCCCCCTCAGGCTCTGGTTACAGACTGCCGTTGCTAATTTATGATTCAGATCAAATACATCTTCCAAATCTGCTACATGACTGTTGTTGTTTACAGTGGTAGTGCTTGGTAGAGTAACCAGACGTCTGAACAGTTTAATGCATCTTGAAGATTCCTCAAAGAAAGTTCTTGTATGAAATGGTTCTTAATGCACTGCCACCACCGTGTGTGTGTGTATATATAACACACCTACACACACTACCAGTCAAACGTTTTAGATACACTACGAGTCAAACGTTTTAGATACACTACGAGTCAAACGTTTTAGATACACTACCAGTCAAACGTTTTAGATACACTACGAGTCAAACGTTTTAGATACACTACCAGACAAACGTTTTAGATACACTACCAGTCAAACGCTTTAGTACACTACCAGCCAAACGTTTTAGTACACTACCAGTCAAACGTTTTAGATACACTACCAGACAAACGTTTTAGATACACTACCAGTCAAACGCTTTAGTACACTACCAGTCAAACGTTTTAGATACACTACCAGACAAACGTTTTAGATACACTACCAGACAAACGTTTTAGATACACTACCAGTCAAACGTTTTAGATACACTACCAGTCAAACGTTTTAGATACACTACCAGACAAACGTTTTAGATACACTACCAGACAAACGTTTTAGATACACTACCAGTCAAACCTTTTAGATACACTACCAGTCAAACCTTTTAGATACACTACCAGCCAAACGTTTTAGATACACTACCAGTCAAACGTTTTAGATACACTACCAGACAAACGTTTTAGATACACTACCAGACAAACGTTTTAGATACACTACCAGTCAAACCTTTTAGATACACTACCAGTCAAACCTTTTAGATACACTACCAGACAAACGTTTTAGATACACTACCAGACAAACGTTTTAGATACACCACCAGACAAACGTTTTAGATACACTACCAGACAAACGTTTTAGATACACTATCAGTCAAACCTTTTAGATACACTACCAGTCAAACGTTTTAGATACACTATCAGTCAAACCTTTTAGATACACTACCAGTCAAACGGTTTAGTGCACTACCAGTCAAACGTTTTAGATACACTACCAGTCAAACGTTTTAGATACACTACAAGTCCAATGTTTTAGTATATATATATATATATATATATATATATATATATATATATATATATATATATATATATATATATGTGTGCTTTAATACAGGTACATTTAAAAAAAAAAAAAAAAAGTAAAAAAAAATGTCACATTTAATTCCACATCCCATCACACACTAGGGGGCAGTGAGAACACTCATTCAAAAGAGTGGGTAACCCTATCCCTGGCACCCAGGGAGCAGTTGGGGATTAGGTGCCGTATCCAAGGGCACTTGCTATGTCCTGTCAGTTCAGGGGATCAAACTGACAACCTTCCGGCCAAAAGACTTTCAGACCTTGAGCCCACAACTGCCCGGCCGGTACCAATAACATGTCCTTGGCAGTGTGTCCACAATGTGATCCAGTCTGGGTCTCTGTTTTGCTTGTGTCATGAAATGAATTGGCTGCCCGTCACCTGACACCCTGGAGGAACTTCTCACGACCGACTGACCCCACAATAACATTATCCACACGAGCCGGTGCCAAGGAATCCAGCACAACCCCGTGGCTCCATTTCAGGAGAAATGCGCTGAGCACCCAGAGTTGTTTTTGGTCGAAGATGGACGTGTCACTTAAGTTGTGTGTGTCCACGAGCCAGAGACACCTGATAGCAGCCCGCCAACCCTAAATCATCTTCATCATTGTCAGGAGGAATACGATACTGGAACAATGCTCAGCGTTTTGAAGACATTTTCTAGACGGGCGTTACATTTTGATGGACTTCTTGCGCAGCTACACATCCTTTCAGACCCATAGTGCTGAGGTGTCTTCTCAGAGTGGAACGATGGACAGAAACACCTGTGGCTGGTCTCAGATGTGAAGCTAGAGTGGAGCTTTAAGAAAGTGCTGTTTATGTAATGCGGGGGCTGTTTTAGTGGTCCGCCGGGTATTGCGCGGCCGCCAGGAACCCTATTTTGTTTGATGCTGTTGTAGTAGCTCGTCCACAGCCTACTCAGAAATAGTACACAGTGAAAGGAATGGTGTAACACAAACGAGTGCAAAACAATACAATATACACAGAGCAGACAAAAGAGTGCACTAAATATGAAAGAATATAAAACGGGACACGAGTCAAATACAGTACACGGTACTGAGAATATAAGGAGTTGTGTAAAGACGGATGCTCTGACTTTAGCAGATAGCCTGGTGTATATGGCCATAGCAGTTACTGTGGTAGCAACTAGAACTGAGTAGAGCAGTGGTTTTCAACCTGTGGGCCACAGACAAACTGCAAGGGGGCTGTAGGCCAAAAATCTTTTCTTTTTTCTTTCTCTCTCTAATAAATAGATAGTTTAGCATATTTAGTTTGATTATTTGCAAAAAAAATGTGTTTAGTTTGAGTTCGATGATTGGTTTGGCGTAGTACAGTCACATTAACTAGCTAGTTATTTAGCTACTTTAGTCTGAGTGAAGCTGTTGTCTTGTGTACACATCATGGATAAATGCTTAAAAACAGGGTCTTTGACAACAAAAGACCATCTGGACCACCTACAAGTGAAGCAGCCACTGTATCTCTTACTGAGAAAACCGAGAAAACCATGCATAAATCGAAAAGAAGAAAGTACAGCAGTGAGTACCTAGCACTAGGCTTCAGCCAGACCTCCGTTTACAACTTTCTGCACTTCAACCTGACATCCACCACTTGTTAGCTGGTAAACATCAGCCATCTCATTAGGTGAGTGACTAAAAGTGCTGTAAGTGTTTAGTTTCTTTTGTTGTGTGATTATGCAGTCAGTTTCACAGGTCGTATAAATGGTTGCACTGTATTTGGTTTTTCTATAAAAAATATTCTGGGGGGCCGTAGAAAGTTTTGGGGTGGGTTAAGTGGGCCTTGGGTTGCAAAAGCTTGGGAACCCCTGGAATAGAGGATTTGGTTAATACAGCTTTAATACAGCAGATATTATTGTAGGGATGACTAGTTTTACACATTTCCTGAAATCAATTGAGCTTTCACAACATTTGGCTGGTAGTGATCGAAAACATACTAAAACAACTGAAATCCATTGAGATGTAAAATAAATCGATATCTTTTGCAAACAGCTGAGGGCGCTGGCGCGATGTACCTTCACGTTGGTTGAGTGTATGGCGTCACATTAGGGTCCAAACTAGAGCATGCAAAAACGCGAGGTGAAAAATATAAACCTGTACAGTTTTACTTGAGGTTTCAGAGGGGGCAGGTTTACCAATTTGGGGGCGAGACATGGGCCGAACGCTATTGGCTGATGGCACCGGTGACTAAATGCTTACTATGAACAGCCTCTCACACTACAACAACCACAACTGGTTTATTTCACTTAACAATGATTTAATAGTCTCATCACTCTTTATGAGCACATATTAAGTTATGTTTATTTTGATAAAGATAAGATCAACAAAATACAGCATTTTGGAGTTTTATTGTAGATAAATAATAATAAAAGGAAACTTTGTGGGTCAAAATTTGTGTTCAGTTAGATTTTTGCAAAAAAAAAAATCGTATTGTGAGTAGAGTGTATCGTTACATCCCTAGCTAAAATACAAAAAAACATGTAGATTATATTATGTACCTCAGTGTGAAATAGTAATCATTCTGTTATAGATGTTACTGTAGTGGTGTTGCAGGCTTTTGTCCAGTTTTTTGTAAATACACTGATCAGCTATAACATTGAAATAACACCTCCTTGTATCTACACGCATTGTCTGTGTTATCAGCTCCACTGACCATACAAGAGCTACACTTACAGACTGTAGTTCATCTGATTCTCTGTATACTTTATTACTCTGTTCTTCAATGATCAGGACCCCCACAGGACCACCACAGAGCAGCTACTATTAGGGTGGTGTATCATTCTCAGCACTGCAGTGACACTGACATAGTGGTGGTGTGTTAGTGTGTGTTGTACTGGTGTGAGTAGATAAGACACAACAGTGCTGCCATGGCTGGATTACTGACCGGGCCAGTGGGTCCAGTGCCCAGGGGCCCTTGAGGTCAGGGGGCCCAAAACAGTTTGCGATGCCCAGCAATATTTATGATACAATATATTTTTATTTCTGAGGGCCCTCCATTTTAAGGATCCTCTGACTTTTAGGGACTTTGACCCCAGGGCCTCTTGGGGGCCCTAGCCATGTTTTGGGGCTTTTGGGCCCTAGCCATGCTTTTAGGCCCTAGCCATGCTTTTGGGCCCTAGTCGTGCTTTTGGGGGCTCTAGCCGTGCTTTTGGGCCCCTTGTGAAAATGAACGAGGCGTTGTGGCACTGCTTTGACTTCAACTTCTGGCTATTAGGGGTCCTAGGAAAGAGGTGGGCATAATTTTTGAGGGGCCTGGTTATGAAAGCCCCTAACAGGGGGCGCTAGAGAAGAACAGGGCATACCATTAGAGGGCCCTTGATCGCAAGGGGCCTAGGTTGGGGGGGGTTATCCCTGGGCAACTCTTTGCCCAGGAGCCCAGACTATCCTTAATCCGTCCTTGAGTGCTGCTGGAGTGTTTAAACACTGTGTCCACTCACTGTCCACTCTATTAGACACTCTACTTTGCTGGTCCACCTTGTAGATGTAAAGTCAGAGATGATGGCTTATCTGCTGCTGCACAGTTTGTGTTGATAATCAGTGCTTCTCAAGTGGTTTTTACTTTTTTTAATGGAAGTCTATGGAAGTCTTTTTGGCCCACTTGTTTTGGTCCTTCTCTCATGAAACTTGAAAACTGAAATGGGGTAGTCTCTGACCTTTGCACAGTACTATATATATATATATATATATATATATATATATATATATATATATATATATATCAGCCTTTAAAGGTGAGATAAACTGTTTGTTGTATATCATCGCTGTGAAATTCTCCAAAATAGAAACTTTACAGGAGAGACCTATAACAGTCTTTGCTTTTAATGGAAATCAGTTGAACCAAAGGTTTTTGGAGCATTTCTATTGGTCCGTTCATCATGAAACTGTCACTGGATATAAAGAGTAGCTGTCATGTTCAAATAATCTAGAGAAATGAAAATGAAATGGGTTTTTTTTTGGTCAATGATATAAAACGTCGCAAACATTAGGGGTGTAAGAAAATATTGAAATATTGAATATGGGGATATTATGTTTGGTGATACTGTATTGATTCTCAAAAACACAGTATCTATACACAGATTCCTGGCAGACTGTGTATCATTGTGTGTTGTGTTTAAACCTCTGACAACTAGATTACAGTGTTGTAATCCATTTTCAGCTCCACTCCAACATTAACAAGCAGCACAAGGGCGCAAAGCTATTGTAAGCATTGACAAATCTGTTCATACAGTGTTGTGTTTTAATAGTAGGATTTGAAAAGTATCGTGATATATTGAATTGTGACTGTATCACGATATGTACTGTATCGCCAGGTTCTTGCCAACACACAACCCCAACAAACAGATGGGAATAGAGTACATTATGGCCCCCGTTGTTTCATAGTTGCTCTTTATGTCATTGTAGTCATAGTTCTCAATGACATTGAAGAAAAGAGAGTCCTAATTCTTCATCTAAACTTCACTGTTGGTGTATATTATCATGGCCACAGTTTTGTGTGTGTTGATTCAGGCGCTGTGTGGTTTTCACCACAGGCTTGTACTCTGCTGCTCCGGTTACAGTCTTAAATCACTTGAGCTCCTTTAAACTGGCTGCCTTTGTGTTCTACCAGGAAGACTAGCGACTGTCCTAAAACAAAGGCATTTATGGTCTGTGGCTTTTTTAGCCTTACTTTACTGCTGGACATCAATCTGTCATAACCCGAAGGCTCTGGTTCAAGGTCACATGGCCTGCCTGCTTCTACGGTGGACGAAACCACTTAACGTTTATATGAGATGAGCCCGTGTCCCGAAAACGTTCTGTACTATTTATCCCGTCTCAGTTGACAGGTGGACTGGGGGCATGTTCCAGCACATGAGTGAAAAGGAAGCCGTCCATCTGCAGTCTGACTAGGTTCATGTGAATGGGGCATGGAGAACTGGCTCCTGCCCCAGAGTCGAGGCCTGGCAGGCCCTGTGAGCGAGGAGACAGAGTGTTTTGGACAGTTAAATGAGTGATGAAGCGCTAGCCAGCTTGAATACACCGTGTTAAGGTGGGTGAGGTTTTCCCTGCTGCCTTAGCGAAATTAAAGCGAGCAGGGTGAGGGGCTTGGAGAGGGGGGCATTAAATAGGACTTTTCAGGCTGTTAACAGACGAAACAGTATTGCACAACAGTCAAAGATCACCCCCCTTTCATCAGCAAGGAGATTGTTTACTTTGGAGAAAGTTTGACTGGTAGAGTATTTACTTTAGTAGAAGTAATATTACTGTAGTGAGATATATATATATATATATATATATATATACACTACTGCTCAAAAAAAAGTTTGGGCTCACAGTGAAATGTTCTTGTTTTTAATGGAGTATCTTCCTTCCTTAACACAACAATGGACTGACGGGTCTCTAAAGAAAGTTGGTTCTCTCTGGTCATTTTGAGTCAGTCAGCAAGCCATCAACTGCTGATGCTTCAGATACTAAACTAACCTAGAATGTTGTTCTCCCTTTTATACTCACTTATTAGTAAAATGTTTTTCTACAAAGTTGAGCAAGAGTGTCCTAACAACCAATTAGTCCAATAACATCCTTAACTTGGATTGGTGGTCGTGCCAGGAGATTTAGACAGAGGACTGAGAATTGCTGATAATAGGACTATATGTAAAATAAGCCTCTATACAAAAATAGACTTTAATACAAACATTTTTATTCTTTAAAAATCATCTGATACACTTCAATTAATTATTAAATGGACAATATTGTTTGGGAATTGCATGAAATGAAATTCCAAAATGATCCTAAACTTATATATATATATATATATATATATATATATATATATATATATATATATATATATATATATATATATATATATATATATATACTACCGCTTAAAAGTTTAGGATCATTTTGGAATTTCATTTCATGCAATTCCCAAACAATATCTATCTATCTATCTATCTATCGATCGATAAAAGATAAAGACTATTTTTTTAGAATTAGAATTAGCCACATGTGTTTTGCACACAGCAGAATTTCACCTCCACGTTTGTTTAACCCATTGGTGCAGTGAAACACCCACATATACACACACACTAGTGAACATACACACTAGGGGGAAGTGAGCACACGTGCCCTATCCAAAGCACCTGGGAAGCAGTTGGGGTTGGGTGCCTTGCTCAGTTTTAGAGCTAGAATTAGCCACATGTGTTTTGCACACAGGGCATTGAACCGGCGACCTTCCTGTCACATAACCGGGTCCCTAACCTTCAGGCCACGATTGCCCACATGACAGCGGTCACAATTCAATATATCGCGATATGCTGAAATATTGCAATCAAAGTGATTTATTATGATTTTTTAAATCCTACTATTAAAACACACTACTGTTTGAACAGGTTTGTCAGTGCTTACAACAGCATTGCGCCCTTGTGCTGCTTGTTAATGTTGGGGTGGAGCTGAAAATGGATTACAACACTGCCACCTACTCTGATTTCTTTCCTTTTTTCTTAGTCTGTGCACATGCAACAACTGCTGCGCTGTTCTGGAAACAGCAGGCAACATTTAACCACAGCATGTAACCAACTGTTCTTGAAACAGTGCTGAAACAAATCACCAGCTTGATGAGACACAAACCCTGAATATGATTTAACTTCTAGATGTTGCTGCAGCATTAAGTTTGCATTTGACATCATCCTTCCTTCCCTGTGGGTTTAGTGGTGGGCTGACCTCTGAGTGTGTGTAAAGGAGTTGAGCTAATAAGTGATTTGATCACGTTTGCTGGTGCATGTAAACAGTGCTTTCCTGTCTGCAGGCCTCAGGTGTGCATCGAGCAGAAAGCCCTGGACACCATCGCTCACCTGTGTGATGGAGACGCTCGGGCGGGACTTAACGGGCTGCAGCTGGCCGTGCAGGCATGTGTGGCCAAAGCCCGCGGTGCAAACGCATACACATCTCAGCACATCCTGGTCCAAGAGGAGCACATCAAAGAAGGCCTGCAGAGATCACACATCCTCTATGACAAAGCAGGCAAGTGATGTCTATAAAGCACACATCCTTTCTTTTCCATTACTGTACCAGTCAATCGTTTAAGATCACTACCACGCAAACATTTTAGATACACTACCAGTCAAACGTTTTAGATACACCACCAGTCAATCGTTTTAGATACACCACCAGTCAATCGTTTTAGATACACCACCAGTCAAACGTTTTAGATACACTACCAGTCAAACGTTTTAGATACACTACCAGTCAAACGTTTTAGATACACTACCAGTCAAACGTTTTAGATACACCACCAGTCAATCGTTTTAGATACACCACCAGTCAATCGTTTTAGATACACCACCAGTCAAACGTTTTAGATACACTACCAGTCAAACGTTTTAGATACACCACCAGTCAAACGTTTTAGATACACTACCAGTCAAACGTTTTAGATACACTACCAGTCAATCGTTTTAGATACACCACCAGTCAAACGTTTTAGATACACTACCAGTCAAACGTTTTAGATACACCACCAGTCAAACGTTTTAGATACACTACCAGCCAAACGTTTTAGATACACCACCAGTCAAACGTTTTAGATACACCACCAGTCAAACGTTTTAGATACACCACCAGTCAAACGTTTTAGATACACCACCACCCAAACGTTTTAGATACACTACCACGCAAACGTTTTAGATACACCACCAGTCAAACGTTTTAGATACACCACCAGTCAAACGTTTTAGATACACCACCAGTCAATCGTTTTAGATACACCACCAGTCAATCGTTTTAGATACACCACCAGTCAAACGTTTTAGATACACTACCAGTCAAACGTTTTAGATACACTACTAGTCAAACGTTTTAGATACACTACCACGCAAACGTTTTAGATACACTACCACGCAAACGTTTTAGATACACTACCAGCCAAACGTTTTAGATACACTACCAGTCAAACGTTTTAGATACACTACCAGTCAAACGTTTTAGATACACTACCAGACAAACGTTTTAGATACACTACCAGACAAACGTTTTAGATACACTACCAGTCAAACGTTTTAGATACACTACCAGTCAAACGTTTTAGATACACTACCACGCAAACGTTTTAGATACACTATCACGCAAACGTTTTAGATACACTATCACGCAAACGTTTTAGATACACTACCACGCAAACGTTTTAGATACACTACCAGTCAAACGTTTTAGATACACCACCAGTCAAACGTTTTAGATACACCACCAGTCAAACGTTTTAGATACACTACCAGTCAAACGTTTTAGTACACTACCAGCCAAACGTTTTAGATACACTACCAGTCAAACGTTTTAGATACACTACCAGTCAAACGTTTTAGATACACTACCACGCAAACGTTTTAGATACACTACCAGTCAAACGTTTTAGATACACTACCAGTCAAACGTTTTAGATTCACCACCAGTCAAACGTTTTAGATACACTACCAGTCAAACGTTTTAGATACACTACCAGTCAAACGTTTTAGATACACTACCAGTCAAACGTTTTAGATACACCACCAGTCAATCGTTTTAGATACACCACCAGTCAAACGTTTTAGATACACTACCAGTCAAACGTTTTAGATACACCACCAGTCAATCGTTTTAGATACACCACCAGTCAATCGTTTTAGATACACCACCAGTCAATCGTTT
Source organism: Megaleporinus macrocephalus (assembly GCA_021613375.1). Classification (NCBI taxonomy): domain Eukaryota; kingdom Metazoa; phylum Chordata; class Actinopteri; order Characiformes; family Anostomidae; genus Megaleporinus; species Megaleporinus macrocephalus. Next base: position 9,957,253 of record CM038708.1, read on the forward strand.
TAGATACACCACCAGTCAAACGTTTTAGATACACTACCACGCAAACGTTTTAGATACACTACCACGCAAACGTTTTAGATACACTACCACGCAAACGTTTTAGATACACTACCACGCAAACGTTTTAGATACACTATCACGCAAACGTTTTAGATACACTACCAGTCAAACGTTTTAGATACACCACCAGTCAAACGTTTTAGATACACCACCAGTCAAACGTTTTAGATACACTACCAGTCAAACGTTTTAGTACACTACCAGCCAAACGTTTTAGATACACTACCAGTCAAACGTTTTAGATACACTACCACGCAAACGTTTTAGATACACTACCAGACAAGCGTTTTAGATACACTACCAGTCAAACGTTTTAGATACACTACCAGTCAAACGTTTTAGATACACTACCAGTCAAACGATTTAGATACACTACCAGTCAAACGTTTTAGATTCACCACCAGTCAAACGTTTTAGTACACTACCAGCCAAACGTTTTAGATACACTACCAGTCAAACGTTTTAGATACACTACCAGTCAAACGTTTTAGATACACTACCAGTCAAACGTTTTAGATACACTACCAGTCAAACGATTTAGATACACTACCAGTCAAACGTTTTAGATCACCACCAGTCAAACGTTTTAGTACACTACCAGACAAACGTTTTAGTACACTACCAGACAAACGTTTTAGATACACTACCAGACAAGCGTTTTAGATACACTACCAGTCAAACGATTTAGATACACTACCAGTCAAACGTTTTAGATACACTACCAGTCAAACGTTTTAGATACACTACCACGCAAACGTTTTAGATACACTACCAGACAAGTGTTTTAGATACACTACCAGTCAAACGATTTAGATACACTACCAGTCAAACGTTTTAGATTCACCACCAGCCAAACGTTTTAGATACACTACCAGCCAAACGTTTTAGATCACCACCAGACAAACGTTTTAGATACACTACCAGACAAACGTTTTAGATACACTACCAGACAAACGTTTTAGTACACTACCAGACAAACGTTTTAGATACACTACCAGACAAACGATTTAGATACACTACCAGACAAACGATTTAGATACACTACCAGCCAAACGATTTAGATACACTACCAGTCAAACGTTTTAGATACACTACCAGTCAAACGTTTTAGATACACTACCAGTCAAACGTTTTAATACACTACCAGTCAAACGTTTTAGATACACTACCAGACAAACGTTTTAGATACACTACCAGACAAACGTTTTAGATACACTACCAGACAAACGTTTTAGATACACTACCAGACAAACGTTTTAAAATGGTTCTAAAACATTTGACTGGTAGTGGTACTAAAACGTTTGACTGATAAAAGCTGAGTAGGCAATGAGTGTAGATACAAGGAGGTGGTTTTTAATGTTATGGCTGACCTGTGTATGAATTCAAACTGATGGCTTCAGATTATTAGCTCCAAAGCCCCCGAAAGGCACATGATCCCCCTGTTGATGCTGCTGTTTCTGAAGGCCTTTCCAGCAGCAAAGCTCTAACAGTTTTGCATTAGGAACTGTTAAGTTCCAACTGAATACCAAAGAAAAGAGTCTCTGTTTGAAATCTGGATAATAAAGCTTTAGAAGCTGCACAGGTAGAGGCAGTCTCTGACTGAGGCAGTCTCTGACTGAGGCGGTCTCTGACTGAGTCTTTATGTAAAGTGGAATTGAACTGAAACAGTCCCATCCTATCTCAATGCTGGTACATCTGGATGACACAGTGATGAAGTTGAGGGTGTAGCAGTTGGCACAAACGAAGAGCTGGTTGGTGTTAGGTGAGGAGGTGGCCTTGATCGTTCAGCAGGCCAGGGGGTTGGGTGGGGGGGGGTGCACAGTCATTATCTCAGGAAGAGTAAAGAGACAAAGTTAGTTCTGCTCTGAATTTTTAACTGTAGAGAATATGAAACCCCAGCAGATCTATCTACAACACCATAAACTAAAAGGAGACAGTCAAAAGACAACATCTCCACACTCCACCGTCAACAAACCTGTGTGGTCGTGTGAAGTGGTGGGACAACAGCACCCACGTCTCAGTTTACCGTAACCCTCTGTGTCTATCTGGTGTTTTAATTATGCAGGAATCAAAGAGATATGTGGTCGTAAAGTTGTTGTAAACAAACCAGACCTGAGATTCAGTCCACATGATACTTTCTCTGTAATTCTCAGTTCCCAGAGTTTCAGGATCAGAATGATAGAGCGGTGCAGTTCTAATCACAGCCCTTAAAATTGAACTGTAATGATGGTAATAGAGGAATAAAGGGTTTTCTTTTTTAGTGCACTGAACAGTCCTTATGTCATCAGGGCATGTTACAGTTGTTGCATTCCAGAGTCTGTGTGTTCATCTGCAGATTACAGGCTGCTAGGCTTCGCTATACAGGGACCCTTTACATAAGAGTCTGGCTGAGGCTGTTTTACTGCAGTTCTAAAGTCTACCAGCCAACAGACAGTGTAAAGCTCTCCTGATACACATCGGGTGTGTCTCAAAACCTAGTGAGTGTGTAAGTAGGCTGTCTAGGTAGCAGCTGTTTAAGTAGCAGTGTTCTCTCCTCATCTCTCCTCATAAAACAGATTACTGAGACGCTCTAGTTAGAGAGAGACTGCGTCACGGCTTGTTCCCGCCCACTGCAGCAAGCCAACGGTGGTTTAGCTGGTTGCTAAGATACCAGCCAGCATTTAAAACAATAGCCCGAGGCTTAAAAATCTGCTAGCATAAATGCTAATGTCTGGAGTATAAAACTGCTAAATGGTGAAGGACTCATTTCAGAGTTGATAATAAAAGACTGTTTTGTGTGATTATATGACCAGAAACACATTAAAACTCCAGAGAGAATCAAAATAACTCACATTTTAAAACCACTTCACTGCTCCTAGATTAGCCTGCGTTGCATCATGGGATTGTCTTAGCGGCTGAGGAAGTGTTCAATGCTTCCTTAAAATCAGGTATAAATAAGGTCCCTCAGTAGACAGCATGTTTAAGGTATGTAAGAATTGGGACAGTCTACATGTCGGGAGCGCATACTATGATGTAAAATGCTGCCTATGTAGGAGATCACTAGGTTTTGGGACACACCCATTGTCTGATATACGATGTGTATGTGTTATTTAATGCTATTTAGAGCTGCAGGTGGTGGATTTTTGAGTGTGCAGTGTTTTATACGCCTGCTGAATGCTTTCTTTCCCACCTCTCCTGTAAGCAGTCTTCAGTATCTAAAACCAGACACAGAACATGGAAAATATGAGTAAGAGGAAACATGTAAGCATGCAGTTCATTCTAAATGCAAGGTCAATTTCACCGACTGTTCAGAATTTCTGCACAATTCAAATTCAGAGATTAATTTAAAGTAGTTTTATGTGAAACTCTAGAGCAGGGGTATTTATTTAGAATTAGGTAAGATCCAGTTAGTTTCCGTCATCATTTCTAACTTATGTTATGATTTAGTGCCATATTCTGTATATTTAAGTTACCTAGTATCAGCATCTTATACCATCAGTTACTGAAACACCAACACATCACACATACCGTTCAGTATATTTCAGTATATTTACTGTTTAAATACTGAACTGAAACAAGAGCTACATTTAAAAAAAAACAGAATGCTTTTTAAAAAAAGTGGATCTTAAAGTGTTTATTTATAGAGAAAGTAAATAAAACGTGGGTCTTCTTGTTAACTCAGCTTCACAGATTGACATGTTGGTTTTACAGAGCGGTATTCTCCAAAACTAGACGAGCAGGTCCATTCCAGAACCGTTCCTGTTAAACACTCAGTTTTCTCTGTTCACTTTTCTGTTTTTAGAGCTCGTTATTCTTTCTGACTCGCTTTAGTCTCCGGCTGCTGCTCCTCGCTTCGTACCTCGCCTGTGTGCAAGCGCCACATGCCCCAATCTGCACTGATCTGATTGGCTGAGGAGCCTTCGGTGATCTTACAGCGCCCGCGATTGGTCTCTGAGTTCACTGCACTGTAAAGCCCGTATACTATAAAGACTAGAAAAGCTCTAGAGGGACTGGAGTCAAAGTTGTTCACAGTGGTTGTGGTAGGAACCAGACATCTAAAGAGCTGCCTCAAGGCAAGCCGTCTGTTCCCGAAGTTTTTACCATCATCAACATTTCATGTGAAACATCAGTAGACACGTGTTCATCAGATGCTTTTTGAGAGAGTTTCAACCGAAGTTCGACATGCTCCTCTGGGAGACTGTAAGAGAACTGACAGTTGGCAATTTGTTGTGTAGTTAATTTCCAAACCATGTTATTCACAACTACAGACGTTGTTAGCCTGCTGTGCGCCAAAGCCTATCATCGCCATTAACATAATTATGATGGACTAATTTCATTAGTAAACTAGACTTTAAGCTCCACCCTCTTCTTGTTTGCTGCCATCCACACTCTCTTTTCACACCCATGTGTCTCCCACACTGCACCTTGCACAGTGAGTCTCATATGACTGGAAAGCTTTCCTTCCAGCTTTGCGCTGCTAGCAGCTAGAGATGGAAGGATTGATCTCTAGTTGCTAGCAGTGATCGGTGTGATGTGATCGGTGATCGGCCGATATTTCTCCAATTTAGCCGATCCCGAGAGACGATCGATGGCGTTAAACAAATTAGCTTAATTTCTTCATTTACAGCATTTACAGCATTTACAGCTAGTGTTTCATCCAGGAAGAGGAGAACCCCCTCCGGCCAGCTCCCTGCAATACCTATCTGAACCACTGGGTGGAAATACACACCCTTTAATTTCCACAGACTGATTAAAGCAGCAGCGTAGCGAGAACAGCTTGCGCTGATAGAAAGCATGTCATCGGTCTGGCAGTGTTTTACCGTATGTGACGCAGACTCATCCAGGACGTTTTTAAATTAGTAAAATCAGTGTGTCTCGTTGAGGAACCAAGACAAAGACATTTAACACTATTAATCTGATACAGCACTACACGCGGCTGAATACAGTGAGTATCAGCAAACAGCAGAGCTAGCACGCACAGCTAACACATAACAAATAACCCAGAACACATACAGACCAGATCTGACCGGTACAAACAGAACAGCAGCAGCAGTTCAATATTCTACATTTAATGATTGTAGTTTAGTTTAAATTAAGAGTCTGCGTTTAATGACTGCAGTTTTCACTGCATTTATTTAATTTGCTTTTTTCGTTTTTAATTAAGGGTCTAAATGTAATGATTTGCAGTATTGGGGATATTTGTTTGATTTACTTTGTTTATTTTCTGATAATTTTGTTAAAAAATATGTTAAAAATGGTAATAAACCAGTTTAGATCATGTCTCATGACTTGCTTGCGCTAATAACTACATGTAGCCCTGCCGTGTCATATAGCCCCGCCCTCGATCAGTATCGGCTATTGGCCTATAGTGCTGAAAGGTGATCAGCGATTGGAATCGGCCTCAAAAACGCTTATGGTCCATCTCTAGTAGCAACCAAACGTAGCGTCTCACATGAGAGGTAGGACTCCAGTAGAAAACATAATTTAACCCTTTCTGCACCTCTAGGTTAATGAGATGTTGACAAATCTGGGTTTTTATTGCTGGGTTTTTATTTCAATAATCGCTGGATATTGGTGGGGATGCATCACATCCCCTGTTTCAGCTTCATCACTGTTGATGAGTTTCTCTACAATTAATGAATTAAAACACTGTGAATGTCTTTGTTTGCATCTCATTGATTGAATATTGTGTAACATTCACCATACGGTTCCTCGCTTGTAGGCGAGGAGCACTATAACTGTATCTCAGCCCTGCACAAGTCAATGAGGGGCACCGACGAGAACGCCGCCCTCTACTGGCTGGGCCGGATGTTGGAAGGAGGCGAGGACCCGCTGTACGTGGCCCGCAGGCTCGTCCGGTTTGCGAGTGAGGATGTGGGTGAGTCGCCAACGTGCCAACGTTTAAAGGACGGGTTAAAAAACGTCATGCTTGTGGTTCACTTGTGCTAGTTATCTGGAGTAATAGGAGGATGTAAACACGTCTGGCTCTCTTTTTTTCAAGGTTTGGCTGATCCAGCAGCGCTCACTCAGGCTGTGGCTGCTTTCCAGGCCTGCCACTTCATCGGCATGCCTGAGTGTGAGGTAACGTTCACCCGCATCAGTGGCTACGTTTACATGCAGAGATTTTCTCCAATCCGATTGAATTAATTCTGATAATGTATTAAGACTAAGGTGTTTATATGCTCACTCTACTCAACACTCTGATGAAAATCTCCGTTTACATGCACACTACAAGTAATCAGATCCAAAATAACATGCATGCGTGAAGTACGTCTTGGTGTAAACGTTACCATGACAACAATCATCAAGCGAGGTCGGTCAGAGTTAGACCAGCAGAAGTATGGTTACCTGAGGTTTCTGTTAGCGTGCTCAAGTTTTTTAATTGTTTTAAAATGATACCAGACTCAGGAAAACATATTTCACATACTTATTAAAGAAGGGGCAAGAGGAAGACGTCAATTCATCCATAATTTAGTAAAACGGGAAAAAGGAAATTTTACTGTTCTGCTTTTTAGCTTCGCAATATATATATATATATATATAGAGCATTTGCTCATATACTAGTATGAACAGCTCGTTATTGCTTTACAGCCATCCATCCTGCTAGCTATTTTTAAATCTTTTAAAGTTAAATAATGAACTTTGTCTTTTCAAGACCAGTCTCTACCTCCCACCATGTTGAAACGTCCTCTATGATGCTACAGTACATGCGTAGAACGTATTTAAACTTTCCGATTGAGAATGTAATCGGATACTGGCGTTTACACGACTATTATTTTTCTGTTAAATGGATTATTCTCCTTTAATTGGATAGAAATTGCAATTGGAATGACCTCAATCGGACTAGTCTATTCGGATTGAGGTGTATACATGGACGTATTCTATTCTGATCAAGCTATTAGTCAGATTATTTACGCAGCCACGTAGCCACAGTGTTTCTCATTGGTAGGACTTCCACACTGATTACTGGCTGGTCATTAACAAACATCATAATTAGGATCAGTTGATGAAAGCCTGTTTAGAAATGCTGTATTCAATAAACCTCTTGAACTTTCTGCTTAGTACTTTATGTTCAGTACTACGAGTTGACCGTAATGGCAAATTCAGATGTGCTGCCTCGCCTCACACTTTTGCCACTTCAGCCATGCTCATACAGCAGATACACAACACTTCCCAAAGTCTTTATCTTCTTATCTGACACAGGTGTGTTGCCTGTGTGGCAGTGTGAACAGCACAAAACATTAAATCAGATTTTTACTGTCTTGATTTGGGACAATCCGGGTCGTTCTGTGTGGAGTGTGCAAGTTCTCCCCGTGCTTGAGTGGGTTTCCCGCCCAATGACGCGAAGATTGATTCCAACCCCTACCCCTCGCCCCCCCGTAACCCCAATTGATGGATGATTTGGGACAGTTTCTTATGTGGGACTGAAATCCGATACAGATCTGATGTGCAGCATGTGCGCTTTGAACAGTCCAATAAGAATCCATGCAACTTTCATGTCAGTCCAAACATTCACCATAATTTCGTGCTGCTGAGGCCTCAAACGTTTGTGCTGATGTATTTGTCCAACCAAAAATTAGAGGGCATGTATCACATCTGCTCCGTGTTTACAGACGTTTAGAAAGAGGAGAGGAGAACGAGGCTGCAGCCTCAGAGAAAAGTTAAAAGCCTGAAATCAAAGTTTAAAGAAACCCAAAGGCAGTAAGAGACGTTGTCAGTTGTTTAGGGGCGACACAAGATGCAGAGGGCAGTGCAAGACGTTTTCACTGACAGAAGTGGGTGATTTGCTTTCATATACAACACAGTAGGGGTGTGCGGTATATATCGTCTATGATAATATCTTAATTGCTATGTTCATGATGCGCGTACTGAGGTTATCGATAGGGGTGTAAGAAAATACTGAAATATTGAATATCAGGATATTACGTTTAGTGATACTGTATCAGTTCTCAAAAATACAGTATGAACAGAGTATGAACAGAGTATGAACAGAGTATGAACAGAGTATGAACAGAGTATGAACAGAGTATGAACAGAGTATGAACTGAGTATGAACAGAGTATGAACTGAGTATGAACAGAGTATGAACTGAGTATGAACAGAGTATGAGGAGTATGAGGAGTATGAGGAGTATGAACAGAGTATGAACAGAGTATGAACAGAGTATGAACAGAGTATGAAGGAGAGTATGAACAGAGTATGAGGAGTATGAAGAGAGTATGAACGGAGTGTGAAGAGAGTATGAGGAGTATGAGGAGTATGAACAGAGTATGAACAGAGTATGAACAGAGTATGAACAGAGTATGAACAGAGTATGAACAGAGTATGAACAGAGTATGAACAGTGTATGAACAGAGTATGAACGGAGTGTGAAGAGAGTATGAACGGAGTGTAAAGAGAGTATGAGGAGTGTGAAGAGAGTATGAGGAGTGTGAAGAGAGTATGAGGAGTATGAGCAGAGTATAAGGAGTATGAACAGAGTATGAGGAGTATGAACAGAGTGTGAGGAGTATGAAGAGCGTGTGAGGACTATTAAGAGCGTATGAGGACTATGAAGAGAGTATGAGGAGTATGAAGAGCGTGTGAGGAGTGTGAAGAGAGTATGAGGAGTGTGAAGAGAGTATGAGGAGTGTGAAGAGAGTATGAGGAGTGTGAAGAGAGTATGAGGAGTGTGAAGAGAGTATGAGGAGTATGAAGAGCGTGTGAGGACTATGAAGAGCGTGTGAGGAGTATGAAGAGCGTGTGAGGACTGTGAAGAGCGTATGAGGAGTGTGAAGAGAGTATGAGGAGTGTGAAGAGAGTATGAGGACTATGAAGAGCGTATGAGGACTATGAAGAGCGTGTGAGGAGTATGAAGAGCGTGTGAGGAGTATGAAGAGAGTATGAAGAGAGTATGAGGAGAGTATGAGGAGAGTATGAGGAGAGTATGAGGAGTACCATACTACACTTCGATATCATACTATACTACCAGTTCCTGCATGTAGACTTAGCCATCATACTATTGTACTATACTGTACAACCATACTCTATTGCTGTCATAACATACTATCCTACTATAGTACTATGCTATATTACTGTATTGCTATACTGTACTCTCATACTTTACTACCCAATATACTGCTATATCATATTATACTACTATGCAATGCCACCATGCTATACTACCATGCTATCATTGTACTGTACTACCATGACATACTACTATACTACCATACTCTATTGCTGTGGCATATTATGCGCCCATACTACACTACGATATCATACCATAATACTACCAGTTCAACACCAGTGCCTGCATGTAGACTTGGTCTTTTCACAGTTGTATAGTAAACCAGACTCATAACATAGCTTAATTTAGATTCAAATAAAATATTCAGTCTTACAAAATCTGCTCTCCTTCCTTCCTCACTGATGTCCAGGTGATCTTGGCCCAATGCGTGGTGTACCTGGCCAGAGCTCCGAAGTCTATCGAGGTATACAAGGCTTATGCCAATGTTAAGGCCTGCGTGAGGAACCACAAGGGTCCCTTACCTCCAGTCCCGCTTCATCTTCGCAATGCTCCTACCAAACTCATGAAGGAGATAGGCTATGCTAAAGGCTACAAGTACAACCCAGAATGCAACGGGCCAGTGAACCAAGAATACCTCCCCGAGGAGCTCCGTGGAATCAACTTTTTCACCTGGAAACCTACCGGCCGTTGATCTCTGGCCGTTTGCAGGTGATGATGGAGTTCTGAGGAATGTTAGCTGCTGCCACTGTTCACGCCGTTAATAATCAGAAGACTTGCACTTCAGTGACCTGTTTTGGTCGATATGCTTTCACACTGTATGATCAGATTATGTTGCTTGTGTCTGGTGGTGTTCTGTAATTAACATGCTGTAAAAATTTTGTAAGAAATTGTAATTAAAACATAAGTACTCATTTTTCTCCTCCCCTTTTCTTCTGGGCCTTCGGCCAACGGACAGGTTTGATTTCCGCAAGTTTATAATCATTTGTTGTACAAGATTGGTGTGTTTTATATGTTATTTCTTCTAAAAATTGTATTTTTTAAGAATTTTTAGAAATTGTATTAGTGGCAGGCAGTGCCGTAGCATCTAAGTATACAGGTGAGGGTCTGTATGCAGGCCTGTGATTTGAAAGAACTTTCAGATGACTCAGTTTTTATGTTATTAAAGGAGCAATATGTAAGATGACACAACACTCTGTAGAATCTAGAATTAGGAAGCCTGTTTAAGGCTGTCACCATCACTGTGAACAACTATGACTTGCTAGGTTTCTGATTACTATAGTTTCTCTTAATAGTCTACATAATTTTCTTCCATTATCCCAAATGATACTCTTGAACCAAACAGTGTTTGGTGTCTTTCAGACACGAAAAGTATCAGCCAATCTTTAAACCCACCTATTTTTGTCCAATTCTATCAATAACTACACGGTTTGAGGCAAGTGTACTAATTGGTGGGTTGTTCCATTAGATACACTAGTCCTGTGGCTCCAGTGAAAACTAATGAAGTAAACTTCAGACTCTAAACCCGTCTTGGCTGAGACGTTAGGTTCTCCCCTACAGGACATGGATTCAGGTTCAGATCCCAGAGGCCCAAGATGCTACCCATGACCCTCAGACGTGACTGACCTCATGGACCAGCATGTTCTTATCTGTTCTCTAACGGTTTCAGATGGTTTTCTGTGATTTCTGCTGTTCTCAGTATTCCATGGCTCTCACAGCAGCACTCGTGATCTGCAGTGGGATCCTGTTTGGTCTTCTGGGTGTTGAGCCGCGTCGGCCGGGTACAGCGTTTCCAGCAATGCCTAAAAATAAGAGGCGGCTCATATCTGAAAATAACGTGCAACTTTTGGTGCTAATCTGATGTATAAACCATATGGTTTACAACTTTATCCTCTCTTGCAGAGAGAGAACTAGTGAGAGGCCTGTTGATGAGTTTAGACCTGTTCATATAACAGGAGGGGTTTAGTGAAACAGGAGGATTCTGACTAAAGCATTGTACATGTTGCACATATTATATTATATGTTATTTCTGGAGTGTAAGGGGTCTCAAAACATGCTTGTGCCCAGCAGCTTTTGAGATCAGGATTCTTTGGAAGATAATACATCAAAGATTTAAGACATAAATAATTATTTGTATTGATTTTATTTAAAAACCTAAACCATGACATGACACTGGTAACTATTAATAACTGCTTGTTGTATTTTAGGTAATTAGCATGTTTATAATTATATTGTAGATCCTTCTTTGGCATTAAAGGTGCCATGTGTAAAATTTAGGGGAGTCTGTTAGCAAAAATGAACGTAATATACAGAACTATGTTTATATTAGTGTACATCCATCCATCCATCCATCCATCGATCTATCCATCCATTATCTACTGCTTTTCCAGGGATCCAGGTTGCAGGGGTAGCAGTCTAAGCAGAGAAACCCAGACTTCCCTCTCCCCAGCCACCTTCTCTAGCTCCTCCGGAGGGATACCAAGACATTCCCAGGCCAGCCAAGATAGATAGTCCCTCCAGCGTGTCCTAGGTCTTCCCGGGGTCTCCTCCTGGTTGAACATGTCTGGAACACCTCCACAGGGAACAAACTTAACCAAGGAGGGAACACTCCAAGTAAACAAACTCATTAACTGATCCGGACCAGTGAAAGAACTACAGGTGTGAAAACGCTCTAAAAGCCTTTAGACTCTACTTTTACATCAACAGATTTTCTTTCTAATGTAGCTTAAATGTGAAACTACTCTGACAGCACTGATGAGTTCATGACTTAAAAGCAAACATCTGCTGGTTATGGGAGTAAGATATATTAACAGGGTGTTAAGAAGCAGAGTCTAAAGGCTTTTAGTCTATACAGTTCAGAAATAAGCTCAGTAAAGAACGACGGCGCCCTCGATTGGCGATTTAAATACTTAGGCTAAACAGCCGGGCAGGAATGGGCTTCTCTATAGCCTCTGTGGTCACATACAGGAGAAAAACACAAGCTGGTCAAGTGATTTAAACAGTTTGGGGCTTTGAACAGTCTAATGGCGCCCTCTAGTGGCGATTTGTATACTTTTACATACTTTTATATACTTTTATATACTTAGACTATTATTTATTATTGAAGATATGTTAGATGCTGCCAGGCAGTTTATGTATATATATATATATATGTGCGTGTGTGTGTGTGTGTGTGTGTGTGTGTGTGTGTGTGTGTGTGTGTGTGTGTGTGTGTGAGAGGTCACCAGTGAACCTACACACGCTTTCTGAGTTTATACATGTAGATGATGGTCTGAAAATAATATTTTTTAGAGGCTAAACTGTCCCGAAATTTAATATACATTGGTATAAAATGTATATTAAAATATTTTTTAAACCAAAACGTTATGATAAATCTATTATGAAACCATGTCACGAATAATAGGCAACATATATTTTTATATATTTAATATGTTTAATAAGTGTAAGGTTCCATTCACACACCAAACCACTTTGAATGCCTCTGTTTACATCCATTACTATATATTAATTTTTTTAATATATAGAGTTCCCCTCTAAAACCGGGAACACCCGTGCTGGTTCAGTTTCCAGCATGCTGTAGAGCTAACCTCGCTACTACGCTGTGTCCTTCGTGGTGCTGGGGGTCAGTCAGGCCGGCAGGGGGCGCCGCTGAGACTCGAGCCTCGACGCAGCGTGTCTGGGTCAGTAAAGATGGCTGCGCACGGTGCCGGTATCATGCGTGTCCGGACTCTGTGTAAACTGCTGTCCCAGACTTTAGAAAGCCGAACCCGGGTCGGGTCCAGCTGGAGCTGGGTCAGCACCTACAGGACCAGAGCTGATGATCGGGCAGAAGGAGGAGCGGAGAGGGACTCGGAGAGAGGTAGGAGTGGAGGAGGAGGAGAAGTGACTCCTCTTCATCATCAGCAGTACTAACCAGCAGAACCTAAACCTCTAAAACCTTCTAACACACAGAGTCAGTCCAGTCTGTCCACAGCGTGTCCTCAGTCTGTCCACAGCGTGTCCTCGGTCTGTCCACAGCGTGTCCTCAGTCTTAGGAGTCAGGGAGGCATTTCTCAGGCACGTGTTTACAATGTCAAGGTGACTGGAAACGGGAAAGCGTGCTGACAGACCTCCTCAGGGTTAAAGGGACACCCCACCGAGTTTTCAGAGTCTCAGCTTAATTTAAACAGTTGAGATGTAAGCAGAGTGGGTCGGTGTGAAGTGCTCCGGTCACAGTGGTGGTGAATGAACCAGACGTCCACCTCTAAAAGCTCCCTCACACAGAGTTATTACATGGACTGTTTAGATGAGCGCTGTCTGATGCCGGAGACTCTGTTGTTTCGTAGTTTCTGCCTGAAACGTGTTTTATTAATGTTATTCTGGTCTGATCATAGTGGAGGGATACATGAAAGATGATGTGAGCCAAAATAGTCCCACTGTTCATCATCAGTGTTACATATCAATGCTGTCCAATGAAAAACAAGTATTGCTTTGAATATAAGTTAATATAAAGAGATTTTATTACAAATCAATGTGTTTATTATGATGATGATGATTATTATGATTATTATTATGATTATTATTATTATTATTATTATTATTATTATTATTATTATTATAATAATACACACCGCACACACACATGTGCATATGTATGTGTGTGTATGTTTTTGGGTTTTTTTTTGTAGACAAGTAACTATATCCTGACACGTAGCTGTGTGATGATACAGCACTATACAGTACTGCAATAACACATTAACACATTCAATATCATATTAAACTTTGGTGTATGTGTGTGTGTGTGTGTGTGTGTGTGTGTGTGTATATATATATATATATATATATATATATATATATATATATATATATATATAATACACTACCACTCAAAAGTTTAGGATCACTTTAGAATTTCATTTTATGCTATTTTCATGCAACTCACAAACAATATTGTCCATTTCACAATTAATGTAAGTGTATCAGATGATTTTTAAAGAATAAAAATGTTTGTATTAAAGTCTATTTTTATATATAGGCGTATTTTGCATATAGTCCTATTATCAGCCATTCTCAGTCCTCTGTCTAAATCTCCTGGTACGACCACCAATCCAAGTTAAGGATGTTGTTGAACTAATTGGTTGTTTGGACACTCTTGCTCAATTGTGATGCACAGCTGAAAAACATTCTATTAATAAGTGAGTATAAAAGGTAGAACAACATTCTAGGTTAGTTTAGTATCTGAAGATCAGCAGTTGATGGCTTGCTGACCGACTCAAAATGACCAGAAAGAAACTACTTTCTTTAGAGACCCGTCAGTCCATTGTTGTGTTAAGGAAGAAGATACTCCATTGAAAACAAGAACATTTCACAGTGAACCCAAACTTTTGAGCAGTAGTATGTGTGTATATGTATTATATTATAGTTGTATGTCCCATTCTGCTTACTCCACTGCTCTCTAAAGTTTCTCCAGCTTTAAACACACCTGATCCACCTGATCAGGGAAACTTGGAAACTTGAACTGGTCCTCAGGGCCCATGCATAAACTTCAGTACCTATAATATATATCCTTAAACATAAAATTCCCAAATATACTGTTTTGTCAATATTCAGCATTAATGAATATAATTAATTATTTAATTAAATTAAATCTTTGTTGAAAACCCAGATGTGTTTGATCACCAGGTCAGTCCGACATCCTTATGGAGTTTCCGCAGGCGAAGAGTCTCCTCCACTCGACCCTGTCTAGGTCCCTGGGCAGCTCTGATGTGTCTCAGTATATTCAGTATCACTGCACGGACGGGGATGTGAAGGTACAGTGCTCAGTGTACATCACTCTCCTACATACTACACCTATACATACATATATATGTTTTAATGAACGTCTTGTTGTTTTTGCTTTAGAGGGCGACGGTGACACTGCTTTGGCCTCAGAGGATTGAGGTGGAGGGGTTCGGCTCTCGGAAGGTGGAGGCTGAGCGTCGTGCTGCAGCAGCTGCCTGTCGTAGGCTGAGAGTGAGTTTTCATTAGTTAGATATAATGATGTAGCTTACGTTCCTATATACATATATATGAGCAGCAACGTATACATGCAAAGTTACAGTCAATACAAAAAAATATATATAGTCATGTCATTTGAGCACAGTTTTAAAGCCATTTGTCTGATCGCCCAGTGTCACATCCTTGTGTCGCCTCCCACACCAGTACTCTAACTGGTTTGGCTTTATTTATTACTGCAGTGGTTTGGAAAATAATGTGGTGAATAATATGAGGAAGGTCCCTCCTGTATTTAAATTGAACCAATTATGTATAGAAGTCGTTGTAGCAGCAGTTAATTCAGCAAAGATTAATTAACTACTAATCATTAAGTACAAATATGGTTGATGTTGTCATATGTACAGTCCACTTGGTAAGTAATGGACAGAGCACTGACCTACTATATATGTATATGTATCTCTACTAGGGGTGTAAGGAAATATTAGTGATAGTGATATTGTATCGATTCTCAAAAACACAGTATGCCTAATGGCTACATCCTTCTCCTGGATTGAATATCTATCACTGGACAAAGCTTTGTTATTTATTTATTATTTGTATATCTTATCAGGTAAGGGCGCTTGTGCTATATATGAATGCTTCTGCTGAACCAGGACCCAAATGTTGTAGCACGAATATAGACTCATTTCACTTGAAGGCATAGTTTTTAAAATAGCAGGTTATATTTATGTGTATGTAGCCAACTGACTTTTATTATAAGAATAAAAAACAATAAAACTGTATATAGGTTTTGGCTTCTAATAGAAATGTGCTAAAGTCTAGAAGATCATCCCACTGACAGTTTGGCTGCTCAGAATTGGAATTAGCCATAAAACTTGAATGTATAATTTACTAATAGATGTGTTGTGTTGGATCCATCAACAGCTATCTAGATTCCTTGGTTACTCAGTTCGTTACTCTGTTTGAAACTCTCCAGTAGAACGTTGACCAGTAGAGGCAGATGAATAGTTAACATGTCACGTGACTACACTTGTGTTGTTATTACTGTGTTGTGGGACGGATTTCAAAAACAGTCTCGTCTTTAAACATTTAAATGGATATTGTTTGTATTTTGACATCCGTGTTAAGCTTGTATGACTGTGTGAACAGGAGCTGGGAGTTTTGGGTCCGGGGAATCAGCTGCCCCGGAGGAAGCTGCCCAGGCAGCCCAGGTGGCAGTCATCTTTCCATGAGGATGCTGAGGAGGACATGCACATGCGGGACAGACTGGAGCCAGCACGGACTCTGAGGAACAGGACATGGGGGACTGCGGAAAGCCTAGGGTGAGGAACACACAAGGTCTTAATATTTAGATTTGGATTTGAGACCAGTTTAAAGTTTGAAGTTAACTTTACAGGAGAATCCAAACCTAGATTAAGCCCAAGGTCATGTCTGGACTAAGTATAACTAGATTTTAGCCCAAAAGACATATTTGACTATAAGACTTGCCAGAATCCATAGCATATACAGCCAGGTTGCCCATTTTAGATTAAGTGTAAAATGAAACCTTAATTTAACAGAAAAAGTGCATTTTCCAGAAAAACGACAAACAGATGAGTATGGGTCAGTATGTCTGTGGATAAGAGGTCTGACCTGAGTGAGTACAGGCCGTTTTGGAGGCTGTAGGTTAAATGAATCCATAATGTTTGGCTTCAGACGAAAATGAATGGGATCCTATGGGAGGAACATGGGATGAATAAACGACAGATAGTGGAGTGCAGGTCAGTATGTCTGTGGATTAGAGGTTGGAGATGTGCCCTGAGTGAGTACAAGCACTTTAGAGACTGTAGGTTAAACAAAAAGGTTGGCTTCAGCCAAAAATGAATGGGATCCTATGGGAGGAAAGAGGGATGAATAAACAGAAAATAGAGGAGTGCGGGTCAGTATGTCTAGTGATTAGTGCTTGGGAATCTGCTCTGAGTGAGTACAGGCAGTTTGGTTTCCGTAGGTTAAATGAAACCATGATGTTTGGGTGTGATCGAAAATGACTGGGACTCTATGGGGAAAACAGAGGGATGGAAAAAAAGACAAACAGACAAGTGCGGGTCAAACCAACACTACAGTCATGGTTGGGGGGGTCTACCCAGAGTCAGTGTATGAAACGGTGTTTGTTGGTCGGGCAGAAGTTCAGTAGGTTGACGTGCACTTTTCTATCCTATTCATTCTCTATGGGACAAAAATTCAGGAAAAAGTCTGTTGTTTTACAGAATTCATGCATCCAATCAAAAAGCTGTATACAAGCCCGAATCACACAATCAGATCGGACAATCTGGAGCTGGAATGGAGTTGATTTCTCAAACTGCGGGACTAGCCTTATTTTATTTGTTTATTTGTTTTGTTTTATTATATAGACTATAAAGAAGTATTAGTTATTAGTACGTCATGGACCAATAATTTCTTTAATTAAATTACATTTTCTTGTGTCTGTGTTTAGTTCTAGAATGATGGAGGAGGATCCCAAGGTCTCTGAGGCGCTGGCCATCTTCTCAAAGCCAAAGGCGCTGCTGGTGAAGGTTGTTCAAGTGGCTACGTCGTCTGATAGAATCAGAGTAAGTGCTGCTTTAATCTAACAGCTCAATGAAAACATGATGTTACACAATGTACCGCAAATAGTCACTTAGTCTGACAGTTTAAAAGTCTTTATCTGATCAATAAGTGTATTTTCACCAGTAAGAACACCAGATCTGATTAGAACAGATGTAAATAATCATACAGACAATACAAAGTAACATGAATATCTTATTGTGAGAAAAGTAGATCATATCTTGAGCTCCAGTTTGAAGAACAGTTGTTGTGGCTCTCCTGAAGTGTAGTTCCAGATTTCCAGATGTCCTGGTTCATGAGCTCACTTTTCCTCCTTTTTGTCTATACTCCTGGTTCCTCCTGGTCCTCAGGAGCTGCTCCAGTACAAGACTGTGGGAGGGAAGGTAAAGGAGTGTCAGCTGACTCTGCAGTGGCCCGAAAAGATGACCTTCATCGCCCTCGGCCGCCGTAGACTGGAGGCAGAGACTCGGGCTGCTGCCCTCGCCTGCCTCAAACTGAAGGTCTGTTAGAACCTGCATTTCACTGCATTTACTGAAGAACCTTAAAGCTGTTATTTTACAAGAAACCCTTCAGAATGTATAAGATAGAGTGTATCAGAGCTTATATACAACAACGAGGTAGAACATGGACTCAGTCCTCATAAAGAGTAGGTAGATGTCAGAATTGGTCAGTTCTTCACAATTGCCAATTTCTCCCGTATCAACTCAACACCTCAACTCTGAGAACCAACTGCTCACCTACCATGTACTATATTCCCGACTTTGTGCCATCGTTGTGAGATAATTAATGTTTTTGCTTCATCTGTAATTGGTACTACTAGTTTGTCTTTCTGTTTTCTCAGTTGTTTATTTGTTTGTTTTTTTACATTAAAATAATGCTGTGTGATGAACTTGTACCTTGTGTTAAAAAATGTCAGTAATTGAGGCACCAGTTCAAAAGTTAATTTGCGTCCAGACCTGCTGAACCAACAGAATGCTGACCACTGTGGTTGTCGTTATGTCTTTAGGAGCTGAATCTGCTGGACGAACAGAATAACCCTCTCACTCACGCCAAGTACCACCAGGAGAAGGTGCGAGAAGCAGGAGAGCGGGAGAGGAGGCCGTGCCGGGTGGAGATACCAGAGGACATGAAACAGAGGATAAGAGATTATCTCACTCAGGTCTGTCTTCAGACAGCTTATTACGTTAACACTTAATTGAATCCTGGTGAGAAGTTGAGGTGTTGAAAAAAGCCTGAATTATTAATTCAAGAATATGTGAGAAAATAAATTTTAAAAACTTGCATGAAAAAATGGACCTGTGTGAAAAGAACCAGCTAAAAGGTCAAGTCAAGTCAAGTTTATTTATTTGTGTAGTGCTTTTTCCAACGATGTTGTTTCAAAGCAGCTTTACAGAGGTTTTGAAAACAGAACAGTTCCAACATATATAGGCAACAGTGGTGAGGAAAAACTCCCTCAACTGGAGGAAGAAACCTTGAAAGGAACCAAGACTCACAAGGGGAGACCCATCCTCCTCTGGCCAAACAGTATTTACAGTTTATTAAACTAAAAATCAAAGAAATAGTCTTTGTTTGGAGTCTGGATAGCAAAGCTTTAGAAGCTGTACAGGTAGAGGCAGTCTCTGACTGAGGCAGTCTCTGACTAAGGCAGTCTCTGACTAAGGCAGTCTCTGACTGAGGCAGTCTCTGACTGAGGCAGTCTCTGACTGAGGCAGTCTCTGACTGAGTCTTTATGTAAAGTGGGTGTGAGCTAAAACAATCCCATCCTATCTCAATGCTGGTGCATCTGGATGGTACAGTGATGTAACTGAGGGTGTAGCAGTTGACACAAATGGACAGGTGAGTTGGCTGGTGATGGTGGGGAGGAGGCCCTGATGGTCAGTCCTCCAACAGCGTTCAACAGACAGAAGGACAGTCATTTGGCTCCACTAAAGGTCAGTTTAGTGAAACCAAATGAATGTTTAATTTGCTTAATTTTGAATATTGTTTTATGTATATGTTTAATATTTGGTATGTAATATGTTTTATTAGTGAAAATAGCATAACCCTGCGTTCATACCAGCATCAACACTTCACCTCTTGTTGCCCAAGTGATGAGAAAAGAGTCGATTCCAAAAGAGTCGATTCCAAAAGATTTGATTCTTCAACTCTAGCACATCTGGGAGTTGGGTCAACTGTTGGTCAATGGGAGTCGACTCACTTTGTGGAATATTGTTTTATTCACATGTGCAGTATGTGGTGTGTAACACATTTTATAAGTGAAAGTTGCATAACCTTGAGTTCACAGCAACCCCAGCTTTTAGCCTCTTGTTGCCCAAGTTGGGGAATCGATTCCAAAAGTGATCAGGATTCTCCGACGTCTAGAACGTCTGGGAGTTGAGTCAACTCTTAGCCCGTGACTCGGAGTCTCAATTCTAGGAATCGACTCAGCTAAATCAAGCAGAAAGGTTCAGTTTAGTGCAGCCAATAGGATGTTTGGTTTGTTTTTGTAATATTGTTTTATTTACAAGTTCAGTATGCGGTATATAACACATTTTATGAACGGAAATACTTTACGTTCACACTAGCACCGACTTTTTCCCTCTTGTCGCCCAATTTAGTGGTGATGAGTCAATTCCAAAAGAGTTCTGGGAGTTGGGTCCTTAAGTAGTCCTGCAGCTGCGTTCTGCCTCTATTTAAGGCTACCGCAGCATCCTTTAACCTCAACCCGAAGAGCTGGTGAATACAAAGCTGCTCCCCTTGCCGCGTTGCTTCGCTCCTAATTTGCATAAAGTTCAACTTTGCTCAACTTTGTTGGGTCATTGACTCCACCCACTTCCACGTCACCAACATATGCGCAGCCGGTTGTCGCTGGGCATCGGCAGCTCCCAGTGGCCGCTCGGATGCAGAGATAGTATTGAACAGGTGAAAGCCTACATCTTATCATTTTCTCTGCAGTGCACAGCATAAAACACTGTTTGATTCATTAATAAGTCCACAGATTCATGAGCGTGATTAAAACTTAATTTTGAACTATTTAGTAATGGTATGTAATACTGGCTGCTGAGGTATAAGCACTTATAGGGATTAACGAGGCATTGATCCGCCTTTTTCTGTGCTCGAATATCATTACTCTACTGTACTGTAGCTCTGTAGTAACTTCTTTCTTGCCGTCAGAATGAAGAGGTAGACCAGGTCAGAGTATAAGCTTTATTCTGATGATACTGTGGTACAGACGTTCTGAGAGCTCTCAAACCCTGGACTAACTTTAAACACACTGTATTTAAGTCCAGGCTGACAACAGGTCAACCACCAACAGGTCTGGCTAGATTGTTATCTAATAGGCTCAGGGCCTTTCCTGCCATAAACCTTAAACGATGGGTGTCACGAAACTCTGGCCTTCCCACGATCTCTGTGATAATTCAGTGGACCCATCTGTAAACATATGCTTTTAACAGGAGCCATGGTTTATAAGCCTTCACTTTCAATGTAAGTCAATGGAACCAGAATTATTTCCAAGTTATTTGGATCATATCTATTGGTCCATTCATCATTATTACCATGTAAACAGCAGCTGCTGCATTTAGTGATGTAGAAAATTGATATGCTCAATGTTGATGTTGGTGGTTTTTCTTGAACAGCGACTCATAAGTAAAATTAAACATGACCATTGTCTGGTATATTAAGCTCTGCTACTAACAGAATAAGTCAACTGACCGTCCTGCTGTTACCAGCCAATAAGAATTCACCATGCACTTACTCTTGTTGTGGCTCTCCTGATCGAGCTGGGCTTCGGTGAATAAGTTCTGGCTTGTTTTCTCTGTTTCTGGTCAGTATCCTCTGGAGGCGGAGATGCAGAAGCTGTGGGACGAAGAGGAAGAGCAAGCGGAGTGCCGGCAGTCTTCCTCACTTGCCGAGAAAGATGAGGAGGACGTTGAGGAGGAGGAGGATGATCCTGTCCCAGACGCCATCACGGGCCGGCCCTATCGCGCCCTGAGCCCAGAGGAGGCCGAGCTTCTGAATTCCAGCCTGCAAAACCAGTGGGAGAGGGCTGGGCCAGCGCGGGGGGCGGAGCTACCGGTGGACTCTCATAGGGAGCGACTAGTGGAGGCGGTGGAGGCCTCGCAGGTGCTGGTGGTTGCTGGGGAGACGGGTTGCGGGAAGACGACTCGGATCCCACGCTTCTTGTTGGAGGGGCGTGTGAGGAGCGGGGCTGGAGCTCACTGCAACATCCTGGTCACTCAGCCGCGTAGGATCAGCGCAGTCTCAGTGGCTCAGCGCGTATCCCAGGAGATGGGCCCCGCCCTGCGGCACAGCGTCGGCTACCAGGTGTGACACACTCGAGCAGTTCTTCACAGCACAGATCAGCTGCTGCAGCAGCAGCAGCAGTGTTTAAAGACGGGCAGTGTTTACAATTGCACTACTTTTATAACAGAAATTCCTCTAATAAAGGCGTTTACTTAATCCTAAAATATGTTAATTATCAAATATTAGGCAGCTGCATTAGTACATACACGTGTTAAATGATGTGCAGGTGTAATTAGACTAGTGATGTATTTATAGTTTATTGTATTGTGGATTCTTGTTACAATAATTATTGAAAATATCAAGTAAATAAGGCATTAGTTCAACATAATCAGTCTATATATATATATATATACTACCGCTCAAAAGTTTATGATCACTTTAGAATTTAATTTCATGCAATTTTCATGCAGTTCTCAAACAATATTGTCCATTTCACAATTAATGTAAGTGTATCAGAATAAAAATGTTTGTATTAAAGCCTATTTTTGTATAGAGGCGTATTTAGCATATAGTAATTCTCAGTCCTCTGTCTAAATCTCCTGGTACGGCCGCCAATCCAAGTTTAGGATGTTGTTGGACTAATTGGTTGTTAGGACACTCTTGCTCAATTGTGACACAGCTGAAAAACATTCTACTAATAAGTGAGCAAAAAAAAAGGGAGAACAACATTCTAGGTTAGTTTAGTATCTGAAGATCAGCAGTTGATGGCTTGCTGACCGACTCAAAATGACCAGAAAGAAACAACTTTCTTTGGAGACCCGTCAGTCCATTGTTGTGTTAAGGAAGAAGATACTCCATTGAAAACAAGAACATTTCCCTGTGATCCCAAACTTTTGAGTGGTAGTGTATATATATATATATATATATATATATATATATATATATATATATATATATATATATATATATATATATATATATATATATATATGGCCTTATAAAATAAATATGAACATCCATCCATTATCGTCCACTTTGTCCCGCTAGTCAGGGTTACGGGGGGTACACCATGGACAGACACACGCTCACACCTACAGGCAATTAATAGTGACCAATCAACCTAACATGCATGTGTTTGGACTGTGGGAGGAAGCCAGAGTACCGGGAGGAAACCCACTCAAGCACGGGGAGAACATATAAACATATAATAATGAATTTATGTATCATCGCTGTCCAAATAAAAACGTGTCTCAAAGATTTTACAGGAGAGGACAAAAACATTCTTTAATTTCCAAACTGAAACATTCAATTTCATGTTTTGGTTTAGACAGTGATGAGCGTAACAGCTCTATACATATTGCACCAGAAAAAACATCTTTGAACTTCGGGTGCGACTGCGGATACGTTAATACTAATTACAAGCAAAACGACAACAAACATATAAAATGACTAGCATAACATGTTCAGTTAGAGGGAGTCAGTAATTGGAAGAAGAGGAAAACTTGGCTTAAACAACTTCACTACTTTTATAGTTTTTCATTGCTGAACCGTCTACACCTTCCGAGAGTACAGAGTATTTAAAAACGTCGCCATAGGTAACCACAGACCACTTCTCATATCACCCACCCACTGTGTTATTAACCTAGGATGAGACATCGTTGTCCCATTCGAAATTCTTATTGCTTGTGTGGTCTCCTCCCCTGTAACTGTATTCATTTTGGTTATCTGAGCGGACGTTCTAACACAAAGGCGGAACAAACACACGCTTGAAAGTGGGTGTGGCCAAATACGGTGAATATAAACATACAAACACTAATGTTTTTAGTAATGCTAGGTTGAGTGTTCCTTGTACGTTTACCACATTAGTTCTCTGAAAATCACTATGAAAATCTCTTTTCATATTCAAACAAAACATATTATTGTAACTGAAATATCTCTAAATGAATCAATATTGAATTGAATTGAATCGAATCGGAAATCGAATTGAATCAGGACCTTGTGAATGGAATCGAATCAATCCAGGAAATCAGTGGCGATACCCAGCCCTAATATATATAAATATATATTACTAGAGCAGCATTAGTAGTAGTGTAATGTTGGTGATGGTAAAATAGCCATACATTTTCATATCATGGTCTGGTTTCTATTACCACCAAGTTTAAGTTTATCTAAAAAAAACAGAGTATTGCACATCAAAGCAGTCTAAATGACTTTGTTTACATATTTTAGATACTTATGCTGATGTTTTTTCATTTTCTTTCTGTATATTTCTACTGTTCTAGTTAAATTGCCACACATTATTATCTAACGTACGGAAGTAGTAGTTATGTTCTTATGAATTGTATTAACATTATAGTGAAATGATCTTCATAGGCTGTCGTTGTCCGTGCCATTTCCCCTACAGGTCCGTCTGGAGTCTCGGCCGCCGGAGCACAGCGGTGGTGCCCTCCTCTTCCTCACGGTGGGCGTTCTCCTGCGGAAGCTGCAGAGCAACCCGTCCCTGCAAGGAGTGAGCCATGTGCTGGTGGACGAGGTGCACGAGCGGGACGTGAACACGGACCTGCTGCTGGCTCTGCTGCGCGGTGCCCTAAGAGAGAACCCGGAGCTGCGGGTGGTCCTCATGAGCGCCACAGGGGACACACAGCGCCTGGCCCGGTACTTCGGAGGCTGCCCTGTGGTGCACGTGCCGGGTTTCATGTACCCCGTGAAGGAGAGATACCTGGAGGATGTGCTGAAGGAGATGAAACGCCGCCCGAAGCCGGCATTTCTAGAGGAAAGAGACACACAGGTGAGAGTGTTGAGGCAAATACAGGTGTGAGTTCTACCACCTATACACTAACACAGACCTCCATACCTGAGTTCTACCACCTTTATACACTAACACAGACGTCCATACCTGAGTTCTACCACCTTTATACACTAACACAGACGTCCATACCTGAGTTCTACCACCTTTATACACTAACACAGACATCCATACCTGAGTTCTACCACCTTTATACACTAACACAGACGTCCATACCTGAGTTCTACCACCTTTATACACTAACACAGACATCCATACCTGAGTTCTACCACCTTTATACACTAACACAGACGTCCATACCTGAGTTCTACCACCTTTATACACTAACACAGACATCCATACCTGAGTTCTACCACCTTTATACACTAACACAGACGTCCATACCTGAGTTCTACCACCTTTATACACTAACACAGACGTCCATACCTGAGTTCTACCACCTTTATACACTAACACAGACGTCCATACCTGAATTCTACCACCTTTATACACTAACACAGACCTCCATACCTGAGTTCTACCACCTTCATACACTAACACGGACCTCCATACCTGAGTTCTACCACCTTTATACACTAATACAGACGTCCATACCTGAATTCTACCACCTTTATACGCTAATACACACGTCCATACCTGAGTTCTACCACCTTTATACGCTAACACGGACCTCCATACCTGAGTTCTACCACCTTTATACGCTAACACGGACCTCCATACCTGAGTTCTACCACCTTTATATGCTAACACGGACGTCCATACCTGAGTTCTTCCTCTTATACAGTAACACAGACGTCCATACCTGAGTTCTACCACCTTTATACACTAACACAGACATCCATACCTGAGTTCTACCACCTTTATACACTAACACAGACATCCATACCTGAGTTCTACCACCTTTATACACTAACACAGACGTCCATACCTGAGTTCTACCACCTATACACTAACACAGACGTCCATACCTGAGTTCTACCACCTTTATACACTAACACAGACGTCCATACCTGAGTTCTACCACCTTTATACACTAACACAGACGTCCATACCTGAGTTCTACCACCTTTATACACTAACACAGACATCCATACCTGAGTTCTACCACCTTTATACACTAACACAGACGTCCATACCTGAGTTCTACCACCTTTATACACTAACACAGACCTCCATACCTGAGTTCTACCACCTTCATACACTAACACGGACGTCCATACCTGAGTTCTACCACCTTTATACACTAACACAGATGTCCATACCTGAGTTCTACCACCTTTATACACTAACACGGACGTCCATACCTGAGTTCTACCACCTTTATACACTAACACACACGTCCATACCTGAGTTCTACCACCTTTATACACTAACACAGACGTCCATACCTGAGTTCTACCACCTTTATACACTAACACAGACGTCCATACCTGAGTTCTACCACCTTTATACACTAACACAGACGTCCATACCTGAGTTCTACCACCTTTATACACTAACACAGACCTCCATATCTGAGTTCTACCACCTTTATACACTAACACGGACGTCCATACCTGAGTTCTACCACCTTTATACACTAATACAGACGTCCATACCTGAGTTCTACCACCTTTATACGCTAACACGGACCTCCATACCTGAGTTCTACCACCTTTATATGCTAACACGGACGTCCATACCTGAGTTCTACCACCTTTATACGCTAATACACACGTCCATACCTGAGTTCTACCACCTTTATACGCTAACACGGACGTCCATACCTGAGTTCTACCACCTTTATACACTAATACAGACGTCCATACCTGAATTCTACCACCTTTATACGCTAATACACACGTCCATACCTGAGTTCTACCACCTTTATACGCTAACACGGACCTCCATACCTGAGTTCTACCACCTTTATATGCTAACACGGACGTCCATACCTGAGTTCTTCCTCTTATACAGTAACACTGGATGTTGTACACGGTGCTGTCAGTGGTTAATCTTTGTAATGATTAGTATAACATGATGTGTACTGATAACAGCTATTAATAACAACTAATAACTAAACATGTTAGATTATAGATTTTAAATTAGTGTTAATATTATTAATATTTCATCATATTTTCTTTCTTCTTTCCTTTAAGAGAGGACAAGATGATGCAGCCCCTGACCTCGATTTAGTGGCCGACGTGATTGACCACATTCACACACGAGGAGAGCCGGGTAAACATGACTGTCTCCAAACACTCTTATACTTTCATTCTGTCGTTCTCTTGCACTCTCTGTTCTCTCGTTCACCGTTTCCCTAAATCCTGGTTCGTGTCTATTTGCTTTTTTGCCCTCAATCAGTTTCTGTGTCGCATCAAAAGTTTCTCAGCTACAGACTAAGCCTGGGCGGTATATGGGTACCTAGTATAAACTTAACTTGGATGTGAATTGTACTTGTTCAGTGTTACTCCTTTTATATGTATCCATCAATTTTTCCATGGTTTATCAAATAATATATTAAATATTACTGAATAATATTTAACGCAGTACAGAGACAGAACAGACGCCGCCTTTAAGGAGGATCTCTGTAGACTTTGTAGACCCCCCACCCTCCCAGACATTAAATCTCCACTCACATATCCAAATACATGATCCTAAAGTATCCGCCACTCCCAGCATCAGATCTGTAGTCATGCTGAGGCGGGCAGAGCACGAGCCCACCTTCAATAAGCTGTAATGAGTAACTAGACGGTCACAGTGTACCTCATATTTAGTCATAGTGAAGCACTTCCAACAGCTGAGCAGTTATTATTAGTGTATCATGATTTTCTACAGTGTATAGGATGGTTTCAGCAGCGGAGGGGAGTCTCACTGTATGTGGGGGCCTATAAACGCACACCTCTTTCTTTACTGAGACCTAAACCGCCAGAGATTTATTCCTCGCCTGTTCTCTCTGTGTTTATCCTCCGTTCCCGGCCCGCAGGTGCAGTGCTGTGTTTTCTGCCCGGCTGGCAGGACATTAAAGCTGTTCAGCAGAAGCTGGAGGAGAAGCAGGCCTTCAGATCAGGATCCCAGATGGTCCTGCCATGTAAGAGAGTTAAATTTTATTTAGACCGTCTTCTCCTTCACATTCATTCCAGCCACCAGCTTTCATTTTCAAACTGTAATGCAATTCCTCGCTTTATTTATTCTCTCACTCTCTCCCTTTCTCTCCCTCTTTCTTTCTCTCTTCCTCACTCTCCCTCCTTCTCATCGTCTTTCTTTCCCTCGCTCTCTCTCTCTCACTCTCTCCCTCGCTCTCTCTCTTTCTCTTCCTCCATCTCTCTCCCTCTCTCCCTCTTTCTCTTCCTCCATCTCTCCCTCTCCCTCTCCCTCTCTTTCCTTTTCTCCCTCTCTCTTTCTCTTTCTCTCTCTCTCTCTCTCTCTCACTCTCTCTCTCTCTCTCTCTCTCTCTCTCTCTCTCTCTCTCTCTATCTCTCTCTCTGCCTCCCTCTTTCTTTCTCTCTCCCTCTCTCTCCCTTTTTCTCTCTCTCTCCCTCTTTCTCTTCCTCTCTCTCTCCCTCTCTCCCTTTCTCTCTCTCTCCCTCTCATCCTCCTTCTTTCACTCGCTCTCTCCCTCTCTCTCTCTTTATCTTCCTCCATCTCTCCCTCTCTCCCTCTTTCTCTTCCTCCATCTTTCCCTCTCTCTCCCTCTCTCCCTCTCCCTTTCTTTCTCTCCCTCTCTCCCTCTCTCTCTCTCTCTCTCTCTCTCAAAGTGCACTCCAGTATGTCTGTAGTAGACCAGCAGGCTGTGTTCCAGCGCCCCCCAGAGGGTCAACGCAAAATCGTCCTGGCGACCAACATCGCCGAAACCTCCATCACCATCGACGACATCGTCCATGTTGTAGACGTGGGCTCTCAAAAGGAGCAGAGCTACGACCCCAGGACTAAGGTGAGACCAGCGTAGAGCGTCGGACAGAGTGTTCTAATATTTTAACGTGGCTCTGCAACTAGAACTTGACAGCCAGGAAGTTGACGTACTGTTATCTTAAAATATGGACACAACTGATTGGTGGAGTGTATAATTGATGCCTGCCGTTTGCTCAGTGCTGATTGGTGGAGTGTATAATTGATGCCTGCCGTTTGCTCAGTGCTGATTAGTGGAGTGTATAATTGATGCCTGCCGTTTGCTCAGTGCTGATTGGTGGAGTGTATAATTGATGCCTGCCGTTTGCTCAGTGCTGATTGGTGGAGTGTAAGCCTCCATGACTTGTTACTAATGAATATATTGAAATTGTCTGTGTTCAGGTCTCGTGTCTGGATACCGTCTGGATCTCACGCTCGAATGTCACTCAGCGGCGAGGCAGGGCGGGCAGATGTCAGCCTGGCCACGCCTATCACTTGTTTCCCAGGCAACGGCTGGAGTCCATGACCACATTTCCCATCCCTGAGATTTTGCGGACCCCTCTGGAGAGCCTTGTGGTTCAGGCCAAGATCCACAGTCCACAGACAAAGGTATTCAGGGTGGGCTGTTTTACACAGTTTACAGAGGGGAAACATGCAGAGAAGACTTCAGTCCTCTGTTATTAATTGTACACGAATGAATATATATTTTTGAGGCCGATTCCGATCGCTGATCACCTTTCAGCGTGATTGGCCGATAGCTGATACCAATCGAGGAGAGGGCTATATGCTACGTCAGGGCTACATATTATTAACACAAGCAAGTCATGAAACATGGTGGAAATTGATTTATTACCATTTTTAACGAGCTCATATGAAACAGTATAATATTTTTAACTAAATTAGAAGTTGGTCTAGAAGTTGGGAGTAAGCCGCTTGATACAGCTCCGGAAGAGCCACATCTGAAAAGTATCTCTACTAGGAACAGCAGAGCGTAGATCCAGGTGGAATATTAAGCAGCAGAATGAATGTCTTCTACAGCCGAGAAGATCTGCTTATCTAGAACTATAAACTCAATCACTCTGGCTGTGGTTCTTTAGCTCTCTGGCTGTTTCTGCTGCTGTTCTGTTCGTACCGGTCAGATCTGGTCTGTATGTGTTCTGGGTTATTAGTTTTGTGTTAGCTGTGCGTGCTAGCTCTGCTGTTTGCTGATACTCACTGTATTCAGCTGTGTGGTGTCTCTGAAGTGCTGTATCAGATTAGTATGTTAAATGTCTTTGTATTCGTTCTCCCACGAGAGACAAATTTTACAGATGTTAGAAACTGCTATGAATGAGTTACATACGGTAACAAACTGCCAGACGGACGATGTTTTCTATCCGCGCATGCTGTGAACATCGTAAACAGTTCTTGTGAAGACACTGCTTTAGTCAGTCTGTGGAAAATGAAAGGGTGTGTATTTCCACCTAGTGGTTCAGATAGGAATTGCAGGAAGAGGGCCGGAAGGCTTATCTTTCTGGATGAAACGCTAGCTGGAAATACAGAAATTAGGCTCATTTGTTTAACGCCATCGACCAAGTCTCGGGATGGGCTAAATTGGAGACATATCGGCCGATCACATATTTTAATTAAAAATCGGCCGATACCGATACCTAGCCGATCGATCCTTCCATCTCTAATGCATATATATATATATATATATATATATATATATATATATATATATATATATATATATAATGCTTTCATCTTTATTTGAAGTGAAATCTTATTACCATCTCTGAGTCTCAGGTTTTTAATGTCAGCACTTAAGAAAAAGGAAACAACGCTTTGTGGCTATAAGCATGTGGGCTTCAGTTACAACACAGTACTATGAGTATGCCGAGTACTGCAATAACATATATTGTGATTCGATTGTGATTACTACCTTTTATTAAATGTGTCTGTTCATCTCACTGCGCTCATTTGTATAGCAGTTCAATAGGATTGTTAGGCAGACAGACTGACTAACATTGGTCATAAAAACTTACTTCGCATTTATGTGATAAGATATTAATACTTGCCGCCTGTGTAGCGGTACAGTATTGCCACATAGACTATGCTGTCTCAGTATTTTTTTCCTCCACCAGTAGTATTTGGAATATTTTCTATATTTCTGGTATTTTTGCATTGTATGCTGAATGAAGACTGTAAATATCATGTTTTGTATATTCTGTATTTATCTTTTATATAAACGTGTAGCTGAGCATATTGTATTTCAATTCTTGCTGCATCTGTGTGTTTATATGCAGTATTGCTCTATGTTGTGTTGTCCTGCAGGCCGTGGACTTCCTATCTCAAGTGCTGGACTCTCCAGATAAGGGGGCCGTGAGAGACGCAGTGGGGACCCTGCAGGACATTGGTGAGACTGCACAGCACAACCCTCCTCCAGTCAGAATATACGAACGTGCTCTATAATGATCTGTAAGGTTCGAATGATGGGAATCAGTGCAGCTCTGGACAGGGTCTAGACGGGAAGAGCTGCTTCCCTTTAGGGGTTCATTCAGTCTGTCCGTCTGTTTTTACCTTTCTTGTCCTCTCGTTCTCTCTGTAGGTGTGCTGAACGGTTTGGAGTGTCTGACTCCGCTGGGCGAGCGGGTGGCGTGCATACCGTGTGACCCGCGCTTGGGCAAGGCTCTGGTTCTGTCGGCGCTTTTCCGCTGCACTCTGCCCATGCTGTCTGTAGCCGCCTGTCTGACTCGAGACCCCTTCTACAACAGCCTGCAGAACCGTTCTCTGGTCAGCAAGGTCAGAGACATTGGGCCTTTATTTGGGGGTGAAGGATAGAAGGGATGTCAGGCATGGGATCAAAGGATGTGTTCTAACTTCATTTTTTGTCACCAAAGTGGAGAGAGACACCAGTTCAGAGTATAAGCTTTATTCTTCTATACAGTCTACAGTGCACTGTACTACAGTATACAGCCTACAATACACTGTACTACAGTATACAGCCTACAATGCACTGTACTACAATATACAGCCTACAATGCACTGTACTACAGTATACAGCCTACAATACATTGTACTACAGTATACAGCCTACAATGCACTGCACTACAGTATACAGCCTACAATGCACTGTACTACACTATACAGCCTACAATGCACTGTACTACAGTATACAGCCTACAATGCACTGTACTAAAGTATACAGCCTACAATGCACTGTACTACAGTATACAGCCTACAATACATTGTACTACAGTATACAGCCTACAATGCACTGTACTACAGTATACAGTCTACAATGCACTGTACTACAGTATACAGCCTACAATACATTGTACTACCGTATACAGCCTTCAGTGCACTGTACTAAAGTATACAGCCTACAATACATTGTACTACAGTATACAGCCTACAATGCACTGTACTAATGTATACAGCCTACAATACATTGTACTACAGTTTACAGCCTACAATGCACTGTACTACAGTATACAGCCTACAATACATTGTACTACAGTTTACAGCCTACAATGCACTGTACTACAGTATACAGCCTACAATACATTGTACGACAGTTTACAGCCTACAATGCACTGTACTACAGTATACAGCCTACAATGCACTGTACTACAGTATACAGCCTACAATGCACTGTACTACAGTATACAGCCTACAATGCACTGTACTACAGTATACTGGTCTCATCAATTGCACGTTCTTATAGGCCTGCCTCCATGTGATCCATCAGGCCAAGTCATTGTCTCCTGGGTTTGGGGCAGCTTTCTTGGGGGTTCCTGCTATGCTATAAATGACAAGATTCACTAAACCGTTAACTTCTCATATCCTCTGTAGCCTTCAGTGTGCTCATCTGTATAAACAAGCTTTGATCATGGTGTATGTTTTATACAGATGCATAGTATGTAAGAAATCTTCACAACAGATGGAATAACCCAAAGGCACTGTCACTGTTCATGCCTGGTTAAGGATATTATATCTCTATATGTGCTCTAGTTACATCACTGTACTAGAGATGGCAAGAACACATCATCCACATGTTCCAGCAGTGAGGTGTGATCAGCAGTCTGTAGTGTCTGTGGATCATTTTCTAGGTTTGTAGAAGGTAACAGCAGTGACGGGACATTGAAGTTCACAGCTCCTATAAAAGGTCTGGCGTGCTGGAATCATCATTATTCTACTCACATGAAAGCAGTATTGGGTCTCAGTTGGTGTTGGTGTTTCATTTTTCTATATTATCTTAACACGACAGCTGCTCTTTATACCCACTGAAAGTTTCATGATGAATGAACCAATAGAAATGCTCCAAAATCCCTTACAATTAAAACAATTTACATTAACTCACATTACAGTGCTCTGAAAGCTGTCTTTGATCATTTAAACTATTAAAGCTGATGTCCTCTATGCCCTCCGCAGGCTAAGGAGGCTTTTAGTGGTTCTAGCTGCAGTGATTATCTGGTGTTCAGCCGGGCCATGCAGGGCTGGAGGGAGCTGGCGGACAGGCAGAGTCGGCAGGAATACCTGGACCTGCACACGCTGTCAGGAGCGAGTCTGCGCTTCATACACGGCAAGTCACTTCACTGAGCCCGAATGGGATTCACCCAAGCCTGTTCAAACTGAAGGAAGCTTCTTTTCTTGGTATTTGTCCTGCACAAGCTTTAAATATGAAGATCTGAGGAACACATGGTGGTGTAGTGGTTAGTATGGTGGTGTAGTGGTTAGTATGGTGGTGTAGTGGTTAGTATGGTGGTGTAGTGGTTAGTATGGTGGTGTAGTGGTTAGTACAGTGGTGTAGTGGTTAGTACGATGGTGTAGTGGTCAGTATGGTGGTGTAGTGGTTAGTACGGTGGTGTAGTGGTTAGTACGGTGGTGTAGTGGTTAGTATGGTGGTGTAGGGGTTAGTATGGTGGTGTAGGGGTGAGTATGGTGGTGTAGTGGTGAGTACGGTGGTGTAGTGGTTAGTAAGGTGGTGTAGTGGTTAGTATGGTAGTGTAGTGGTTAGTATGGTAGTGTAGTGGTTAGTACGGTAGTGTAGTGGTCAGTATGGTGGTGTAGTGGTCAGTATGGTGGTGTAGTGGTTAGTACGGTGGTGTAGTGGTTAGTACGGTGGTGTAGTGGTTAGTATGGTGGTGTAGGGGTTAGTACGGTGGTGTAGGGGTTAGTATGGTGGTGTAGGGGTGAGTACGGTGGTGTAGTGGTGAGTACGGTGGTGTAGTGGTTAGTAAGGTGGTGTAGTGGTTAGTATGGTAGTGTAGTGGTTAGTATGGTAGTGTAGTGGTTAGTACGGTAGTGTAGTGGTTAGTACGGTGGTGTAGTGGTTAGTATGGTAGTGTAGTGGTTAGTACGGTGGTGTAGTGGTTAGTATGGTGGTGTAGTGGTTAGTATGGTAGTGTAGTGGTTAGTATGGTAGTGTAGTGGTTAGTACGGTAGTGTAGTGGTCAGTATGGTGGTGTAGTGGTTAGTACGGTGGTGTAGTGGTTAGTACGGTGGTGTAGTGGTTAGTACGGTGGTGTAGGGGTTAGTACGGTGGTGTAGGGGTTAGTATGGTGGTGTAGGGGTGAGTACGGTGGTGTAGTGGTGAGTACGGTGGTGTAGTGGTTAGTAAGGTGGTGTAGTGGTTAGTATGGTAGTGTAGTGGTTAGTATGGTAGTGTAGTGGTTAGTACGGTAGTGTAGTGGTTAGTACGGTGGTGTAGTGGTTAGTATGGTAGTGTAGTGGTTAGTACGGTGGTGTAGTGGTTAGTATGGTGGTGTAGTGGTTAGTATGGTGGTGTAGTGGTTAGTATGGTGGTGTAGTGGTTAGTACGGTGGTGTAGTGGTTAGTACGGTGGTGTAGTGGTTAGTACGGTGGTGTAGTGGTTAGTACGGTGGTGTAGTGGTTAGTATGGTGGTGTAGTGGTTAGTATGGTAGTGTAGTGGTTAGTATGGTGGTGTAGTGGTTAGTGTGGTGGTGTAGTGGTTAGTACGGTGGTGTAGTGGTTAGTACGGTGGTGTAGTGGTTAGTACGGTGGTGTAGTGGTTAGTACGGTGGTGTAGTGGTTAGTACGGTGGTGTAGTGGTTAGTATGGTGGTGTAGTGGTTAGTAGTGTGGTGTAGTGGTCAGTATGGTGGTGTAGTGGTTAGTATGGTGGTGTAGTGGTTAGTAGTGTGGTGTAGTGGTCAGTATGGTGGTGTAGTGGTTAGTATGGTGGTGTAGTGGTTAGTACAATGGTGTAGTGGTTAGTACGGTGGTGTAGTGGTTAGTACGGTGGTGTAGTGGTTAGTACGGTGGTGTAGTGGTCAGTATGGTGGTGTAGTGGTTAGTATGGTGGTGTAGTGGTTAGTATGGTGGTGTAGTGGTCAGCACTGTCTCCTCACAGTGAGATGATCCGGGTTTGATTCCTGGTCCGGGTGGTTCTGTGTGGTGTGTGCATGTTCTCCCCGTGCTTGAGTGGGTTTCCTCCGGGTACTTTGGTTGCACTGATGGGGTCGAGGTGGTGAAAGTATTTTCATACAGATTTTCAGTTTCAGTGTTATTGTTTTATTATAACTCTAATTAGCTCTAATACTAAACCGATTGGTTTCAGTTGTTATAGCTGCTCCAGCCCAAAAATCCTGAGCTCTACAGTTTATAGGATGCCTCAGAATGAAAGTATGATCCTTTGATAAAATGAGAGACCTTGAGATTAGGAGGCATATCAGTGGTATAATCGATCAACAAATGAGTGACTGACTGACCTCCACTCTAATTCTCTGTGTTTTATTTATTTTCTGGCAGGCCTGATTCAGCAGTTCAGTGAGAATCTGGTGGAGGCAGAGCTGGCAGCTCGCTCTGTCGACTGTCTCCGCCCCTCGTCCCAGCTCAACCAGCACAGCGGCCAGGAGCAGCTTCTTAAAGCTGTGCTGCTGGCAGCGTTTTACCCCAACCTCATCCAGGTACTACACAAACACATACAGACTGACTTCTCTTTCAACATGTTGCCATTTCATCTAATAATCAGGTTTATGCTATTCTCTTATTATTAAATTTGGTGTGGTTGCATTTGCAGTCTTGCTTCTTCAGTCACTCCAGGTTTTACAAGCAATTGGTTTTCATACGATAAATGGTGTTGATGGTTTTAAGTAATGTGCCTAAGACTTTCTTTACTTGAACCTAAACCAGCTCACATTCATCTGCATCCAGACACATCCTCCCATGCTGCCTAGAGTGATGTGTGACATCATAACTGTCTCAAAATGTAATGACTAAAAGAAACCTTTTCTGTCAGGAGACCTAACTCTGTCTGTGAGGTTTTCTTATTTAAGACAGGGTCTTCATAAAATAACTTAAAGTAATAATAATACTAATACTAATAATAATAATAATTATAATAATAATAATAAGAGAATATTAAATAGTCAGAATATCCAGCCGGCTGTGATCCAGAAAGTGAGGAAGGCCTCAAGGACAGCACAACTGATAACAAAGTCAAACATCATTAAAAAAAAAAAGACATGTGGAGTGTGTGTATTTAGTCACTGTGTGTGTATTTCGTCAACGGCAGCTTTACAAGAGAGGCCAAAATCTTTTTTTACTTTCAATGTAAGTCAATGGAAACAGAATTTTTCAAAGCATTTAGTGAGGGGTATTTCTATTAGTCCATTTATTTTAAAAATATTAAAACAATATAAAGAGCAGCTATCGTCTACAAATCAGGTAGACATTTAAAAATCATATTTTGCTTTGGACAGCGACGATTATATATTAAAGTCCATTTCATGTTTGGTTTTTCAGCCAATGTATCATATTTGAGTTTGTATATTGTGCATGTGTACATGGTGTTATTTTTACTTTTCTGAGGTTTAGAAAAGGCTTTAAAAACGCAGCCCTGCAGTAACTAGAGCTGTGTATTGGCAAGAAACTGGCAATATAATGGGTGTGTCTCAAAATCTAGTGAGTGTGTAAGAAGGCTGTCTAGGTAGCAGCTGTGTAAGTAGCAGCGTTCTCTCCTCATCTCTCCTCATAAAACAGATTACTGAGACGCTCTAGTTAGAGAGAGACTGCGTCACGGCTTGTTCTCGCCCACTGCCGCACGCCACCGGTGGTTAGCTGGTTGCTAAGCTACCGACCAGCATCCAAAACAATAGCCCAAGGCTTAAAAATCTGCTAGCATAAATGCTAATGGCTCGAGTATAAAACTGCAATGTGGTTAACAATTCGTTACAGAGTTGATAATAAAATACTGTTCTGTGTGATTATATGACCAGAAACACATTAAAACTCCAGAGAGAATCAAAATAACTCACATTTTAAAACCACTTCACTGCTCCTAGATTAGCCTGCGTTGCATCATGGGATTGTCTTAGCAGCTGAGGAAGCGTTCGATGCCTTATTAAAATCTGGTCTAAATAAGGTTCCTCAGTAGACAGCATGTTTAAGGTATGTAAGAATTGGGACAGTCTGCGTGTCGGGAGTACATACTATGACCTAAAATGCTGCCTATGTAGGAGCTCACTAGGTTTTGAGACACACCCAATATTTATCATCATACAGATGTTAAAATTCCATATAGTGAGATATATTGAGATACTGTGGGGCAATATGTCTTGGGTTTTTACCATCTAATTTTAGTAAAATTGTCATAGTACAAATACACCTCCATGTACATAGGATATTTTACTCATTTACGTTGGAGTGGCTGAAGAAGACTGCCGTCTAGTGGCGGGGCCTTGTAATCACAACACAAAGTGAACCACTGTCTGCCAGAAATCTTAAATTATTTATTATTGGGAATTAATGCAGTGTCACAAAACATATATTCTTAAAGCCCTAGTAGTAACAGAGCAAGTGCTCTAATATACTAAACAAGTATCCCTGATTGTTTACCCTCTCTGAACATCCTGATCCCCGATGGTGACCCTCTTATTATTTCCAGGTGAAAAGAGGCACTGTGACCAAAGGAGGCAGGTTTCGGCCAGATAACATGTCCTACCGCACTCAGAGTGGGCCCGTGTTGCTCCACCGCTCCTCTGTCAACAGGTAACTGGTTAATGCATAATGCTGGAGAGGAATATCAGGCCCCACCAATGTCTATTCATTTACACAGATATTAGCATCATGAGATTCTAAAGCCAGCAATATACTTCAAACGCTAACCCTGCATCTAGAAATCCAAAAGTTACTGCTTTTCTCCTATCAGTCCTCCTGCTCTCCTCCATTACCTGAAAACTGATTTTGTAAGTCCCTCATACCGGATGTCCTCTCGTCAATTATTCCTCCAGGAGCAATAGGAAGGGAAGGGGAGGACAGGAGCAGTAAGCTTTCTGGATGCAGCCACGGTCTCTGTGTACTGCTTGCAGAACAGGACTCATAATCACTACATAATAGGTTTTTATGCGTCCCCCGGTGTGTGATTGGCCTTAATTAATTGTTCTGAGACTTTCTCTTGACCGTGATTGGTTTCATTCACTGCATCGTTCTTTCTGAGACCTCCCCCTCACTGTGGTTGTTCTGAGACCTCCTTTTGACTCTGTTTGGTCCCATTCACGGCATCATTCGTTCTGAGACCTCACCCTAAATGTGGTTGTTCTAAGACCTCCTCCTGACTGTGGTTGTTCTGAGACCTCCTCTTGACTGTGTTTGGTCCCATTCACCGCAACATTCATTCTGAGACCTCCCCCCGACTGTGGTTGTTCTAAGACCTCCTCCTGACTGTGTTTGGTCCCATTCACTGCATCATTCGTTCTGAGACCTCCCCCTAAATGTGGTTGTTCTAAGACCTCCTCCAGACTGTAATTGGTCCCATTCACGGCATCATTCGTTCTGAGACCTCACCCTAAATGTAGTTGTTCTAAGACCTCCCCCTGACTGTGATTGGTCCCATTCACGGCATCATTCGTTCTGAGACCTCACCCTGACTGTGGTTGTTCTGAGACCTCCTCCCGACTGTGGTTGTTCTAAGAGCTCCTCTTGACTGTGTTTGGTCCCATTCACGGCATCATTCGTTCTGAGACCTCCCCCTAAATGTGGTTGTTCTAAGACCTCCTCCAGACTGTAATTGGTCCCATTCACGGCATCATTCGTTCTGAGACCTCACCCTAAATGTAGTTGTTCTAAGACCTCCTCCTGACTGTGTTTGGTCCCATTCACTGCATCATTCGTTCTGAGACCTCCCCCTAAATGTGGTTGTTCTAAGACCTCCTCCAGACTGTAATTGGTCCCATTCACGGCATCATTCGTTCTGAGACCTCCCCCTAAATGTGGTTGTTCTAAGACCTCCTCCAGACTGTAATTGGTCCCATTCACGGCATCATTCGTTCTGAGACCTCACCCTGACTGTGATTGTTCTAAGACCTCCTTCTGACTGTGATTGTTCTAAGACTTCCTCATGACTGTGATTGTTCTAAGACCTCCTCCTGACTGTGATTGTTCTAAGACCTCCTCCTGACTGTGATTATTCTAGGACCTCCTACTGACTGTGATTGTTCTAAGATCTCCTCCTGACAGTGATTGGTCCCATTCACAGTATGCTGAGAGGAACACAGAGTTCTCATGATCATCATTAGTTTGGAGTAATTTACTTCTTTCACAGTTTGAAGTGTACTGCTAACTTAAGCATGACTTATATTTTCTCTTTTATTGTGTTTTATCCAGGGCTGAGCGGCAGCTCCCCAGCCGCTGGTTGACATTCTTCTCCGCTGTTAAATCAAACGGTAACGTGTTCATCAGAGACTCCTCCGTGGTGCACCCGCTGTCCCTCCTCCTCCTCACTGACTGTGATCTGCTGGAGAAAGGTAACTCAGCACATCTGTGTTCAATCAGAGAGCGTCTAGTCAAGCAGTAGAACAATATAGGTCATGTGTTATCAAGGCTGTGGTTGTTTATGGTGGTCAGCAGTTCTTCAGACTGTAGTAGAAAGTCACAATCTTATCATTCCAGTCTATCTGTCTCCCTCAGTGTACGGGGATCAGGTGGAGGTGGCGCTGCCAGGCCGTTCTCTCGTGCGATGGGAGCTGTCTGCTCAGAGCTGGGAGCTGCTGTGGGAGCTGCGCACGTCTCTACAGGCTATGATCCATCGCAACCTCCGAGCTTCTGACTCTGTTCCTAAAACCAGTAACTCTCAAGATGGTCAGCTCATCTCTTTACTAGTGGACCTCCTGAATAACACTGAGCCAGACGCTAACAGTGATGACTGCAGTGATGGGGAGTGATCATCAGGGCTTTGGGGGTCATGATTGAACACTACACACGCACACAGCTCCTTCTGTTTGGGTCGTCCTGTCTTTGCAGAGGGAAGGCAAATACATAGTCCTCTCCTATGCATGCTAACAACTTCGCTGATGCTGCACATCGGTGCCTACAGATGATTGACCACGCTCATCAACAAGTCTTGGTATTGATAAGCTACAGGGGAGATGTGCCAGATGGCCGTATATCAGGGACGTTTGCACTGCTGAGATGATCGGAATGAAAAGAGATCCACTTTGAAGATAAGAGGAGGTTGTGGACAGAAGAGTTTCTCACATATACAGATTTATTTATGGACATTCTCCAGTTTCTGTAGTAATTCTCTATTAAAAGACCAATAATATTCATGCCAAGGTCACGTGAATGTATATTTGGAGGCCAAACTAGATGTGGATGGTGTCTGAGTTGCGTGTTATGAGTGCACATGAGGGTTCTGTCCTTGTTTTCCGACTAGGCTTTGCACTGAGAGCGAAGGATAATCCATTTGGAGGCTTACCATCCTTCCTGGTTGAAGAGTTGATGGTAGCACTGTTTATGTTGTTGCAAGAAAATGACCACATTAAATGTGCATTTATTTATTGCTTTCATTTAATGTTACTGTTGGACTGTAATTAACGACGCTGAGAATATATCAAAGCTGCAGAGTGATTTTCTTTATTGTTGGCTGCTTTTCTTTAATAAACTCAGAGACCATTACAGAAATTAGGCAACACTTTTCAAAGCTCCGCTCAAAACACAGCCAGGTACAAGT
The DNA here is from genome assembly GCA_021613375.1 of Megaleporinus macrocephalus. NCBI lineage: Eukaryota > Metazoa > Chordata > Actinopteri > Characiformes > Anostomidae > Megaleporinus > Megaleporinus macrocephalus. Next base: position 9,997,708 of record CM038708.1, read on the forward strand.
AGATTAATTATAGAATCAGTCTTAACCAACCCAGTATTATTTACAGTTCTAATCTAATACCTGCTTTGACTGCTCAGTACTTCATTAAACTAAATCAAAATTGCTGCTGAAGGAACTGAATACATTCATACAATGTCTGGGGCGTCCAGGAGAAATCTGGAACTACACTTTGTTCTTCAAACTGGAGCTCAAGATATGATCTAGTTCTCTCACTATAAGATATTCATGTTACTTTGTATTGTATGTATGATTATTTACATCTGTTCTAATCATATATGCTGTTCTTACTGGTAGACGTTTAAGACACTGAAGACTTTTTCACAGTAGTGTAGAATTTGGAACTGTGCTTCTGCTTCACTGCTCAAGTTCTCAAGTAAGGTAATAACCAAACACTATTATGTAACACTAGTTAGGTAATAACAGTAGTTACATAATGAAGAATATACATTGGCTTACTTTACACTCTTCAAAAAGATGGTTCTTCAGTGGTTCTTAGTAAAGGAATTGGTTCTATTTACAACGATGAGTTCTATATAGAACTGGTTGCATGTTTCAGTATTTCTTTGCATGATGAAATGGTTCTGCAGTATATGGTGGCATATAAAATGGTTCGATGTAGCACCATTAATTTTAAGCTTGAAGAAGGCCTTCAGATCAGCTCAAGAACAGAGCATAGAGAGCTTCATGGAATGGGTCTCCATGGGCGAGCAACTGCATCCAAGCCTTACATCACCAAGCGCAATGCAAAGAATCAGATTCAGCCACTGGAGTTTAGAGCAGTGGAGGCATGTTCTCCAGAGTGACGAATCACGCTTCTCTGTCTGGCAGTCTGATTGACGAGTCTGGGTTTGGCGGTTGCCAGGAGAACGGTACTTGTCTGATTGCATTGTGCCGAGTGTAAAGTTTGGTGGAGGGGGATTATGGTCTGGGGTTGTTTTTCAGGAGGTGGGCTTGGTCCAGTGAAAGGAACCCTTAATGCTTCAGCAGACCAAGTGATCTTGGATGGTTTCATGCTCCCAACTTTGTGGGAACAGTTTGAGGACGGCCCCTTCCTGTTCCAACCTGGCTGTGCACCGGTAATTATTTTTATATAATTATAATATAGTGTATGTCTATATTAGCTGATCACCGACTGATCTCTGGGCTGATCTATAGGAAGTTAACAGTCATTTATTGCTGTGATTTCTCTAAAAATCATTAAAAATGTCTAAATATATATTTAGCTGGCTTCATAGCCATACTAAGCCCTCTTCATAGCCTGGGTTTTTGATTGAGTTTTGATTTGCTTTTCCATTGTACATCAGCTGCACATAGAATGTTATAACCAACTTAGCATCCAATTTTCAACAATCAGCCTTTTATATTTTATATTTTTTTTACATGACAAATAACAGTCATAACAGTGATGTTGTTGTGGAATAGTCTGTCATGACCACACATGACATTTCCTATGGGAGGTTTATGGCATGGTTATGTCAGCGTACGTAGCTGTGGCGTGTATTCATCACCATTAAATCAAGGGAACTCTTTTATGAAGCGGAGGTGGAAACTCTTCAGCCTCTGGAGCACGTCTTCCATCATCTCTCCTGGAGCTGCCAGACAGAGCCTTAACAGAACAAACATAAACGTTTTCAATCAGAGAACATAGAACAAGACCTGCCGCCTAAGTCCGAACATTCAATAGAAAGGTTGATAGAAATAGCAGCGGTAATTCAATAAGTTCAGGATCGAATCCAGGCTGTGCTGTGAACTTGTGAAAGGGTACTGTAACTGATATTATATAAAAAAGTTATATGATCAGCTCAGAGAATGTCATGTATGAGGGAGACGCTGGCTATGATGCCTATAGACTTTCCAGTAATTCAGTATGTGCGTCAGTGTTTTCCAGCCCTAGTATTAGAGTTTTATAGTTTCCAAACTATAAAGTTAGACTCCATTAGACTTATATAAACATTCGATTAGACACTGAACTACAGAACTATGTATTTTTTGGCAGAAATTGTGAAACCAACATTAATTGTATCTACAAGTTATGATACAATGTTCTTCTCTGTGGTATTTAACTCACTGATAACCCACCAAACAGTAATGCATTCTAATTCATTCTAATTGTAAATGATACAATAACCTACCATAAAATTGATGTGTTATGTCTCGTAGAAACATGGATTAAACCTGAGGAATATTTGGCATTAAATGAAGCCACCCCCATAGGCTATAAGTATGTACACAGCCCCAGACTGTCCGGTAAAGGAGGGGGTATATGTGTCATTCATAAAAATTCATTAGACATAAGTCAGAAACACAATCTCACTTTCAATTCTTTTGAAATTCTTCTCATAAACATCACCAATCCGACCACTAATAGAAGTGTACTCACCCTAGTCAGCATTTATAGACCACCAGGACCTTATTCTGAGTTCTTAAAAGAATTTAGTGACTTTGTTGCAGATCTAGCAGTGAGCGCTGAAAAACTAATAATCGCAGGAGATTTTAATATTCACTTTGAAAACTCAGCAGATCCATTAAAAAAGGCTTTTTCATCTATCTTAGACTCTATAGGTCTCACTCAGAATGTAATAGGGCCTACACATTCCTGTAATCACACACTAGATCTAGTTTTGACTTTAGGTGTTGATATACATAATCTTACTGTTCTTCCACAGACTTCAGTAGTTTCAGATCACTACCTAATTTCATATGAATTGAGTCTTAGTAAAAATGTATGTACATCACCCCGTTATTGCATGAAACGTTCAATAATGCCAAATACATCTCAGAACTTTATTGAAACTCTTCCAGATTTATCAACCATAATTTTTCCATCATCAGACCCAACCGAGCTAGACAGAATAACTGACTGCGTAGAAAATACGCTCCGACTAACTTTAGACAACGTTGCACCTATAAAAATTAAAAAGATGCAACAAAAAAAGCTCGCTCCGTGGTACAACAATGAAGTACGCACCTTAAGACAGACAGTACGGAAATTAGAACGCAAATGGAGAGTGACCAAGCTAGAGGTATTTCACTCTTCTTGGAAGGACAGCCTTAGCAGTTACAGAAAGGCACTTATTAAAACACGCTCAGCATACCTGTCCACACTCATCGAACACAACAAAAACAATCCTAGAGTTTTATTTAGCACCATCGCAAAACTTACCAAAAATCAGGCAGGATCTGAACCTCAAATACCCGCCAACCACAGCAGCAATGATTTCATGGACTTTTTCAATAGCAAAATCGAGAATATTAGACAAAAAGTTCTACCAATACGAGTAACCTATCCTTCATCCGGTTTGGCTCAAACAGCACAAAATGTGATTTTAGAAGAAAGACTAGAAACATTTTCTCCACTACAGCAGACAGAACTAGAAAAACTTATCTCTTCCTCAACTTCTGCTACATGCACACTTGATATGATTCCAACAAGCCTATTGAAACAAATATTACCAGCTATTATTAAACCTTAACTATCATCAACTCTTCTCTTAGTCTGGGTCATGTACCTAAGTCTTTTAAACTAGCTGTGATAAAACCCTTGATAAAGAAGCCAAATCTTGACCCCAGAGAACTGTCCAGTTATAGACCCATTTCCAATTTACCTTTTATCTCTAAGATTTTAGAAAAGGCTGTAGCTCGACAACTCTGTTCTCATCTACATAAGAACAACATATATGAAAAATTCCAATCTGGTTTTAGGCCACATCACAGCACAGAGACAGCTTTAGTTAAGATAACAAATGATCTTCTTCTTGCCTCTGATCAGGGCCACGTATCTCTACTGGTGTTACTAGATCTAAGTGCAGCTTTTGACACTATAGATCACACTATTCTTTTGGACAGGCTAGAAAATATAGTTGGAATCACAGGAACAGCGTTATCCTGGTTCACATCTTACCTTAGTGATCGCTTTCAGTTTGTAAAGATAAATAATGTATCGTCTAACACTACAAAAGTGAAATATGGAGTTCCACAAGGTTCTGTTTTAGGTCCTCTGTTATTTACACTATATATGCTACCATTAGGCTCAGTTATAAATAGACATGGAATTAGTTTCCACTGTTATGCCGATGATACACAACTGTACATATCAGCCAAACCAGATGACAAATCCAGATTAAATAAGATAGAAGATTGTGTAAGAGATATTAGACTTTGGATGCTACAGAACTTCCTTCTTTTAAACCCAGATAAAACGGAAGTTCTCCTCCTCGGCCCAAAGGCTGCTCGGACTAAATGTTCAGATTTAATGTTAAATCTTGCTGACTTCTCTGTAGTTCCTGGTTCAGTAGCCAAAAATCTTGGTGTAACAATTGACTCAGATCTGACATTTAATCAACACATCGGTAATATTACAAGAACAGCGTTTCTTCACCTGCGAAACATTTCAAAGTTAAGAAATGCGTTATCTGTGTCTGATGCTGAAAAGTTGATACATGCCTTTATAACCTCAAGGCTAGATTACTGTAATGCATTATTGTCAGGATGCTCCAGCAGGAACCTGAATAAAATTCAGTTAGTTCAGAACGCTGCAGCTAGAGTACTAACTAAAACCAGGAAATTCGATCACATCAGTCCAGTTTTATCAGCGCTACACTGGCTTCCTGTTAAATTCCGTATCGACTATAAAATTCTATTACTGACGTATAAAGCCCTGCACGGTCTCACACCGGAGTACCTGCAAGATCTAATTTCCTATTATGAACCGCCACGTTCACTCAGATCACAGGATGCTGGTTTTCTAATAGTTCCTAAAATTCAGAAGACTACAATGGGGGGAAGAGCTTTTTCCTACAAAGCCCCAAAATTGTGGAATAATCTCCCAGTTAATGTTCGGGACTCTGACACAGTCTCAATATTTAAGTCTAGACTAAAAACATACTTGTTTAGTTTAGCTTTTGGTAATTAAGCTTCTCTTTTAGATAAAGGCAGGAGATCTGGGGGTTCTTGGACACAGAGGTTTATGGTAAACTGAGATGTTGGTGCTGTTGTTCCACCACTTCACGCGATCACACAGGTTTGTTGATGGTGGAGTGGGGGGACCCCAGTGTCTCAGGGTACTCTCATGTCCATGTTACCTTCTGGTTCTCTCCTTTTAGTTTAGGCTGTTATAGTTAGATCTGCCGGAGTCACCAACCACACTCTAAAATTCTGAAAATTCATATTCTCTACAGTCTTACTCCTGAGCCCAACTAACTCTTTCTCTTTACTCTTCCTGAGGAAATGACTGTCCTCCTGTCTGTTGAAGGCTGTTGAAGGACTGATCATCGGGCCATCACCCCACCATCACTAGCAAGCTCACCTGTCCATTTACTGCTACACCCTCAGTTACATCACTGTGCCATCCAGATGCACCAGCACTGAGATAGGATGGGACTGTTTCAGCTCACGCTCACTTTACATAAAGACTGTCATAGACTGCCTCAGCCAGAGACTGCCTCAGTCACACACTGCCTCTATCTGTGCAGCTTCTAAAGCTTTGCTATCCAGATTTCAAACAGAGACTCCTTTCTTTGGTATTTAGTTCAAACTGTAAATACTGTTTGACCAGAGGAGGATGGGTCTCCCCTTGTGAGTCTGGTTCCTCCCAAGGTTTCTTCCTCCAGTTGAGGGAGTTTTTCCTTGCCACTGTTGCCTCTGGCTTGCTCACTGGGGGATATATGTTATAACTGTTTTCAAAACTCTGTAAAGCTGCTTTGAGACAACATCGTTGTAAAAAGCGCTATATAAATAAAATTGACTTGACTTGACTTGACTAATTCATTAGACCTAAAGAAACATTTGATTTGAAGTTGTGCATGGAGACTAAAGAACATGTGGTTGGAATCCATGTAGTAGCACAACTATGTTTCACGTATAATTATAGACCTATATATAATTTCAAGTATAATTCCAGTGAACGCAGGCCAACTTGGGCTTTGCGTCCAAAACTGCTTCAGAAGGTCAAATTGCACCAACTCAGAGGACATTTTTGGATTTATACCATGTACAAAGTGGTGGAGAAGATTAACAGTATGAGCCATATAGCTACTGTGACCATACAGTTATGAATTTGTATAGCAAACTCTACTGACCTATTCATGCCATTTTCCATGACAACACTGGGGGCGCCATCTGTGTTTACTTTGTGTTAGAACTTCCGGTGCGAGCGCGGATACGCTGATACTAATTACAAGCAAAACGACAATAAACATATACAATGACTAGCATAATATGTTCAGTTAGAGGGAGTCAGTAATTGGAAGAAGAGGAAAACTTGGCTTAAACAACAGAGTTACGAACACAGCACATAAAGATCAGAGTGTTGGGGGGCCGCCTTCCAAAGAAGAGGACCTGCGTCTAAATTTAAAACATCCACCCAAACCTCTGTATGTCTGCTCTTACCATTCTGTGGAGGAGAACCAGCACCAGAGCTTCCTTATCCAGAGAAATGTCTTGCTTATGAAGCTCCGAGGAAGCAGACGTGTCGGGTGCTGGTGAGTCTATCAGTTAAGTAACTGTTTTCTGATCAGTGTCCACCACGCTAGGCTGTCTGGACTGTAACTAACACCCACGCAGAGTGGCTCGGGCAGCTGGCTGGACTTGGGTTTAACCGGCTTTCGGAAATATAAACTCACCGTCTGTGTGTAGGAGGACACGCCCACCTTCCCACTGTGCAGGTACTGATACACTTCAGTACTTTTATAGTTTTTCATTACTGAACCGTCTACACCTTCCGAGAGTACAGAGTAATTAAACATGTCTCCATAAGTAACCTCAAACCACCTTCTCGTATCACCCACCCACTGTGTTATTAACCTCAGACCACCTTCTCATATCACCCACCCACTGTGTTATTAACCTCAGACCACCTTCTCATATCATCCACCCTCTGTGTTATTAACCTGAGATGAGACAGTGTTGTACCATTCATACTTCTTATTGTCTCTCTGGTCTCCTGCCATAAAACTGTATTCATTTTGGTTAGCTGAGCTGAAGTTCTAACACAAAGAAATTTAAAGTGGGTGTGGCGAAATACGGTGAATATAGAAAGTCTGTAAGGGTTAAATGTTCAACTAATCTACCACGGCATCTTAAAACAGACTCTTGCCGAAAAGAAAATGTGGCCGTCGCTCCATCTGTTAGCTAACTGATTTCTACAGTGGTGCTACAAAAGTCTCTAGAGTGAGATTTTCCTGCCCAAATACTATAAAACCCCACTTCTTATGAGTATATTAAAAAAAACAACAGGCACATTGGGGCAGATAGATGATGGCACGCTTGGGCACGCTGCAGAGGAGGAGTGGCATTGTATATATATTCCCTTACAGAAAATAAGTATACTTAAAGTTCATTTGATTAAGTATACTTTATGCACTTACTATACTAATGTCATTGTACTAGTAGTACACTTGTATATGTACTATTTTAATACTTCTTGGGACTAAATTAGCCCACTTTCTAGTTTTTAAAATATACTTTTAAGTACACTTTAATTGTAAGAGTAGTAAACCAAGTATACAACTAGTCTACATCTTTTGTACTGCAACTACACTAAAAGTAAACTTAATGGTTTACTGTTAGTTTACTAGCTTGTAAGTTTTCTTTAAGTGAACTTAACACTTATAATTTACTGCTTACATTATTGTTGTACTGTAAAGTATATGACTAGGTTTATGGTTTTATTTCTACTTAAAATAGAACTTTAACAATGTTTACTTACTCACCAGTGGACACACGTAAAATAAACAAGACACACTCAGATTAAGAAACATATTTGTATCTGTATAAATCTTTATAAATGAAATTTTACATAAATATTGTACTGGATGTATTTTTGTGCAGAGCATGAATACTTACTTCTACTATCTCAATCAAAAGATTAAGTACACGTAAAAGCCAAATATACTTAGTCTGTTCTATTCTTGCCAGTATAACCCAAGCATACTTAAGTATAACTGTGTTTAGTATATCACTGAGAAGTACATAAAAAGTAAACTGGAAGCTTACTCACCTCCTTTTAGTTTAAAAGAAGTAAACTAATGGTACACTTGAATAAACTTCTTTTTTGTAAGGGATGGTGAATTTAGCTGCTAAAACACCACTGTTGGTGAACTTATGTCTTTGAAATACATAACAGTCAACCTTTTTCAGTGACACCTCCGTTATTAATTGTATTATACAGACTCATAGAAACATTCTGATTTGAGGTTACAGGTCTTTATCTGTTGGGTTTGTTCTGTGTGTTACTAAGAAGGTACTGTAATGTTATGTGCTTTATTGGTCGTCAGCAGAGCAGAGCAGTGTTTGAATACAGAGTAAAGATATTCAGGGTACCTGATGTGATAGGTTCCCTCCTTCTGGCCGAGTTCACAGCCGGGTGCTGCACACAGCCCCGTGTCCTCCAGCAGGAGCAGGCAATACAGCAAGTCTGGCTCCAGCTCTTTCTCCTGTGGACGCAAAGGCAGGAGTTCATATTGTAGCACTGACTTTTCTCACTGGCCACTGCTGCTCCACCCCTTTCACTTTCTCCATCCCTCTCTCTCTTTCTCTCTCTCTCTCTCTCTCTCTCTCTCTCTCTCTCTCTCTCTCTCTCTCTGACTGGCCACTGCTGCTCCACCCCTTTCCCTTTCTCCATCCCTCTCTCTCTCTCTCTCTCTCTCTCTCTCTCTCTCTCTCTCTCTCTTTCTCTCTCTCTCTCTCTCCTTCTCTCTCTCTCTCTCTCTCTCTCTCTCTCTCTCTCTCTCTGACTGGCCACTGCTGCTCCACCCCTTTCCCTTTCTCCATCCCTCTCTCTCTCTCTCTCTCTTTCTCTCTCTCTCTCTCTCTCTCTCTCTCTCTCTCTCTCTCTCTCTCTCTGACTGGCCACTGCTGCTCCACCCCTTTCCCTTTCTCCATCTCTCTCTCTCTCACTGGCTGCTGCTGCTCCGCCCCTTTCCCTTTCTCCATCTCTCTCTCTGACTGGCCACTGCTGCTCCACCCCTTTCCCTTTCTCCATCTCTCTCTCTCTCACTGGCCCCTGCTGCTCCGCCCCTTTTACTTTCTCCATTTCTCTCTCTCTCACTGGCTGCTGCTGCTCCGCCCCTTTCCCTTTCTCCATCTCTCTCACTCACTGGCCCCTGCTGCTCCACCCCTTTCACTTTCTCCATCTCTCTCTCTCTCTCTCTCTCTCACTGGCCGCTGCTGCTCCACCCTTTTTCCCTTTCTCCATCTTTTTCTCTCTCTCACTGACTGCTGCTGCTCCGCCCCTTTCACTTTCTCCATCCCTCTCTCTCTCTCTTTCACTGGCCGCTGCTGCTCTGCCCCTTTCACTTTCTCCATCTCTCTCTCCCACTGGCCACTGCTGCTCCGCCCCTTTCCCTTTCTCCATCTCTCTCTCTCTCTCTGGCTGCTGCTGCTCTGCCCCTTTTACTTTCTCCATCTCTCTCTTACTGTCCACTGCTGCTCCACCTTTTTCAGTTTCCCCATCTCTCTTTGACAGGCTGCTGCCCCCCCAGCCCTTTCACTTTCTCGTTCTCTCTCACTGACCACGTCTGCCATCCCCCTTTCACTTTCTCCATCTCTGTCACTGGTCACTCCACCCCTTTCACTTTCTCCATCCTTTCATGGCTGCTCTGGCATCTTTCCACTGCTCTCCACTGCTGCTTCACATCTCTCTTGCTGTCTTTCCTTTGGGTGCCCTGCCCTAAGTCCTTTAATCTTCTGCTCAAGGTCTTCTATTTAAGTGGAATTTGCCCCACTTCTGACACCAGTGTAGCATCAATCAGTGGAATCACAGGAATAGGAATATCCACACAACATATAAGATGGGTTTCCAATAAATTTGCAGTTCAGTGTAAATACATTTGCTGGACTTGCATTCAAAGCCTATAATAACATATATGAATAAATATCTATATACTGTATATTTACTGTAAAATGAAGGAAAATGCTTATATGGCTAAAAACAAACACGTAAGCATATTCGAGTGACCACTGTAAAACTGACCTTGGCATGTTTTATTGCTGCCTGAGACAAATGCAGACGCGCAAAGGCAAAAATCCCCCCCTGTAGGGGTTGGCAAGTGACACCAGGCAGGTCATTGAGAACCTCCAGGGTCCTCTGCACGTTCTTCTCCACACTTCTCTGAAATGACTGAACCTCCTGAAGAGAAATGAAGTCAGACGTTTGATGCCCTTAAAGCATATAGTGTCCCTCACCAGTGTCAGACCCCCCAGTAAACATGAACAAACTGGGATACAAAGACATTTATGTTCTCATAAAGCTTTTTACTTGAGCATATAGAGGGTATGAAGGCTGTCCAGGTTGTGGAGGGTTAGTCATCACGTCCAGAGCGATCTGTCCAATGATGGGTGAGGCCGAGTTCGCAGACATGAGTGGGTAGGCATACCTCATCACAAAAGAGTCATGGTTCACTAGCTCCACATAGCCACAACGCAGACCACACCTGACCACAGGAAGGGATCAGTATCAGAGGTTTGTCATTCATTCTTTTTTTTTAAGCTCCCCCTTTTTAAGGTGGGACTATTACTGCTTGTCCCCTTCTAATGTTCTAAAGGGCCCATATCTGTAAGGGGTCAGCCTGTTGCGCCTGTAGCTGAGGTTCTATGTACTCAGAAAAGATGCATGCCCTTAGAATGATGTCTTTTTGTTATATTAAGAGATTATGTTTATTTTGTGTTGTTGGAACAATATGATGAGCATAGGATGCATATTGGAGTAATTGAGTAATGATTTTGTCTCACAATTAGAAGCAATGCATAGCATTGATCCAGGCCTGGATCATCCTGTGGGTTTTATTGGTGCACGATCAGGGGCCTCAGCCACCAGGGGGGCTCATAAGCAATTATGAGAAAACATAAACCATTGTACAAATTCAGAAGCAGTATAGGCAGATCTTAATCTTGAGCTTAAATCATGCTTTTCTGGAATATCCGCTTCACTTTCTCCTCAAATCACTGTTAAGTAAGCGGTCCACCATGATCTCGGTCAAGGAAAGTTGTTTTAGTAGAGAGTTAGTGTTCCTGCCACACTTTTCCTTTATCCTGTCTCTCTATGCTTTTGTTTACACTCTTCTGTCATGTTCCATGTGCTTGGTGTTGTGCTACTCCATGTCTCCGCCCTCTTGTTACGCCCCTTACCTGCTCGGTCCCAGGTGTTCCACGTTTCCTGTGTCGTACTCTGTTTGCTCCCTGTCCTCATCAAGCATTGTGTTTTATGGTTACGCTGTGATTTGTAGCATGTGATTATTTTAGTTTTAGTTTGTTGTGGTTTATTGTTTTTATCTGTTTGCCCTGTTAGTGCTGTCTATATTTATTTTGTTACTTTATTTCTTATCGTTGTTACTTTGTTAATGTATTCACAACGTTTGCGTTTGTATCCGCCTCTCCTGTCTCCCTCAGCATTACAGTTCCTTGAATCCAATATGAGTTTGAAGCTCCACACATTGAAAAGATATAAGTGGATCTGATACTCCAGTGAGACCTGATACTCCAGCACTATATCCATTCAGTATATTCCATTTATTCAATTTCATTTATTATATATTGTCAGCTAAAAATATAATACAGTTGCTTTGGCCTTGTCTGTAGAGATCTGTGAACTAGTTTATGTATAAAGTCATCAGAGGTGAGATATAAATGAAAAGAAATGACATTTCCCAGGCCTGCCATGGCGGTTCGCTTTAGCTTCATGGTTTGGGTTTTTAAGTTAGCTGCTTTCTGCCATCTTTATTGTCTGACTGTAATTTGTTATCTTTCTTTGGAAGCTTGTGTTTTGTTTGTGAAGAGCGGATGCATGCTTTATAGGGAATGTTAAATAAGTTGTTGGGTTTGTCTTGACTTGTGTTTCAAGATGGTCTCTTATATCAATCTTACCATCTTTTTGGAGCAAAACTGTCATGTAACCGACAGTGATGCTGTAAAAACTGATCTGAGGTAAGGACACACTAAATATTTGTGCACCAGGGGGCGAAACTGTTGACCCTAACCTGCAATTAAGAAGAAGTATCTCCAAAATTGCAACTTTACAGGAGAGAACAAAAACGTACTTACTTTCAATGTAAGTCAATGGAACCAGAGTTTTCGCAAGCTGTTTTGGAGCACTTCTATTGGTCCATTAATTATGAAAATTTCACACAATGTAAACGACCATTGGTGAGCTCAAATGATGTAGAAAACTCAAAATTGACAAAAATGGAGATACAAGTTTTTAATTGGACAGCGACGATATAGCCTATCCTCATATCAGACTTTAAAACATGAGTACTGGTATGAAATGTCTGTATACACACTCACTCTCCCATTACTCCTTTGGAGACAGAGTGGAAGGAGGCCAGTTCCACATTACTGGAGTATGGAGATTCCATCAACACCTTCTTATACGAGTAAAACTGACGCCCGTTCCTGTACACAGAGCTCTGGTACACCTGGAATGGTGGAATAAAAAACAGAAAAAAGAAACTTCAAGACCTCTGTAATAGCAGAGGTTTTCTGACTTGAATAGAGTTTAACTGACTTGAAGGAAAGCCAGTAGCTTACTAATTGCTGGATTCCTGTGATCGGGTATAGCCAAATATTATAAATCTATTAAACTTAACTTGGCAAGCAAATACACCATATATAGAGTCACTGTCCAATGAAAAACAAGTACCTCCAAAATAAAAGCTTTACAGCAGAGGCCAAATAGTGTTTTTCAATCAGAATCAGAATTTGTTACAAGTGATTTTGGAGCGCTTCTATTGGTCCATTAAACATGATTTTTTTTAACAATCAAGTATCTCCAAAACTGCAACTTTATAGGAGAGGACAAAAACCGACCTAACCTTTAATGTAAGTCAATGGAACCAGAATTTTTTCCATGCTATTTTGGAGCATTTTTATTGGTCCATTCATCATAAAGTTCTAACACAATGTAAAAGACAACTTTTGAGGTCAAATGATGTAGAAACCTTAAATTTACCCCAAAATATAGAGACATAGTCTTCTGTGCACAGCGACAATATACATTAAAACATTATATATATATATATATATATATATATATATATATATATATATATATATATATATATATATATATATATACATAATAATAACAGCATGTTTAATGCCAAATTATAAAAATTGACATTTAATGTAAGTCAATGGAACCAGAATTAGTTAAAAGTGATTTTGGAGCATTTATATTCCATTCATTATGAATTTTGAACTGCTGCTCTCTTCAAATAGAGTGCAAAAAATGAAAATCAGCAAAAATGGAGATAATGCAGTCACGCTTTTATCACCTCATCTGCCATTAAGAAGAGTCGCTCTTCCGCAGCAAAGCGAATCACTTCCTCCATCGACTCCCTGCTCTGCAAATGACCTGGTGAGAGTGCAGGAAACATTTGCGCAACTTTGATTAAAGTGAGTGAGAGTGAGAGTGAAAGATTTATTCTGGAGTTACATTATGTGTTAGATGTCATTCACACGTGGATTTTGGCCGTATCTTGTGAAATCTCTCGTATATAGAAGCAGATATAAGGAAGAAAACATGGTCTCGTTCTGTTATGTTAAAAAGCTTGTCAAAGTGCTTACTTAGAGACTCAAAACAAACCAGATATATGACTTAGTATCTCTTATTATCAGGTTATTAGTTATTAAACCATTGTTTGGGAAAGAAATTAGTTATTACATTTTTTAAACAGTTATTACAAGTTTTTCAGGACACATGAAATATCAGGTCCAATGTTTTGAGAATGTGATCTATTGTAAATCAGCATTCATTTGACTTGAATTCATTTGGCTTGAAATAAATAAATAATATATTTGAAATAAAAAAATATATATAGTAAAAGGTTTTCTAGAGTCAATGGTTTGCCAAAATATGTCAGTATTCAAGTCAGTACTGGACAAATAATATCTAAAAAAATATTTTGATATATTAAGTAAGCGTTTTGAGAAATTATAATCACTACAATGCAATACGTCAAATGGATTGTGTCAATAGTAAGTCATAGTTGTGACAAATAATAATTTAAAAAGGAAATATGTAATTATTTCAAGATACTGAACTTAAGTCAAAATGTTTACGTAGTGCTGCCAGAAATAGAAAAAATAGAATGCTTCAATGCATTTCTAAAGCCAGAGCACGGGGGTTAAAAGAAAGGCTCATACAGACCAGTTAATTTATATACTACTGTATATGAACCACATCTACCCAATTAGTTCCAAAATTCCAAAAAGTTCCAAAATTCTATTAAGACTTATATGTATGTTATATGTAAAAAATTCAAAAAGCACAAATACTGCTTATAACCTGTGTGCATGTCTGGAGCTAAACTGCTATAGGCTAAATGGCTAGACGTTACATTCAAATATGGGTTTTTGTGTTTTATGCTTTTCAAATGTTTGCACATGCTATCAACTCATTTTATTTCAACAATGTAGTGTTTCATGATTTGGGCCATCTACTGTTCAAAAGTCTAGGGTTTACAACTCTTTATCTGATCAATAAGTCTATATTCACCAGTAAAAACACCAAATATGATTAGAACAGATGTAAATAATCATACATACATTACAAAGTAACATGAATATCTTATTGTGAGAGAAGTAGATCATATCTTGAGCTCCAGTTTGAAGAAGTGTAGTTCCAGATTTCTCCTGGACGCCCCAGACATTTTATGAATGTATTCAGTTCCTTCAGCAGCAATCTTGATTTAGCTTAATAAAGTACTGAGCAGTTAAATGCAGGTATTATATTAGAACTGTAAATAAAACTGGGTTGTTTATAGAAGGAATGTACGCACTACTTACTTTATTAATACTGTTAAAATATTTAAATAATAAAGTGTTTACTAAGTAAATAAAAGCTTCCTGTCTGTAAAAATAGCTTTTTAAATATAATAATGTCCCCAGGTGCATAAAACTTTAGCACAGAACTGTAAATGTTGGAACTTTCTCATCTTAACCCAAATCTGACGTCAGGTACCTGATGGATTTCCAGGATTGATAATGTATAACACCTTTGGGTTACAGTGCCTCCTAGCAGCATGGAGGGCTCTGCGCAGCTCTTCTATCTGCACCGCCCAGCCCTCCTCCTCACACAGGTAGAAGGGCACGGAGACTGCTCCCTGCACGGAAATTGCCTTCTTAAAGCTGCGGTAACAGGGCACCGGCGTGAGGACTCCAGTCGGCTTCGGGCCCTCACTCTCAGTCAACAGACTCAGCATCCACTGGAGAAAAAGAGAAATCAAGGGGTGTGTCCCAAAACCTAGTGAGCTCCTACATAGGCAGCATTTTAGGTCATAGTATGGGCTCCCGACATGTAGACTGTCCCAATTCTTACATACCTTAAACATGCTGTCTACGGAGGGACCTTATTTAGACCTGATTTTAAGGAAGCATCGAACGCTTCCTCAGCCACTAAGCTAATCCCATGATGCAACACAGGCTAATCTAGGAGCAGTGAAGTGGTTTTAAAATGTGAGTTATTTTGATTCTCTCTGGAGTTTTAATGTGTTTCTGGTCATATAATCACACGAAACAGTTTTTTATTATCAACTCTGTAACGAGTCCTTCACCATTTAGCAGTTTTATACTCAAGCTATTAGCATTTATGCTAGCAGATTTTTAAGCCTCGGGCTATTGTTTTGGATGCCGGCTGGTAACTTAGCAACCAGCTAAACCACCAGTGGCGTGCTGCAGTGGGCGGGAACAAGCTGTGACGCAGTCTCTCTCTAACTAGAGCGTCTCAGTAATCTGTTTTATGAGGAGAGATGAGGAGAGAACACTGCTACTTACACAGCTGCTACCTAGACAGCCTACTTACACACTCACTAGGTTTTGAGACACACCCATGTGTTTCTTTCTGTCCATCTGATTCAGCAAAAGTAGGTGTAGTTCTCACAGTTACTCACAATGAGGGCGTGCTGGGCGCCGCTCGTGATCAAGATGTTGTCAGGGTTGGCCGCAATGCCGTCTCGCCGGGTGATGAATTCAGACACAGAGAGTCTGACTTTTTTAATCCCGCATGTAGCCGGATATGAACCTAGTGATTCAAAACACATCAAATCTGTCATTTACTTACATTTACTGGTTTTTCCTGGTTCATATGGAAGCTTGTTTAAAATGTGAGTCCTGACATCAAATGAACTTTGGAACTGAGCTCCACAGTTTAGAAGCAGAAGAGCTGAAAGAGTCTCTCCAGGTTCTCTGTGTGTTACTGAAGGTGTTTGTACAGAAGGTAAAGTATCTGCAGATCTAAGATCTAAGCAGCTGGAACATAAACAGAGAGATGTTTTGTGATGTAGCAGATTCTAGATTATTTAGAGCTTTAGAGACGAGTACAGGAGTTAAATAAAAGTCTGTTGTAAAAGATACAGGTAGTCAATGCAGCTCTTTTAAAACAGTACTGATCTGAGATCTGTTTAGTGTTTGTTAGGATCCTATTACAGTGATCAACTCTGACCATTACAGTCATTAAGTGATCAACTCTGACCATTACAGTGATCAACTCTGAGCATTACAGTCATCAAATCTGACCATTACAGTGATCAACTCTGAGCATTACAGTGATCAACTCTGAGCATTACAGTCATCAAATCTGACCATTACAGTGATCAACTCTGAGCATTACAGTGATCAACTCTGACCATCACAGTGATCAACTCTGAGCATTACAGTGATCAACTCTGAACATCACAGTAATCAACTCTATCACAGTGATCAACTCTGACCATCACAGTGATCAACTCTGACCATTACAGTGATCAACTCTGACCATTACAGTGACCAACTCTGACCATCACAGTGATCAACTATAACCATCACAGTAATGAACTCTGACTATTACAGTGATCAACTCTGAGCATTACAGTCATCAAATCTGACCATTACAGTGATCAACTCTGAGCATTACAGTGATCAACTATAACCATTACAGTGATCAACTCTGACTATTACAGTGATCAACTATAACCATTACAGCGATCAACTCTGAACATTACAGTGATCAACTCTGACCATTACAGTGATCCACTCTGACCATCACAGTGATCAACTCTGACTATTAAAGTGATCAACTCTGACCATCACAGTGATCAACTCTGAACATTACAGTGATCAACTATAACCATTACAGTGATCCACTCTGACCATCACAGTGATCAACTCTGACCATTACAGTGATCAACTCTGACCATCACAGTGATCAACTCTGACTATTAAAGTGATCAACTCTGACCATCACAGTGATCAACTCTGAACATTACAGTGATCAACTATAACCATTACAGTGATCCACTCTGACCATCACAGTGATCAACTCTGACCATTACAGTGATCAACTCTGACCATCACAGTGATTAACTCTGACCGTTAGAGTAATCAACTCTGACCATTACAATGATCTACTCTGACCATTACAGTGATCAACTCTGACCATTACAGTGACCAACTCTGACCATTACAGTGATCAACTATAACCATTACAGTGATCAACTCTGACTATTACAGTGATCAACTCTGAACATTACAGTGATCAACTCTGACCATTGCAGTGATCAACTCTGACCATTACAGCGATCAACTCTGAACATTACAGTGATCAACTCTGACCATTACAGTGATCCACTCTGACCATCACAGTGATCAACTCTGACTATTAAAGTGATCAACTCTGACCATCACAGTGATCAACTCTGAACATTACAGTGATCAACTCTGACCATTACAGTGATCCACTCTGACCATCACAGTGATCAACTCTGACCATTACAGTGATCAACTCTGACCATCACAGTGATTAACTCTGACCGTTAGAGTAATCAACTCTGACCATTACAATGATCTACTCTGACCATTACAGTGATCAACTATAACCATTACAGTAATCAACTATAACCATTACAGTGATCAACTCTGACCACTACAGTTATCAAATCTGACCATTACAGTGATCAACTCTGACCATTACAGTCATCAACTCTGACCATCACAGTGATCAACTCTGACCATTACAGTGATCAACTCTGACCATTACAGTCATCAACTCTGACCATTACAGTGATCAACTGTGACCATTAGTCATCAACTCTGACCATCACAGTGATCAACTATAACCATCACAGTAATCAACTCTGACTATTACAGTGATCAACTCTGACCATTACAGTGATCAACTCTGACCATTACAGTGACCAACTCTGACCATCACAGTGATCAACTCTGACTATTAAAGTGATCAACTCTGACCATCACAGTGATCAACTCTGAACATTACAGTGATCAACTCTGACCATTACAGTGATCCACTCTGACCATCACAGTGATCAACTCTGATCATTACAATGATCTACTCTGACCATTACAGTGATCAACTATAACCATTACAGTGATCAACTATAACCATTACAGTGATCAACTCTGACCACTACAGTTATCAACTCTGACCATTACAGTGATCAACTCTGACCATTACAGTCATCAACTCTGACCATCACAGTGATCAACTCTGACCATTACAGCGATCAACTCTGACCATTACAGTGATCAACTCTGACCACTACAGTTATCAACTCTGACCATTACAGTGATCAACTCTGACCATTACAGTGATCAACTCTGACCATTACAGTGATCAACTCTGACCAATACAGTGATCAACTCTGACCATTACAGTGATCAACTCTGACCATCACAGTGATCAACTCTGACTATTACAGTGATCAACTCTGACCATCACAGTGATCAACTCTGACCATTACAGTGACCAACTCTGACCATCACAGTGATCAACTATAACCATCACAGTAATCAACTCTGACCATTACAGTGATCAACTCTGACCATTACAGTGATCAACTCTGACCATTACAGTGACCAACTCTGACCATCACAGTGATCAACTCTGACTATTACAGTGATCAACTCTGACCATTACAGTGATCAACTCTGACCATTACAGTGACCAACTCTGACCATCACAGTGATCAACTATAACCATCACAGTGATCAACGCTGACCATCACAGTGATCAACTCTGACCATTACAGTGATCAACTCTGACCATCACAGTGATTAACTCTGACCATTAGAGTAATCAACTCTGACCATTACAATGATCTACTCTGACCTTTACAGTGATCAACTATAACCATTACAGTGATCAACTCTGACCATTACAGTGACCAACTCTGACCATCACAGTGATCAACTATAACCATTGCAGTGATCAACTAGGACTATTACAGTGATCAACTCTGACCATTACAGTGATCAACTCTGACCATTGCAGTGATCAACTCTGACCATTACAGTGATCAACAGTGACCATTACAGCGATCAACTCTGAACATTACAGTGATCAACTCTGACCATCACAGTGATCAATTCTGACTATTAAAGTGATCAACTCTGACCATTACTGTGATCCACTCTGACCATCACAGTGATCAACTCTGACCATTACAGTGATCAACTCTGACCATCACAGTGATTAACTATAACCATTACAGTGATCAACTCTGACCATTACAGTGATCAACTCTGACCATTGCAGTGATCAACTGTGACCATTACAATGATCTACTCTGACCTTTACAGTGATCAACTATAACCATTACAGTGATCAACTATAACCATTACAGTGATCAACTCTGACCATTACAGTGATCAACTCTGACCATTGCAGTGATCAACTGTGACCATTACAGTCATCAACTCTGACCATCACAGTGATCAACTCTGACCATTACAGTGATCAACTCTGACCATTACAGTGGTCAACTCTGACCATTTCAGTGATCAACTCTGACCATTACAGTGATTAACTCTGACCATTACAGTGATCAACTCTGAACATCACCGTGATCAACTCTGACTATTACAGTGATCAACTCTGACCATGACAGTGATCAACTCTGACCATTGCAGTGATCAACTGTGACCATTACAGTCATCAACTCTGACCATCACAGTGATTAACTCTGACCATTACAGTGATCAACTCTGACCATTACAGTGATCAACTCTGACCATTACAGTGGTCAACTCTGACCATTGCAGTGATCAACTCTGACCATTACAGTGATTAACTCTGACCATTACAGTGATCAACTCTGACTATTACAGTGATCAACTCTGACCATGACAGTGATCAACTCTGACCATTACAGTGATTAACTCTGACCATTACAGTGATCAACTCTGACCATTGCAGTGATCAACTCTGACCATTACAGTGATTAACTCTGACCATTGCAGTGATCAACTCTGACCATTACAGTGATTAACTCTGACCATTACAGTGATCAACTCTGACTATTACAGTGATCAACTCTGACCATGACAGTGATCAACTCTGACCATTACAGTGATTAACTCTGACCATCACAGTGATCAACTATAACCATATATATCAATTATAACCATATATATATATGGTTATAATTGATATATATGGTTATAGTTGATCAGTGTGATGGTCAGAGTTGGTGCTGAGTGCAGCACCATGTGCTGCTGAGACTGAGAGATACTACTTCAGACACTGATCTGTCTGTCTGTTCACGGTAGGGTCTT
The DNA here is from genome assembly GCA_021613375.1 of Megaleporinus macrocephalus. NCBI lineage: Eukaryota > Metazoa > Chordata > Actinopteri > Characiformes > Anostomidae > Megaleporinus > Megaleporinus macrocephalus. Next base: position 10,018,252 of record CM038708.1, read on the forward strand.
TAGAAAACATCACCTATGCTCCCTCCTTCACACTCTCCCAGAAAACGCTGCGCCCTCTCTATCACATCCGGGGGGAAGGTGTCATCGTGCTGAAGGGCGGGGTAGATACAAGCGGCTATGACCTGCAGCAGTTCAAACAAAGTGATTCAATCAAAGTATATTAAAGGAAACAGTGTTCTTGTATTTATTTATTTATTTATTTATTTATTTAAACAAGCTAAATTAAGGAGTGGCTGAAAATGTGACATAGTAAATTTAAGTGACCTGTATGTGTCTGTGATGTGAATCAATCTGTTTCCTGAAAAGACACATATGCTGCATAGATACATTTATACACATCACCTTTGTCACCAACGACAACAACAAAGAAAAAATTTAAATTATAAGAAGTATAAAAAAAATTACACTAGCAAGAATGTGTGTCAAACCTGGCAACCCTGCCCTTAACCCATCTATTTTAATGGGGAAACTCACAGTAGCAAGAAAATGTGTCCAAGCTGACAACCATGTCCTTAACTTTTTAATTTTAAAGAGGAATCTCACAGTAGCAAAAATGTGTGTCCAAACTGGCAACCCAGCCCTTAACCCTTTTATTTTAAAGGGGAAATTTACAGTAGCAAAAATGTGTGTCCAAACTGGCAACCCTGCCCTTAACCCATCTATTTTAATGGGGAAACTCACAGTAGCAAGAAAATGTGTCCAAGCTGACAACCATGTCCTTAACTTTTTAATTTTAAAGAGGAATCTCACAGTAGCAAAAATGTGTGTCCAAACTGGCAACCCAGCCCTTAACCCTTTTATTTTAAATGGGAAATTTACCCTAGCAAGAATGTGTTTCCAAGCTGGCAACCCTGCCCTTAACGCTTTTACTTTAAAGAGCAACTCACAGTAGCAAGAATGTGTGTTCAAGCTGGCAACCCAGCCCTTAACTCTTTTATTTTAAAAGGGAAACTCACAGTAGCAAGTATGTCTATCCAAACTGGCAACCCTACCCTTATCCATTTTATTTTAAAGGGGAAACTCACAGTAGCAAGAATGTGTATCCAAACTGGCAACCCTACCTTAACCCTTTTATTTTAAAGTGGTATTTAGCATTCACTAGTATGGTAAGCATATTTGAACCCCTAAACCCAGCCCCCTTATTTTAAAGGGGCATTTTAATAAAAAGGATTTTTCCTCCTAGCCTGGGGTTACCTAGTGTCAGTGTGGCTCTTGTGCTGAGAACACTTTACAAAGAGGTTCTGGCTGGAGTAGAACTGCACCGTTCCAGATTTAGATGTCCAGAGTCCTGTCCAGTTTAGCTTTAACTTCTCTGACTCTTCTTTTAACCAATAAAGAGCTTTATAATTAACTGGCATGTCTGAGGTGTTTCAACATGATTATACTGCATGACTCAGGAGGAAATGCATTGTAACAGCATGTAACATCTGACCTCCCAGGACACCCCAGGTGTGTTCCTCCGGTGGGAGGGCACTTACCTGGCGGACAAAGGTGAGAGGTTTCCATCCCATGTCCTGGGGATCACCGGATGAGACATCAAGCACTGTGTGATAGCGCTTTTCCAAACCCTTAAAAACACACATGATAGCACATCTCTGTCTATACAGTCCCAAACAACAGCAGGTGATCAAGCAGTTGCATCAATGTCATATCTCATGTACATGATTCAGCACTGTATTACATCACCATCCTTTTAGTAAGACCTAGCAATCATTTATAATACTCCATTATGTATGTAGTGTTAACCTGTTTCGCTCTTTATGATGTAGCACAAGATTTCATTGGGAAACAGTCTAGTATGAAGTGTTGTAGCAATCAAGACCATACACCGGTGGTCTCAGTCTCATTTGGCCTCGATGCCATTTAATCATGGCCTTTAGAGGGCGATGTTTCAGAGTGAGGTAACTGGAAGCTAGATTTTTACTGATTATCAACAAAACCAAAATATATATAATGCATAATTTCCCAAACTTCAGCTCCAGAAAAGACCAGAAACCAGCAAAACCAGAAAAAAGTGAACACACGAGATAAAACAAGACGAAAACACATGATCTTAACCAGGTCTTAACCACTACTGGTCTTGTTCTTGGCTCAGATTTCACTACTAAAAGTCTTGGTCTTGGTTTAAAGTCAGTGTGTCCCGGTCCCAGTCTTGATTCAGGCCAAGATATAGTGGTCTCGACTACAACACTACTAGCTCCCACAATCTGATTACACATATATGGTATTGTCCAATGGAAAACAAGTATCTCAGAAAGTCTTTACTTTCAATGTAAGTCAATCGAATCAGATTTTTCCAAGCTAACTTTAGACATTTCCATATATATATATATATATATATATATATATATATATATATATATTCTGACAATCTGGTCTTCACCACTACTGGCTTTGGCTCTAATAAAAGAAAAGTCTTGGTCCTGATTTGACTCAGGGTCAGATATAACGGCCTTGAATACAACACTACTAGCACCCACACTCTGATTCCACAGACTCATTCTTGGAACACTGTCTGTATTATATATATATATATATATATATATATATATATATATATATATATATATATATATATATATATATATATATATATATCTTTACAGGAAAGGACAAAACAGTCTTTACTTTCAATGTTAGTCAATGGAAACTGTTTTGGAGCATTTCCACCAGTCCATTCATCATGATATTTTCACTGCTGTGTATTCAAGTAATGCATTCACACACACACACACACACACTACCGCTCAAAAGTTTGGGATCACAGTGAAATGTTCTTGTTTTCAATGGAGTATCTTCCTTAACACAACAATGGACTGACGGGTCTCTAAAGAAAGTTGTTTCTTTCTGGTCATTGTGAGTCGGTCAGCAAGCCATCAACTGCTGATGCTTCAGATACTAAACTAACCTAGAATGTTGTCCTCCCTTTTATGCTCACTTATTAGTAGAATGTTTTTCAGCTGTGCATCACAATTGAGCAAGAGTGTCCTAACAACCAATTAGTCCAATAACATCCCTAACTTGGATTGGTGGTCGTACCAGGAGATTTAGACAGAGGACTGAGAATAAGGACTGATAATAGGACTATATGCAAAATAAGCCTCTATACAAAAACAGACTTTAATACAAACATTTTTATTCTTTAAAAATCATCTGATACACTTACATTAATTGTGAAATGGACAGTACTGTTTGTGAATTGCATGAAAATGGCATAAATTGCATGAAATGAAATGCTAAAGAAATTAAACCTAGTTAAAACCTAAACTTTTTAGCGGTAGTGTATATATCTATATATATATATAGTCTGACAATCTGGTCTTAACCACTACTGGCTTTGGCTTTAATAAAAGAAAAGTCTTGGTCCAGGCTCAGATATAGCGACTCTGACTACAACACTACTAGCACCCACACTCTGATTCCACAGACTCGTTCTTGGAACACTGTGTGTATTACATATATATATATATACCCTTACAGGAAAGGACAAAACAGTTTACTTTCAATGTTAGTCAATGGAAGCTGTTTTGGAGCATTTTCATCAGTCATTTATCATGAAATATATATATATATACCGGATGGTTCTTTGGCCTATCAGGTTTTTAAACTCACAGGGACTGATTTGAATACCCCCCATACGCATACTCTACACTCACACATGTACTCTACACTCCCACCTCTTTTAATGCTCTACTTGCTGTACTAATCTGGAACATTGGTGCTAACACTGTTTACCCTGGTACTACCTCAGTAACTACTGTGTGTGGGTGTATGTTATCTGACTGTGTAACTCAGATCACAGCAGGTTAAATATCTCTGCACTTTATTCACTACCTCATGTTTAGAAACAAGTGTCTGTGCTGCACTGTCCTGTCCGTTTACTGTGTTTAATGTCTGTTTATTGTATTTATTGAGTCGTTTCTAGTTTAATTCTTTGTTTGCACACTTATGTCTGCACGTTTGCACTTTTTTGTACTCTTTGTTTCATGTTGCACCATGTTGTTCCTGGAGGAACGTCGTTTCACTCCACTGTGGACTTGTACATACATGGAATGCCTATAAAAGCCTCTTGCCTTGACTAGTTTCAGGCTCATTTAGGATGTAGTTATTTACTTACTGTTAATTTTCAAAAGCACTAATTTCAAAAAGTAAATAGAAAGTTAAAAACATCACATTAATTACAATTTCAATAGTTCAAAAACGTCCAGAGTGAAAAGAACAGTTAGCGGCGGGACACAAGTTTCAGTCCAGTTTACTGTAATGTCTTACCTTTTTAATCTTTGCGCTGATTTCTTCTGCTCGCCTGTATAAGACATCCTGCTCTGAGGCCCGGATTCTTTTCACATTTGGGTTGATCTCTTTCAGGAGAGGCATTCTTATCGTTTCTTCAGTGACTATCGTTCTCAAATTCTCAAGTATCTTTAGTCTGTCTATGAGAATTCCGATCAAACAGGCTCAGGACTATCTGTACTTCTAACTCTGTAGATTTCTACCAAAATGATCACAGAATCAGGTTCAGGTCCCTCGTTTGATTCGCTCTGGCTGAAGCTGAGCTGTTAATTTGGAGGTGAAGCTCTCAGTGATAGATATAAATGCTTGAGGTATTAACAGAGAAACGCCTCTGTGAATAAATGACCATTCCAAGACTTAGAAAAGAAAACAAATGCTTCAGTTTTAACTAGACTGCTTCAAAAGCTTAACCTAAATGGTTCACTTTTGAAAATGTTTAGCCATCACTGGACCGAAGAACATTTCCATAGATTACATGAAATAGAGAGTAAACAGACAAAATACAGAGCCAAAGAAAATTAACCTGTCTTGAAATACTACTACTACCACTACCACTACTACCACTACCACTACTACTACTACTACCACTACTACTACTACCTCTACCACTACTACCACTACCACTACTACTACTACTACTACTACCACTACTACTATTACCTCTACCACTACTACCACTACTACTACTACTACTACTACTACTACTACTACCACTACCACTACTACTATTACCTCTACCACTACCATTACTACTATTACCTCTAATATTACTACTACTACTATTACTACTCTATTATTACTACTACTACTACTATTACCTCTACCACTACTACCACTACCACTACTGCTACTACTACTACTACTACTACTACCACTACTACTATTACCTCTACCACTACTACCACTACCACTACTACTACTACTACTACTACTACTACTACTACCACTACCACTACTACTATTACCTCTACCACTACCACTACTACTATTACCTCTAATATTACTACTACTACTATTACTACTCTATTATTACTACTACTACTACTATTACCACTACTACTACTTTTATCTCTACTAATACTACTACCACTACCACTACTACTATTACCACTACCACTACTACTACTACTATTACCACTACCACTACTACTACTACTACTACCACTACCACTACTACTATTACCTCTGCCACTACTGCTACTATTATTACCTCTAATATTACTACTACTATTACTACTCTATTATTACTACTACTACTACCACTACCACTACCACTACTACTATTACCACTACCACTACTACTACTAATAATAATAATACCACTACCACTACTACTATTACCTCTACTACTACTACTACTGTCACTACTACTATTCTACTACTACTACTACTACTACTATTACTACTCTATTATTACTACTACTACTCTACTACTACTACTACTCGTACTCTATTATTATTACTACTACTACTCTACTACTACTACTACTACTACTAATACTGTTACCTATAATACTACTACTACTACTCTACTATTAATACTAATACTACTCTACTACTACTACCACTAATGCTACCACTACTACTACCACTACTACTATTACCTCTACCACTACTACTACTACTACTACTACTACTATCACCACCACTACCACTACTATTATTACCTCTACCACTACTACTATTACCTCTAATATTACTACTACTACTATTACTACTCTATTATTACTACTACTACCACTACCACTACCACTACTACTACTACTACTACTACCACTACTACTACTACTACCACTACCACTACCACTACTACTACTACTACTACCAATATTACCACTATCAATACTACTACCACTACCACTAATACTATTACCACTACCACTACTACTACTACTACCACTACTACTATTACCACTACCACTACTACTATTACCACTACCACTACTACTATTACCTCTAATATTACTACTACTATTACTACTCTATTATTACTACTACTACTACCACTACCACTACCACTACTACTATTACCACTACCACTACTACTAATAATAATAATAATACCACTATCACTACTACTATTACCTCTACTACTACTACTACTGTCACTACTACTATTCTACTACTACTACTACTTCTACTATTACTACTCTATTACTACTACTACTACTACTATTACTACTCTATTATTACTACTACTACTACTCTACTACTACTACTACTACTATTACCTCTAATACTACTACTACTACTAATACTGTTACCTATACTACTACTACTACTACTCTACTATTAATACTACTACTACTCTACTACTACTACCACTAATGCTACCACTACTACTACCACTACTACCACTAATACTACTACTATTACCTCTACCACTACTACTCTACTATTACTACTATTACTACTAATATTACCTCTACTACTGCTACTATTACCTCTAATACTACCACTACTACTAACACTACTACTACTATTGCCTCTACCACTACTACTACTATTACCTCTACCACTACTACTTCTACTCTACTACTGCTCTACTATTACTACTACTACTACCTCTACTACCACTAATGCTACCACTACTACTACTACTACTATTACCTCTAATACTACTACTACTACTACCTCTACTACCACTAATGCTACCACTACTACTACTATTACCTCTAATACTACTACTACTACTACTCTACTATTACTACTACTACCACTACTCTACTACTACTACCACTAACACTATTATTACTACTACTACTACTATTACTACTACCACTACTACTACCACTACAACCACTACTACTACTACTTCTACTACTACTACTACTACTACTACTACTGTTACTACTATTACTCTACTACTACTATTACCTCTACCACTACTACTATTACCTCTACTACTACTACCTCTACTATTACTACTACTACGACTACTATTACCTCTACTACTACTACTATTACCTCTAATACTACTACTACTACTATTACCTCTAATACTGCTACTACTACTCTACTATTTCTACTACTACTCTACTACTACTACTACTATTACCTATAGTACTACTACTACTACTACTATTACCTCTAATACTACTACTGCTACTATTACCTTTACTACTACTGCTGCTACTCTACTATTACTACTACTACTACTATGACTACTCTACTATTTCTACTACTACTCTACTACTACTACTATTACTACCACTACTACTTTTACTACTATGACTACTCTACTACCACCACCACTACTACTACTACTACTACTACTGCTACTACTGCTACTACTACTACTACTACTGCTACTACTACTACTACTACTACTAATAATAATAATAATAATAATAATAGGAAATACGGTGGTGTAGTGGTCAGCACAGTCCAAACACATGCATGTTAGGTTGATCTCTCACTCTAAATTGCCTGTAGGTGTGAGTTTGTGCTGGCTATGCGATGGATAAGTTATTACTATGATTATTGTTGTTGATGTTTGAATGGATTTTTTTGAACCTCTAGACATGGGAACAGAAGTAACACTAATAACTTGCTAAACCAAGTTTTAGATAATGAGCTAACTTATTTTTTAAGCACTGTGGACCCCTTAAGGATAACCCCTACATGTCCCCTGCCCCTAGAAATGCATGTGCCTGAATTCGACCACATGTCTCAGCTTCAATACCACAAGACTTTTGGAGGACACTGAACATGTTCAATCATTTACTACAAAATCAACAGTTCAGCTTGTGCCTGTTAGTATGTGCAATGTGTCCACTAATATCATTTCAGCTGCGCCAGACAAAACGTGAACTAGAACACTGTCATTTCCCGTAAGTGCAGACCTGTGTACAGTCATTTTGGGGGCCAAGGTTAAAGACAAAAGGGCCAACGTGAACATGATTCACCTATAAAGCCTATTGCAGATACTGTTATACTACAGATACTACAGTTATAGTTTGGACACACCAAACTACATTTACATTTCTAAAACAAACATACTTAAATATAAAAATGAGAATATATATTTTTATAAGAGTTAGAGAAGCAACTCATGCGGCTCCTCATGAAGCTGCTGGTCAGAATGTTCAAAGTATGTAAACCAGAGCAAATGGGCTCATTTCTAAAAGACTCTCTAAACACAACCAGATGTTTTATTCCGCTCCAGGAATAATTCCATAACTCTTATTCTATAGTTTTGATCTCTTCAAAGTTATTCACAAATATTACTACTATTAATATAGTACAAATAAGAAAAGCCAAACTGTGTCCAAACTTTTGACTGGCAGTCTAAATACCACAAGCCCTTGAGATATAACTAATAATGAACTTGGTGTTGCTATTTTTCTATTATTAGTTATTATTAGCACCTTTACTGGCAGCATTATGTTCAGATGTTGATCATTTATTGCTGTGCAATGAGGGCTTTAGGGTTGTTTACCAGTGCTGGAGGTGATGCGTGCATGTCTTAGGGTGGTGGAATTTCCCCTGTGGTTGATACAGTGACGGTGAGAACCAAGCTGATCCATAAGCTCTGTTCCCAGAACAAGGCTGAGCTAAACCTTGCTCTGTTGAATCTTGGAGTATGGCCATGTTCATTCCAACCTTGGCACAGAGGCTCTAGATTCTCTGCTTTGATGGCCTTCAAAGAAGGCAAAATGAATTCTGTGGGGCAAAAAAAGCATGTCTGTGATTTCAGAACCAGACTTTATTGGCCAGTATGCTCATACATATAAGGAATAAGTGTTTGGTTACAGTTACTCACAGTGCACGATAACTTACATTACAGAAGTAACAAACACACTCAACCTAGCCATCCTCCTACACACACACATACAGTGACATACAATGCTAAGTGCAGCAGTAAGGACAATGCAGACTGAATTAAATAGATGTAAATATGAAGAACAGAAGAGTCACTGGTTAAGACGGTGGTACAGAGTGTTCTGAGACTCTATCAGATAAATAGCAGTGCACTACAGAGAAAGAAGAGTGAGAGAACATTTGGATATGGATGTATGTATGTAGTAGACTGTACAGAGAGAGAAGAGTGAGAGAACATCTGGATATGGATGTATGTATGTAATAGACTGTACAGAGAGAGAAGAGTGAGAGAACATCTGGATATGGATGTATATATGTAGTAGACTGTTCAGAGAAAGAAGAGTGAGAGAACATCTGGATATGGATGTATGTGTGTAGTAGACTGTACAGAGAAAGAAGAGTGAGAGAACATCTGGATATGGATGTATGTATGTAGTAGACTGTACAGAGAAAGAAGAGTGAGAGAACATCTGAATATGGATGTATGTATGTAGTAGACTATACAGAGAAAGAAGAGTGAGAGAACATCTGGATATGGATGTATGTATGTAGTAGACTGTATCCAGAATGTAGTGTAATGTTCAGCTGTTCATGAGTGTGATGGCCTGTGGGAAGAAGCTTCTCTTATTTATATTAAGTGCCTCTAATAACTGTGTAATTAAACATCCACAACTTAGACAACAACAGTGTAAATACTATGGATGTAGCCACAGTTACAGATGAATTACTGCAGTACAGCTTATGTAATTGAACATGTATATCAATTTATTTTTGGCTGCATGCAATAACATAAGATTATCTTGATAGTTATAACAGCACATTACTCCCTCTGATGTAATTACACATTGTAATAACACTGGACTGGAACAGCAGTTGTTCTGAGAAGTGTATTCCAGCATTATAATTAAGTGTTTATTAATTTACATTAAGACAGTACTTACACTGGAAATGTCTTCTTACCTTATAATGCTGGAAAAGATGTTTTTACATGAGACAAATTTAATTACACTCATGTTATTACCATTATATGTGTAATAACATGAGAGAAAACATACTGTTACTATAACTATAACTATCCTCTTATGGAATTATATGAGGCAAGAAAGAAATTGATACTCATGTGTTATTACCTAAGCTGTACTGTGATCCATCACTAGTAGTTACATTGTTATTGCATGTGTTGTTCATGTGTAACTACACTGTTACATTTTTTATAAAGTGGGGCCACTCATTTTTATTATATTGACTCTGCATGTACTGGAGCAACACTTATATTTTATCATTCATTAACAAAAGGGCACATTTTCTGAGATACCTGTAGCCCAAATAGCTTCAAATATCTGTAATGTTCACTAATAGACCCAACTAACATACCTCTACAGTCCTTTAGAGGCTCTAGCAGAAATAAGCATTCATTAGCTTGATGTAAAGGCTGGATTGAAGGCCCTAGAGGGAACCCCGGCTGGTAACACTTGTAGGCCTTAATATGGTGTAATGACTCTAAATTATTGAGAGACGTTGTAAAAAATCACAAAAAGTAGAAGATTTATTAGATTTTCTGTAAAATCTCACTGCACGTAGGTCTCCATTGTTGTAACTACTGACGTGCTTAGCGGGTGGTGACGTGAAATAGTTGCAGTAACCGGCCGTCGTGCTTGAGCACAGCTAGCTAGCTAAACATGCTACTGTTAAGTCTTTACAGTTTGAGCTAGAACTCAACATTTCTGACATCAGCGGTGACATCACACACCACGTTAGTGTAAATGGTGAACAGAGAGGCGTGGAGGAGAGAGTGGACACAGTGCTGGAGTTGTTGTGAAACTGTGTGTTGGTGTTGATGGAGAAGGAGAGTGTCTGTTAAAGGAGCTCCGCTTTCTAGCAGGAAACATTCACGCTCAGTAAACAGCTAGATACACTGAACGGGAGTGTCTCTGAGCTTCACACTCCTTTATTAGTGAAGTAGTATGTTCACTACTAAGACTCTACTTTCACCTTCAGGATCCACAAACGAGGGAGAAGCAGCTGCCGCTAACGCTAAACGTTGTTGCCGGGATTCCAGGAGAGAATCCAGCACATGTTCACGTTCACGTTTCTTCTCACGGTTCTACATAATCTGGAGCTTCTGGACTTCCTGTGTGGGAAAACTGTGGCACTGCATTGTGTTTTAGTCTACGATTAAAACCAACAGCCTCCGTCAAGTCTACTGAACCACTCAAGCTCATCCAGACTGTGATGAGAGCAGAGCGGCGGGTCTAGCTGTGTTGGTCCACACGCTGCTTCACTAACTATTCTCCTTGTTTATGTTTGTGAAAGCTGTTTAGACTAATATCAGTCTTCCCACTGCCTTTCACTGAAACAACATCAACAACACAATGTACATGGTTTTCTTTAAGCTAGGTTAGTAACTAACATTCACTCCTTCACACCACAGTCAAGTTTAGCACTGCGACCTAATCTACCCAGCAGGCATTGCGCGCCAGAAATAATGGCTGCGTCCATATGTTAAATATTTAGAATAAAAGTGTTAATTTAAAAATAAATCTACTACTTTTGTGATTTTTTACATGTCTTAACAATTTAGAGTTAAAACAACATATTAAGGCTTACTAGTGTTTACCAGCCAGGGTTCCCTTTAAGCTGTAGTCATAGCTTATCACAGCTCTGCTCGTGTCTGAAGAGTTAGCTTTGTAGGGATATCCCTTCAATCGATTTCTAAAAGGCTTTTGTGATAAAAGCGCTAATCATTAATAAAAATTCCTGAGGTTGAAGTTCAGATTACTTAGGGAGATTCCCAGGACCACACAGTATAAAAGCACATAATTTACCTCAATGCTTTAGAGCCCCTGAGAAGGCAAACCATTAATTTAGCTTTGAGGTGGATCAGTAACTCTTGTTCATCTTATTTCTTTCCTTCAATGCATGAAAAACCGAGCAGCTATGGTTGGTCTCACAGAAGTGATGTTACTTTTTATTGTCTCCTCAGCAGGAACAACTTTGGGTAAGAGTTTCAAGCAGGATGTCTATTAATAACACTTTTCAGGTGTGCAGGGGTGGGAAAATTCCACAAGAGGGGTTTAACTGATGTTAGTGTTTGAATACTGTAGTCTTACGCAGTAGAGTTACATTATTGTGAGCACCAGCTAATATCCAGAGTGACCCCCGTTTGCAGCACAGACAGCAGCTAGATGGACTGGGAGAGGTCCTGGTAGGTGGTCACAGGTATCGGGAGCCATGCTGTCTGCAGTGCAGCCCTCAGCTGCTGGAGGGAGCGTGGAGGAGGTTCTATAGAGCCAACACCACCAACAAGGTGGTCCCACAGGTGCTCAATTAGGGGTTCAGTGTAAGTCTTGGTCAGCTATTCTCACCAATGTGGGACATTTCCAGTTGTGTGGCGTGTCGCATTGTCTTGCTGGAAGATCCCATCCACCCCAGGGAAGACAATCAGCATGCATGGTGGATGTGATCTGCAAGGACGGATTCGTATCCAAATCGGTTGAGAGTGGATGAGTGGATCCAGAGAAAGTTATAACAACACGAAAACCAGCATGTGTTCTTCCAGCAATAGAAGTGCTCATAATAAAATGACTCAGTGTATTTGTATAGGCATGATGAAACAAATGCTTATCACTGTCTCTAAATATAATGCTGGCATCAAAAGCCTGCAATCTCAGTAATGCACAAGCAGAATTTGCTGATTGAAAACTTTTTCTGTTTCTTCTGTTCTGTAGCACTTGTGCTGAGGCCTGAGACAGGTAAGTGATACAATCAGTCATGCTTTGACACTGTATCAGTAAAATAGCCATTACTAGTTTTTTTTTTGTAAGTGACTGACCTTAATCTCTCATTCAGGCTCTCTAACTTACTAATGGCTCGAGATCTAACTATCCATCATTTTTTTCCTTGTTTTTTTGGTAAGAAGCCAGACTGAAGAGTGACACTTCAACTCAACAAAGAGGCTCACCCGACTGCCCACTTGGCTGGGCGAAGCTGGGTGGAAGGTGCTTCAGCTACCAGGCCAGAAGCATGGACTGGATTTCTGCTGAGGTTGTGTTCTGTTTGACTGACTTGTGCCCAAGTTTTTACGGTACAAGGGGGCAATGTTTAGTGTATTTGCGATAAATTGTGTCTTTTTACATCCAGTATAGTTTTATAGAACAAATAACTTAGCAACCACCTGGGAACAGCTTAGCAACCACCTGGGATACCATAGTAAACAGCCCAGCAGCCTTCCAGTAATCATTAACGTTTCCTTTCTTTTTCTAGAACTACTGTCTGAATCTGGACGCTAACTTGGTTTCCATACACAGTGAAAAAGAATACCAGCTGATCAAAGCCCTAATTCGTGTCCATGACCCTAAGGAGACCCCTGTATGGATCGGCCTGTCCTGCTGTCAGAAGGTACGAGAACAGTGACTCCGTTTTCAGTACCTTAACCAAGGTGCACGATATCAGTGGCAACAAAAACAGAATTCCCAAAGGAGATTGACAGCTACAGTATATGATTTGGGCAGGTTACATATCCGAAAGCCTATCAACTGACTGATTTGACTGAGCTTTATATGTGATAGAATGCTATATGCAGCTTAGTAATAGAATGTATATTTGTTTCCAGAATAATAACTGGATATGGTCTGACGGAACCAAAGTATCCTTCACCAAATGGAACCCAAATGAACCCAATTCTGACCAAGAGTGCTGTGCACATATGAACTGGTCAGGTAAGTGGAGATTAGTAATTGGAACTTGTGAATGGAATGCAACTGATACAAATCTTGTTCGTATCATTTTGGTTTTTTTTGTCTGCAGACCAAAAAGACTGGAATGACATTCAGTGCGGATCTAGCTATCCTTTTGTTTGCGTCAAGTGGCCCACCAGGGATTCTGATAGCCTCACTCCATTTACTGTCCAGAACAACTTTATCCACTGGCAACAATATATTTACAATGACCACAAAAAATGACACCCTAATGCCATAATGCTGCTGAATAAAAACATATATTATATGTAAACATTTGAAAGTACTTGTTGTCCTTTGTGTGTAAATGGGCTCAAATAAAAAAAGTCTGGTTACATGGACTTACATTACATTTTCTCCTGCGATGTTACTGTGTATATAAATAAATAAATAAATAAATATATATATATATATATATATATATATATATATATATATATATATATATACACTACTACTCAAAAGTTTGGGATCACAGTGAAATGTTCTTGTTTTCAGTGGAGTATCTTCCTTCCTTAACACAACAATGGACTGATGGGTCTCTAAAGAAAGTTGTTTCTTTCTGGACATTTTGAGTCGGTCAGCAAGCCATCAACTGCTGATGCTTCAGATACTAAACTAATCTAGAATGTTGTTCCCTTTATACTCACTTATTAGTAGAATGTTTTTCAGCTGTGCATCACAATTGAGCAAGAGTGTCCTAACAACCAATTAGTCCAATAACATCCTTAACTTGGATTGGTGGTCGTACCAGGAGATTTAGACAGAGGACTGAGAATTGCTGATAATAGGACTATATGCAAAATAAGCCTCTATACAAAAATAGGCTTTAATACAAACATTTTTATTCTTTAAAAATCATCTGATACACTTACATTAATTGTGAAATGGACAATATTGTTTGTGAATTGCATGAAAATTGCATGAATTGCATGAAAATTGCATGAAATGAAATTGTAAATTGATCCTAAATAGAGGATCATATAAAGAAAAAACTAATTGACAGATGGTCCACTACAGTTGTCAAAGCAGTTATTAGATAATAATGCTGGGTTACCACAAGGAAAGGCTTGGAAAGGGTTAAATAAACACACTGACATATGTAAACTGTTTAAAACATATATATATCCTTCCATCACACAGTGTACTCTGCCAGCCCACACACATTAGTGAAAAACATCCCCCTAACACATACGTAAGCATGCTGAGGGGGCGGAGACCAGAACAAATCAAGGGTGGATGTTCTTTTTCTAACACTTCTAACACTGAACTCCAGGCTCGTTCTGGGCTGGAACCTGGCACTTATCCCAACCACAAACCAAGACAGCAAACATGGCTTATCTAACTGAATTGCTTCTAACCGTCTCCATGACTACAGCAGCTTTTGGTAAGTTTCCTGTCTTGAAGTATCAGCTCAACATAACACAAATTCTAATTCTAATGTTTGTGATGATACATTGACGATCACATCTCTCTTCTTTAAGCTCTGGTTGTGACACCTACACCAGGTAATTATCCACATTACACTTGAGAGATTGACACCTAAACACCTCAGTCATGTCTTACGAAGCAGTAACTTTGTTTTTTCTGTCTGTTTTTAGAGCCAGACTGGGATAAATTAGTGAATGGTAAAGAGAAGAGCTCTGCATTCCAATGCACTTGTTCATAAAGTCAGTATCTAAAGCCATTGGTGTTCTTTGTAGAACCTTATTGTGGGTTCTCTTGTTTTTCCTCTTTAGAGTCCCTGCAAAGCAGCTCCTCAACAAGAGAGTATTTTTTTGTGCAGACTCCTTCATGCTTAGCTGACTGTCCATCAGGATGGGCGACTTACAGCAGACGTTGCTTCAAGTACATTAACCAAAGCATGGACTGGGGCTCTGCTGAGGTAAGCCTCGTTTACTTAGTCTAGAAAAGACTTGAAACTCAATATCCTTTAAAAAAAGAATATATTTACTGCCAATGGCATCAGTACCTCTTTATTCCTTTCTTTCAGAAAATAGATTAAAACATATGAACAGTGTATTTACAGTCTCCACTATACACTACTGGGGTGGTCACAGTCTGTGTTGCACAGAAAAGTTGATGGGGGTGGAAAAACATTGGCAAACATGTTAAAACCAAAGCCAAAGAGTAAAAATACATTACCTCACATGCTCGCAACACCTTGAGTGGAACAGATGCTTATCTCTAATTCAGCAGTAGAGAAAACCACAAACCAGACATGAAATCTGCTTAGCTCATTACATCTTAGCCTCTGACATTTAATCCGCGTACAGTGCAGCGCTGCCGTATCTGTAATATAGAGGGGAATGCCACCATTTGTTTTGCCCATCAGTGGTTCATATCAGTGGTGCCGATGGAAAGCAATGCTTTTGGCCACTATATCCTCCTGAGACCCATAAAAATAATTTTTTGAGAATTTCAGTAATTTCAACATAAAATAAGTCTACTAGATGAAAAAAACATGTCACCGTGTTTTTTATTCATGGAATGTCCTTTATAGTGGACATCAGGACATTATTGATGACATATTTCTTGTTTTCTGTTCTGCATCAGACCAAAACCCTTCTACAACATCAGGACCAACTCTTCAGTTGCTAAGTGTATTTCTCTTTTATGCCATTGTCATAAATACAAATGGCACTTTGAGCCCCTCTCGTGGACAGATAAACTCAGCTTGTGAATTTGACCATAGAAAATAATGTAAATGAAAACTGAGTAAACAAATATTATTTACCTTTTTTATAACATTTCCACTTTTGGCAATATAAGAAATATTTCAAAAGCATTGTATATGAACATAAACAGGATAAAATAATAACTCATTCCAAAGGGCACAGTTACTTTGATTAAAGCTAGCTAAACCTGTGTTAATCACTCCAAACCTTGAGCCAAAGTTTCACAATTTCCACACATAGTACCCATCTTCTCTTATGGTCCATTTCATTTTAATGTTCTATTTTTAAATGTACAGTTATGTAACATTTCTAATAAATTAGGAATAAATTAAATACGTAATTACTAATAAAGAAATTAGTAATAAATTTACATGTTTACAGAGCTTACATGTTGCAAAATTTTCTTTGCCTCAGTCAAATTCCTGTCACCTGTGACACCATTAATTTCATATAAACCAGATTTAATCCCAATGTCCACTACAAAGGACATACAAAAAAGATGCTGTTAGGTAGTTAAACATTCGTGCATATCAATAAAAAGTGCTTTGAGAACTAGCTACAACAGTTTTATACCTAAAACAGATCAATTATAGGCTTCAGAAACATAACAAATGCATATTATTACTTCCCTTACCTCCCTCGCTCCCATAAAATGGTTTTGAAATATCTTTTGGAGACTCGTGTCTACTTAAGAGGACAAAAATTAATTACCAGGTCTTACGAGGATTTTGCCTTAAAACTCCCTGCATTAACCACCCTAACTAAAATGGATTTAAATGGGACAAGTTGAAATATACCCTATATCACCAAAAGTATCCACTCACCCACCCAAATCATTGGATTCAGGTGTTCCAATCACTTCCATGGCCACAGGTGTATAAAACCAAGCACCTAGTCATGCAGACTGCTTCTACACACATTAGTGAAAGAATGGGTCTCTCTTAGGAGCTCAGTGAACTCCAGCAAGTTCAAGTTTCAAGTTTATTTGTCATTTGCACATCATTTCAGGACATACATGCATTGAAATGCTTGGGGTGAGGCTCAGATAATAACTCAGCAGGGCAGCATATATATATATATATATATATATATATATATATATATATATATATATATATATATATATATATATATATATATATATATATAGTAAAAACAGTGCAAACATAATAAGAAATAGACAATAATTAAGTAAAAATAAGCTAGAATATATATATTTATCAAAAACTGAAATACATTAAGGAATTTACAAAACATATACCCAAAATATACATAAGATATACAGGAGGACATATGTAGAAACTTTTGGTTATCTAAAAAGATAAATCTATTTAAAGTGACTTTGTGATATTGTCCATAGCAGCGATATCAGAACTAATAATAATAATAATAATAATAATAATAATAATAGTGTGGTACCGTGATAGGACGCCACCTGTGCAGCAAGTCCAGTCGTGAAGTTTCTTCACTACTAAATATTCCACAGTGGACTGTCAGTGGTGTTCTAACAAAGTGGAAATGATTGGGAACGATAGCAACTCAGACATGACGTGGTAGCCACGTACAATGACAGAGCGGGTCAGCGGAGGAGCATAGTGCACAGAGGTCACCAACTTTCTGCAGAGTCAATCACTACAGAGCTCCAAACTTCACATGGTCTTCAGATCAGCTCAAGAACAGAGCGTAGAGAGCTTCATGGAATGGCTGAGCAGCTGCATCCAAGCCTTACATCACCAAGAACAATGCAGTCCCATAAAAGTCCTATAAACACACTCCTAAACCGTGTGGACTTCCCAGAAGAGTTGGAGCTGTTAAAGCTGCAAAGGTTGGGCCAACGTCAACCCTATGAATTAAGAAGGGGATAGGACACAGAAAAAATACATCTCCATTTTTCTGCACCATTTAAACCTAGCAGCTGTTGTTTACATTGCATTAATATTTCATGATCAATAAAAATGTTCCAAAATAAATTAGAATGGTTCCATTGACTTACATTGAAAGTAGAGAAAGTAAAGACTGTTTTTGTCCTCTCCTGTAAAGTTTTCATTTTGGAGATACTTGTTTTTATTGGACAGCAGCGATATGTAATATGTATAGTAATGTATAGCATTACACAGGGCCTGAGTAGGACTTGTTTTCAGACCAGGAGTTATAGGATTCAGACAATTTCAGCTTAAACTCCAACTGTACTTCTCTTGCAGCATACACACACACAGCACTGGATTTATACAACATCATGTTTTCTGAACTCCGTGCATTCCTATCATCTTAATCTCGACTCTTATTTATTATTTATATGCTTTTTATATGCTGTACTGACATAAAGAAGCCAGCCAGATAGTGATATAATGAAAACTGATGAAAGTGTTTATTATTTACACAACAACAACAAGAACAAGTAACTTACTTGGGGTACCCAAACTTCTGCATATGACTGTACACCCACCTACTCAGACGTCAGTACACTGTTTTTAAGCATCCGGCAGTTTATTTGTGACCATTTCATTTCATATGTTTCTGTGAGGGAACTTCCAGAGGTGCTGGGTTATTCCTCTTCAGACTTCTGGTTCCCATCATCACCACTGTGGACGACCTTAACTTACAATGACTGCAACCAATAAAAAATGTTATTTCTTTTTCTAGATTCACTGCACAGGTATGGGTGCCAATTTGGTCTCAATACACAATGACAATGAATACCAGGTGGTCAAGGCTTTGATCCGTGTTCATGACCCTAAAGAGAATCCTACGTGGATTGGACTCTCAGACTGCCAGAAGGTACAGTAATGTTAAAACAGGACTTTACCATACATGTACATATGATAAAAAATAAACTGAAACAATATATGATACTGACATTGAGGAAAAAACAACAGTTATGTTGAATAATAAACTATTTTAACAAAGTACAATCTAATGATCACTACTGTCATGCACAGATATTTATTTTAAATACTGACTCATTGTACAGATCTCTGCTGAGAGCTGAACAGCAGGTTGCTTGTATATCTTGAGAGGCTATACCTTCATTTGACTGCAGCACATTTTTGTGTTTTTTGTTCTGTTTTCTAGACATTAAATAAAAATTGTTGAGTACTTGTAAACATGTAAGTCATTGAGAGTGGTTTGGTATGAAATGCTTTATTAGAGAAACTTATTGGTGCCTATAACACAAATATAAGCATTTATAAGCAGTTAGTGTGTGTTGAGCTGGTACGAGTGATGATATAAGTTTTATGATTAATTATGATGATATATTTATATATAAGATATAAGATATGATTAGAACACATGTAAATAATCAAACATACAATACACAGTAACATGAATATCTTATTGTGAAAGAAGTAGATCATATCTTGAGCTCCAGTTTGAAGAACAAAGTACTGACGTATGTAAAAGCTCTACTTTCTTAATTAATACTGTTTAATATTTAAATAATAAAGTGTTTTGCTGAGTAAATAAAGTCTTCCTGTCTGTAAAAATAGCTTTTTAAATATAATAATGTCCCTAAGTGGCTCTAACTTTTGCAGAGTACTGTATGTGTGTATGAGTGTGTATGTGTATATACTAATTGATGATAAAACCATAGAAAGTTTCTTGAGAGCAGAATGTTTAATATCAAAGACACTTTGAATGACTGTTTGTATCTTTAAGGTAGATGTAATACGTTAAAATCACTGTTGTTAGAACAAAACCTGGTGGATTCATTGTTGTTATTTTTCAATTTTTGGGTTTAACCAGAAAGTAGCTGTTGTTCTTTATGTTGTTTGTAAATGTCATGATGAAAGAACCAAGAAATAGAAATGGAATGACAAAATGATAAAAAATGTCTGGTTCCATTCACTTACATTAGAAGTAAAGTATGTTTTTCTCTTCTCCTGTAAACAAACCAGTTTCAAGGTTTTTGAGTATAACGTTGTTCACTGTTTAACTTTTTAGAACAAAATGTGGATCTGGTCTGATGGTACCACATTCAGGTACAAGAACTGGAACCGAATCGAGCCCAATTTCTCAAACGGGGAGTGCTGTGTGCACATGAACTGGGCCGGTAGGTGGGAGTCGTGTGCACGTCTAGGATCCTTTCATCTTCCGAAGTGTCTGTGAATCCCATTGAATTCTGTTTTCCCTTTGCTTTCAGATGAGAAGAACTGGAACGACATTCCATGTAATCATGAATATCCTTTCGTCTGTGTCAAGAAACTTGCCTGAAATTCTGAACATCCACAAAATTAACATAGTTGTAGCTTCTACTGCCACGTCAGTGTAGAAGCCATGCAGTGTTTGTAGTTCAAACATTTGGAAACAGTTGGATCAAATTCCAAGAAAATCTGAAGACAGTGAAAGTTATTTGTACGCAAGTGGCCACGTGGGCTGAAACAGGACTGTCACTTTAATACAGTGAGTTATAGTCAAGCTCAATCAAATCAAAGCTTATTTGTTACATACAAAGTCATACACGGTACAACTGGCAGTGAAATGCTTTCACAACTGTGCATGTGTGAGTCCTGTGTACGATGTATGTGTGAGTCCTGTGTATGATGTATGTGTGAGTCCTGTGTATATGTGTGTGTGAGTCCTGTGTATGATGTATGTGTGAGTCCTGTGTATATGTGTGTGTGAGTCCTGTGTATAATGTGTGTGTAAGTCCTGTGTATGATGTATGTGTGTGAGTCCTGTGTATGATGTATGTGTGTGAGTCCTGTGTATGATGTATGTGTGTGAGTCCTGTGTATGATGTATGTGTGAGTCCTGTGTACGATGTATGTGTGAGTCCTGTGTATGATGTATGTGTGAGTCCTGTGTATGTGTGTGTGTGAGTCCTGTGTATAATGTGTGTGTAAGTCCTGTGTATGATGTATGTGTGTGAGTCATGTGTATGATGTATGTGTGTGAGTCCTGTGTATGATGTATGTGTGTGAGTCCTGTGTATGATGTATGTGTGTGAGGCCTGTGTATGTGTGTGAGTTCTGTGTAGTATGTATGTGTGAGTCCTGTGTATGATGTGTATGTGAGTTCTGTGTATGATGTGTGTGTGTTCTGTGTAAGATGTATGTGTGTGTGAGTCCTGTGTATGATGTATGTGTGTGAGTCCTGTGTATGATGTGTGTGTTTGAGAGTTCTGTGTATGATGTGTGTGAGTCCTGTGTACGATGTGTGTGTGTGTGTGAGTCTTGTGTATGTGTGTGTGAGTCCTGTGTATGATGTGTGTGAGAGAGTCCTGTGTATGATGTATGTGTGTGTGAGTCCTGGGTATGGTGTATGTGTGAGAGAGTCCTGTGTATGATGCGTGTGTGAGTCCTATGTATCATGCGTTTGTGAGTCCTGTGTATGATGTGTGTGTGTGAGTCCTGTGTATGATGTGTGTGAGCGTCCTGTGTTTGATGTATGTGTGAGAGTCCTGTGTATGATGTATGTGTGAGAGTCCTGTGTATGATGTGTGTGTGTGTGTCCTGTGTATGATGTATGTGTGAGAGTCCTGTGTATGATGTGTGTGTGTGTCCTGTGTATGATGTGTGTGAGTCCTGTGTATGATGTGTGTGAGAGAGTCCTTTGTATGATGTATGTGTGTGTGAGTCCTGTGTATGGTGTATGTGTGTGAGTTCTGTGTATGATGTGTAAGTGTGTGAGTCCTGTGTATGATATGTGTTTGAGTCCTGTGTATGATGTGTGTGTAAGTCCTGTGTATGATGCATGTGTGTGAGACCTGCATATGATGTGTGTGTAAGTCCTGTGCATGATGCGTTTGTGAGTCCTATGTATCATGCGTGTGTGAGTCCTATGTATCATGCGTTTGTGAGTCCTGTGTATGATGTGTGTGTGTGAGTCCTGTGTATGATGTGTGTGTGTGAGTCCTGTGTATGATGTGTGTGAGCGTCCTGTGTTTGATGTATGTGTGAGAGTCCTGTGTATGATGTATGTGTGTGAGTTCTGTGTATGATGTGTAAGTGTGTGAGTCCTGTGTATGATATGTGTTTGAGTCCTATGTATGATGTGTGTGAGAGTCCTGTGTATGATGTATGTGTGAGAGTCCTATGTATGATGTATGTGTGAGTCCTGTGTGTGATGTGTGCGTTTGTGAGTCCTGTGTATGATGCGTGTGTGACTCCTATGTATGATGTATG
This sequence comes from Megaleporinus macrocephalus, assembly GCA_021613375.1. Taxonomy (NCBI): domain Eukaryota; kingdom Metazoa; phylum Chordata; class Actinopteri; order Characiformes; family Anostomidae; genus Megaleporinus; species Megaleporinus macrocephalus. The sequence continues at coordinate 10,040,905 of CM038708.1, forward strand.
TGTGAGAGTCCTGTGTATGATGTGTGTGTGAGTCCTGTGTATGATGTGTGTGTGAGAGTCCTGTGTATGATGTGTGTGTGAGTCCTGTGTATGATGTGTGTGTGAGTCCTGTGTATGATGTATGTGTGTGTGTGTCCTGTGTATGATGTGTGTGTGTGAGTCTTAGATGCTGCCCTGGCTCAGTGTTCTGAAGCAGTGGAGGCTTGTGCTGTAGTTTCTATGAGGCATGTAATGTAGCGTCACAGCTGAGTTCGATGCTTCTGTGTGTAGCAGCGCTCATATTGCAGGCACTGTCTCCCGTAGGAGCTTTTCAGATCTTGGAGAGTAAATGATGACCACAGGGAGCTATCATCCACAGTTCTGTGAAAGTGATATTGTAGCCAGGCTGGCACTGACCTCTAGCAGCTCATGAGGTGTGGCCTTTCTGACAGCCATGCCTGGAGCTTCATGGCTGTACTTTCCAGAAAAGAGACATTTTATATATTGTTAATGTTGTTGTCTGTCAGTTAAAATGTGTGGGGTTATTAATTGTTGGTCACTGTGGTAGTGAAGTGTATGACTGGTGATAACCTTCACTACATGTTCTGTTGGTGTCTTAATAAAAGAGTGCTTCTTGCAGACCAGTGGCCTCGGTCTAAATCTCCTGGTATGACCACCAGGTTAAGGATGTTATTGGACTAATTGGTTGTTAGGACACTCTTGCTCAATTGTGATGCACAGCTGAAAAACATTCTACTAATAAGTGAGTATAAAAGGGAGAACAACATTCTAGGTTAGTTTAGTATCTGAAGATCAGCAGTTGATGGCTTGCTGACCGACTCAAAATGACCAGAAAGAAACAACTTTCTTTAGAGACCCATCAGTCCATTGTTGTGTTAAGGAAGAAGATACTCCATTGAAAACAAGAACATTTCACTGTGACCCCAAACTTTTGAGCAGTAGTGTATATATATATATATATATATATACACACACACACACACACACACTCATATTCACACTTACACTGTAAGCTTCATTGTAGGCAGCAAAGATATACAGTAAATAAAAGTGCTGCATTTGAAAACAGCCAACAAGCATCAGTAGGTTTTTACACTGGATGAGTAAGAAAGGCTAACAGAGCAAACTGGTATTGAATGCTGGCGAAATCCGTCACACTTCTCATGTTGAAGCACCAGCGCGTTTACTACAGCGAGTAAATATGAAGTGTGTTTCTGATTAAAAAGAAAATTTAACACAGAGGCTGAAGCTGAGACCTCACTCAGGAGAAACGGAAGGGAGAACAAGTGCTAAAACTCAAGAGAGCTACAGGCCCAACATTAGGAATAGCAGTTAGCGGCTAGCTCAAGTGACGTGTGCAGCATGAACTCAGGACTGAGCTCCGGAAGCCATGTTCACTCTGCTTAAGTAGAGCAGCAGCCAGCTGACAAGAATCAGGCCTAATTCCCTGGTAACCTTTCTCTGTCTCCCTCTGGTGGCCGAGGGTGGCCTAGCAAGGGATAAACCCGTCTGGAACAAAAGTTAAGAAGTATTTCTGAGGCTGTATGATTTTGATCACAGATTCTATAGACGGAGAATTTCCTGTTTTTATACTGAACTGCCTCTTTTAAACACAGACACTCATATTAAACACTCCTGTTAAGAGTCTGATTAAGAATGTACAGATGTAGATCAGCACTGAACTGGATCTCATAGTAAATTAACCACAGTGGTCACCATGCACTTCAAACCCATACTTGAACTAAATCTAACTGTTTTACAGGAACTCCTTTGTAATATAAAGCTTATTTGCATAGATGTACAGATTCTGTAAGTAATAGTTCTTATAAAATGTGTCTACTCAGATTTACTTGTGTGTAAAATATCCGTACATGTATAATCACAGATTTGTATATATTTCATCAGCACCTTTCCTGGCTCTTTATTACTCGTATTATTCTTATTCTTTATTTTATTTATTGTATTGTGCTGTGCGTTTCTATTAGTGTAATATTGTTCTTGTTACATTTCATACATGTGTGCCTCACCAAGACAATTTCTTGTATGTGTGACATACTTGGGGAAATAAACAATTTAGATTCTGATTCTGATTTGAAATCTAGTTCAGTCAAAATCTTAATATTGTCAATGCTAATGTGAGTTTTATTAACAGATATTTATTAATGATATAAATAAAAACAGACACTCTTCAGTGTCATGAATGTGAGTGATATGTAAAATCTCTTTATTCCAGTTTAGTTTCTATCATATGAGTAAATTCAGCTGATCAGAGTTTTAGTTTAAAACATTCCAAAATGAACCAAAATTATAAAAAAATAAATAACAGTTTTGCTGGAACATCAAAGACGTCTATGTATCGTGTTGCAGAGATATTTACTGAAATTAACATGCTAATCAGCTCGACCTGTCTCGTAATACAACTTCAAACCTCTAGAGGTGACAGTGAGTCACTGTGGTGTTGAGTTGGATCTGTCCAACATGAGAGAATGAAGAAGTAGAGCTGCTGCCTTGACGGCATATTCTAACCTCTTATCAATCATGTTGAAGGTTCTGCTTCTGGTTGGATCGTTTAAGAACTGGTAGTCAATGAAAAGAGTAAACACGACAACGGCTGAAGTTTCTGCAAAGTGTCCACTGTCATCCATCGTCAGCAAGAAACCAGAACAAAGAAGTGATATAAATAGAAAAAGAAGGAGAGATAACATTGATGAAGAGGGAGGAGGAGGGACTGTACATTTCCTGCTGATATGTTGCCCCCTATTGTTTGGAGAATCAACCAATCAATCAACCTTTATTTTTACTCGTAATACATTGAGGGTAACCCTCATTTTCAGTGTAACCGAGCATTTACAACTTAAAGGGACTGAAATTTTTTTTTAGAATTTTTAGAATTAGAATTAGAATTCTAATCAAGTACTTAATCAAGTATTTAATCAAGGAAGCTAAAATAAGAAACTTCATGAGTAAAACAATAAGAATTAAATGATAAAAATATCAGAAAAACAGGCAAACAATATAAGAGTTAATTAAGAAGAAATAAATAATTCAAAATTAAAGGATAAGTAAACAAGCTATAAATATAAAAAAATGAAATAAAATATAAACACAATTAAGTAATAGAATATTAAAAAATGAAGTAAATTAATTAAACCAAGATTATGAAGAAAGTAAATGATGAAAATAAAATAAATTGTAAAGCCGAGATTGGATAGATAAAAGGACAGAAAAAAATTAAAAAGGTAAAAAGCCAAAAATAGAACAGGAAATAAAATAAACAAAAAGGTGAAATGAAAAATAATTAAAAATAAATAAAATACATAATATAAAGGTAATAATTTTGATAAATAAAAGGACAAAATAAATAAAAGGCAAAAGAATGAATTTTACACGTCGTGTCATCTAACAAATCTTACAAATCTTTCCTTTAGGAAAGAAAATATTTAAAAGAACAAACTAAATATCAAAAGTTACAGGAAATGAACTGCATTGGGGTCAGAATATGGACAGTGCTTCCAGAACATACCGTCCCTGCTGGCACCCATATTTCACTGCACTTGAAACAAAGACTAAGGAAAGTGTAAACGAAGAGAAAAAGAAATGTGGACACTTTAATGTAATGTAATGCTATGAGGAGAAGATCAGCTAAGTATAACATAGCCTGCATTTCTCCAGAGCTGAGTAGATCTGGTCATTCTCCTCTGACCTTTCACATTAACAAGAACTTTCTTCTCCCAGAACTGCTGCTCACTGGATATTTAGAGGCTGCTATCTCCAAAATACTCCAAACTCCCAGTGCTGTACCAACAACCATGACATGGTCATAGCCAGTAGTGGCTTTTTTCCACTAATGTGTTTTGTCAATTTTGAAAATGTGCCTGAAGAAGCTAGAAATTAAAGAAATGCCTAAATGTCACAAAAGGAGGTGAATAATTTGGTTTATCTATGAAGGTGAAATGAGAAAAACATCAGTGGAAACAGATTTTCTGAAGTATTGATGTAGTAGGAACGCAAATCACATGTTTGCCACAAGCTGTTGGTCCGGTGATATTCACAGGTTAAGTGATGGAGAAGTGAGACATCAGCCCTCATTGAATGAACCTATCACCATTTCGTTGAACCACTGCCCTCTACACTCTGCCCAGCATCTCTGAACTTGAGTAACAGCCACGTGTCACTAACAGGGATAACAGTCAACACTTCCCTACTGAGAGTTCATAAAGGCTCAAATCCCTCCACTTTATATTATATACTCCTCGATGCAACGGCAAATTAGATGGAAAAATGTGCAATTAAGAAGCAACATGCAATTATTTGTAAATACAATTTTAAGAGTTCTTGACTTTTTATTATTTATATTGTATATATTTGCTGTAATGTAGTTTAATGTGCTTTTCGGAGACATGGCTACACCAGAACATTGCAGATGAGAACATTTCAATCGCTGGCTTCAGACTGTTCGGGCCGACCGGGACTGCACCGAGAGCGGTAAGCGGAGGGGAGGGGGGGCTGGCTGTGTTAGTTAATAACCGCTGGTGCTCTCCTGGTCACATTACTATCAAGGAGCGAATCTGTTGTCCGGACATTGAGCTGTTGGCTGTTGAACTCAGGCCGTATTATTTGCCGCGGGAGTTTTCCCATGTTGTTGTCGTGGTTGTTTATATTTCCCCCTCTGTAACCCAACGTTGGCGTGTGACGTCATTCACTCCACCATAGCGCGTCTTCAAACTCAACACCCGACTGCCTTCATTGCCATATCAGGTGACTTCAACCATGTCACTATGGCCAGGACATTACCAAACTTCACTCAGTATGTGGACTGTCCCACCAGAGAGGGGAGAACACTGGACCTGCTGTATGCTAATGTTAAGGATGCATACAGCTGCTCCACGCTCCCCCCTCTGGATGGATCTGATCATAACTTGGTCAGCCTTAGCTCAAAGTATGTGCCTCAGGTGAAGAGTCAGCCTGTGACCACGAGGACAGTGAGGAGATGGTCAGAGGAGACTTCTGAAGTGCTGCAGGACTGCTTTGAGACTACAGACTGAACAGCACTCTATGAGCCTTATGGAGAGGACATCGATGGGCTCACAGAGTGCATCACAGACTACATCAATTTCTGTGTGGACTCCACTGTCCCAACCAGGACTGTTAAATGTTACCCAAACAACAAGCCATGGGTAACAAAAGACATTAAAACCCTCCTCAACAAGAAGAAGAGGGCTTTCAGAGCTGGAGACCGGGAGGAGGTGAGAACGATTCAGAGAGAGCTGAAGAGAACCATCAGGGAGGCTAAGAACAGATATAGGAAGAAGCTGGAGTGGAAACTCCAGCAGAACAACATTAGGGGTGTTTGGAGTGGTATGAGAACTATCACTGGCTTCAGGTCCAACAACAACAGGGGAGTAGAGGGCAGTGTGGACAGGGCCAACGAGTTAAATTTGTTTTTTAACAGATTTGACACTGCAAGCCCTGCCCTAACTCCTCTGCTGCCAGGCCTCAACAGCCCACTCCACTCCCTCCCCCTCCTGATAGCCTCCCACCCTCCTGTGATAGTCCACTTCTCACCTCCTCTCCTCCCCCACCAGTCACCTCTACACTGAATCTCACAGCTGACCAGGTGAAAAGACAGTTACAGAGACTCCACACGAACAAGGCTGCAGGCCCTGATGGTGTCCCCCCCTAGGGTGCTTAAAGCCTGTGCCACCCAACTTTGTGGAGTCCTGCAGCATGTCTTGAGCCTGAGTCTCCAGAGGGTCCCTGTGATGTGGAAAAAAATCTGTTTTTTTGTACTGAGCGCTGCTGTAACACTGTGAATTTCCCCCTCTGTGGGACTAATAAGGGATTAACTTATCTTAACTTATCATATCTTATGCACCTGGTATATGGTGCTGGCTGGTATATATGTATATATATATATCCTTTCCACTCCATTTTTCTTTTACTCATTACTTTACTTAAACTTTTACTTGTTTTCTGTAAATATAATGTATTGTAAAGTTTGATAAACTGGTTACTTAGGACTGGGTCTGTGACACGTGACTCTCTAACTCCTTTCATTAAACATCTTCATTTTGGTTTTTATTTAAATCACAATTCAGCTTGGCTTCAGGTTTGAGGGCTGTAGTCGATACAGGGACATTCTGATGGTGGGGAGGGATCAAACCCTGCACATGCTTTACAGGAAAGAAGCCCAGGGCTGTGAGAAAGCTGTCTATTGGTACCAGTAACTCTACACCTCCCATCTCTGACCAGCTTTGTCTTTGATAGATGCATTTATACAAAACCAAACTTGTTTTTATGGTGTTTTTATGTTTTTATTTGCATTTTCATTTCAAGGCTGAAGCGACAGAAAAGTAGCAGAGTGTAGAATAAACGTGGTTGCAGTTTGAAGCAGGTGCTGATTGGTTTTCAGAGTTTTACACCAGACTCTTGACGCAGACAAAAGGATATTGATTATTACATGGAATGTCATTCCAGTCCTTCTGAGCTGTAGACAAAGAAACGAGATTTAACAGAAGATGTGAAGATCAGGAAATGCATTCTAGGGTAATCTATACAGTACACTAGTCCGAGACCACCCTTCACTATTTTACATTATAGTGAAAGTGAGCATTAAGTACAACCTATACTTTATTCAGCATCAGCAATCCCTGATTTATCAGATCTCCACAGAAGTGTCTCTCTGATGTTCATGCTAGGGTTTGTGTAATTATTGGTTGAATTTGATTTCTGCTTTTTAGTTAATAATAAGTTTTAATTATTAAATTCTGGTCTCTGAGGTTTACACAGTAATATATGTATGTATGTATATATAACATAAACAGGAAAGACAGAATAATTACTTACGACCAAATTGACTACTCCAGTTGATTTGCCCACAGCACTCTCCATTAACATGATTGGGTTCTTTTGGATTCCACATGCTGTACCCAAATTTGGTCCCATCAGACCAGATCCAGCTGTTTGTCTTAAAACACATTATATAAAAGTTATAAGCCACTGCCATCCAAACGTTCTATAAAGGTTATGCATGTTTACAAAAAATGCGAATGAAGTTTCTTCGTCCACTACAGCTGTGTGAGGAAAGATGATGTAGGTGTGATTAGGGGCTGTGTTGAGCAGGATGACAGATTTCTGCTTGAGTGTCTAATTTCACTGGAATTATCTTTACACACATTTGTCGTCTTTTTATGGAGGCACAGCTCAGATACACCGAGCAAGTTGGCTTCTTATTTGAATTTCTCCTTCCACCTTAAATGGTGCCAGAATGTAACAGCAGCACATTTTAAGGTGGACCAGGAAATTCAGATAAGAAGCCTTTACCTTAACCTGGGAGCCCAAAACTACCAAACGGTTCTGGGAGCACATTTTTTACTCCAGGCCATTTGTAGGACTAGTCGTGTCCAGTCAGTGGTCCCCCACGTCCACTAAAGAGAACCACCACTGCATTACATAAGCTGGTTGTGGGTGAAACGTTTGGTGTATGAGAAACAGCATTCACAGTGGTGTTTAAGCTGTATGTCGGAAACAAATCATGTAACTTTACAGCTGGAAACTTCATCATCAGCCTTTTTCTAGCATTCTATGTTTTGCACCTTGTCTCAGCGTGAAAACTCATATTTGGTTGTTTTGTCCAATTTCAGGCTTTTCCATTCAGAAATTTCTGTACGCATATTCCAAATTCAATACTGGGATGTTTTGAACACATCCTGATTGTTGTACCTTCTCACAGTCGCTGAGACCAAGCCATGTAGGGTCCTCCTTGGAGTTGTGAGTGCGAATAAGAGACTTCACCAATTTATTTTCGTTTACGTTGTGTATTGAGACCAGATGAGCACCGCGATTCAAACAGTGAGCCTGGAAAAAAGAAAAAGGAAAATCTGCAGTGCTGGTTTCTGATATATGGTAATACTGACATACTGGTTTCTGTGGACAGTACAAAACCTACAGTTTCCATTTAGATGCTTCAACACCTGCAATACGTGATGATGTAGACCAGGGGTTCCCAACCTTTTGCAACCCAAGGCCCACTTAACCCACCCCACAACTTTCCACGGCCCGCCAGAATATTTTTTATTGCCGTTTAAAACCAAATACAGTGCAACCATCCACGCGACTGGTGAAACTGACTGCATAATCACACAACAAAAGAAACGAACCATTTACAGCACTTTTAGTCACTCACCTAATGAGATGGCTGATGTTTACCAGCTACCACGTGGTGGATGTCAGGTTGAAGTGCAGAAAGTTGTAAACGGAGGTCTGGCTCAACATTAAGCCTATTCCTGTATTTGTTCCAGCCTTTGCTATAAGCTGCGCAACACGGTAGAAAGCCTCAACAGCTTTAACATTATCGGTTCCAGAGCAAGCCAATTCAAGGGTCTTTTTCCTGCTTTGGTCTTCTTTAAGTTTGTTCTCAAAAAATTCCACAGGTTTAGATGAATACTCACTGAGTTTAGCCTCCAAATGTCAATGTAACTTGTTTGGCTTCAACGCTTCATTTGCCAAGACCTCCGAACACAACACAGAGTGCTAGCAGCTCGTTTTTTGTTCCTGTGCACGTAAAGCCTAATGCTAGGTACTCACTGCTGTATTTACTTCTTTTCGATTTATGCTTGGTTTTCTCGGTTCTCTCAGTAAGAGATACAGTGGCTGCTTCACTTGTACATGGTGCAGCTTTAGGGTCTTTTGTTGTCAAAGACCCTGTTTTTAAGCATTTATTCATGATGTGTCCACAAGACAACAGTTTCACTCAGACTGAAGTAGCTAATTGACTAGCTAGTTAATCCACTAGCTAGCGCTGCGTGTAATGTGACTGTACTACGCCAAACCAATCAACGAAATCAAACTAAACACGTTTTGTTTTGCAAATGAACAAACTAAATATGCTGAACTATCTATTTATTGGAGAAAAATACTTAGCAACAAAAAAAAAAAAAAGATTTTTGGCTTACGGCCCCCTTGCAGTCATTATGCCCACATCACGTCATATGACACAGTTAGCTAAACTGTTACGAGTGAACTGCTTATTTGAATGTCATTCAGTCCACCTTAACAGCAGAAACACGGTGATACATTTACTTGAGCTTGATGTTTTGTTAGCTGCCCTGTAAAAGTTCAGTGTTTGCCCTGTATGTCTACTTTGCAGGCATAACGCACTGTGAGACACACCAGAAGCAGATTTCTGCAGATACGACCGCGCTGACTCATAACCGGAGCTTGAGTGACCTCAGTATTAGGAGCACGGTCCAGCAGTTATCTAGCTATAAGTTAAAGATAGGATCCATATATGTAGGTGCCCCATTTTCAGAGAGAGAGAGAGAGAGAGAGAGAGTGAGAAAAAAGACAGAGATAGACAGAGAGAGTCAGATATAGAGAGAAAAGAAAGAGTAAGAAAAACAGAGACAGAGAGAGAAAGACAGAGTAAGAAAAATAGACAGAGGCAGAGAGAAAAGACAGTCAGAAAGACAGAGAGAAAAGAAAGTGTAAAAGACAGAGAGAGAGTTAGATAGACAGAGAGACAGAGAGTAAGAGACAGAGAGAGAAAATCAGAGTGAGAAAATAGAGTCAGAAAGACAGAGAGAGAGATAATGAGAGTAAGAAAGATAGAGAGAGAGAGTAAGAGAGAGAAAAGAAAATCTGTATTCAGGTGGGGCTTCACCTCAGCAGAAGCCCAGTCCATCTTTTGGGCAAAGTAGATGAAGCAGCGTCCTTCAAAATACACCCAGCCGTTGGGGCAGCTCCGCCCACACGTGCAGGGCTTGTTGGGTTGTCCTGTTCAGGGAAAAGTGAAGAAAAGAATGAAGAAATTCAGTCTTTTAACCGCTTGTTGACTGAAAACGTGAATAATGGTTTTAACCACTTAGTCGAGCTGAGCGGTTCTTTACCTTTAATGAGGGCGTTGAAGTCAGCGTCTGGAAATACAGATACAGAGTACAGTTACTACATTAATAATGACTTTACTACTGAAGAGTATCATGAAGAGCTGAGCTGTTATCATTACCTGACACAGGCTTTGTCTCATCAGCTGTAAGAAGAGAAATTATTACCCATGTTAATTCTATTGAACAAACAGAGATTCACTAAAGGTGATCTGATCTACAGCATATCATAGATACACATTATATACACTGACTGACCACTTCATTAAGTGTTTCTGTGCTTATTGTCCAGTTTATCAGCTCCACTGACCATATAGTTCTCTGTAGTTCGACATCTACAGACTGTAGTTCATGTGATTCTCTGTATACCTTATTACCATGTTCTTCAATGATCAGGACCCCCACAGAGCAGGTATTATTTGGGTGGTGGATCGTGTGCTGGTGTGAGTGGATCAGACACAGCAGTGGTGCTGATGGAGTGTTTAAACACCTCGGTGTCACAGCTGGACTGAGAATCATCCACCAACCAAAACTATCCAGACAGCAGTGTCCTGTGGGCGGCGTCCTGTGTCCACTGATGAAGAACTAGAGAACACAACCTGTGCAGCAGCAGATGAGCTACTGTCTCTGACTTTACATCTACAAGGTGGACCAGCAAGTAGTAGGAGTGTTTAATATAGTGGACAGTGAGTGGACACAGTGTTTAAACACTCCAGCAGCACTGCTGTGTCTGATCCACTCACACCAGCACAACACACACTATCACACCACCATCTTCACTGCAGTGCTGAGAATGATCCACCACCCAAATGACACCTGCTCTGTGGTGGTCCTGTGGGGCTCGTCACTATTAAAGAAGAGGGTAATAAAGTATACAGAGAAACAGATGAGCCACAGTCTGTAAGTATAGAACTACAAAGTGCTCCTATATGGTATGTGGAGGTGTTAACATATACATGGAGTGTAGAAACAAGGATGTGTACTTAATGAGGTAGCTGGTCAGTGACAGTTAATGGACTAAATCTGGTATCTCTATCAGCGGTTATAGTCGAATGGATATGAAACTCTTACCAAAAGCTGATGAAGCCACCAAGAGAATGAAAAGCAGTGAAGTTTTAGTTGTACGAACCATGACGGCTCTTCTTCAGGTCCTAAACAATTAAGTGAAGTTAAAATAAGGAGAGTGGACTGGAAATCAATAGAGTTTATAAAGGATTTCATACCTGCTGGTAGTTGCTGATGTGGGTCTAGATGAGGAACCTCTCGGGATTCGATGGTTAGATGTACTGTACTGTGTAAAGTGCTGCAGTTTTATACTCTTCAGAAAGTGGGTGACACCCTCCTCTCTCCACGTCCAGGTTCAACCCACCTCTTTATTTTTAAGACAACATAGTTTTTATTGAGGTTGTAAAGAGAAATTACTGATGGAGCTGGTCAGGAGGTGTTCATCACAGTTTAGTATCGTTATCATATTAAAAGTATGTTTATTATTTTACAGTCATGTCTTTATATTTGAACACTGAGAGAATAACATAGACTTTACTTGATTGGCAACGACCTCATTCAATTAGAGACTCTACTTGTTAAATGCTGATACTTTTCTAACAACTGTACATTAATATGTTTTACATCATATTTACATTATACCTTCACCCTGTACCAACACTTTGTCTCTGACAGTGTTGTACGGTGGCTGAGAAGACCCAATGCGCTTCACAAAACTAATGCAAGTTCACAAAACTAATGCAAGTTCAAAAAACTAATACAAGTTCACAAAACTAATACAAGTTCACAAAACTAATACAAGTTCACAAAACTAATGTGAGTTCACAAAACTAATGTGAGTTCACAAAACTAATGCAAGTTCACAAAACTAATGCGAGTTCACAAAACTAATGCGAGTTCACAAAACTAATGCGAGTTCACAAAACTAATACAAGTTCACAAAACTAATGCAAGTTCACAAATTTAATAAAAGTTCACAAAACTAATCCAAGTTCACAAAACTAATACAAGTTCACAAAACTAATACAAGTTCATAAAACTAATGCAAGTTCACAAACGCACTGCAAACAACACAACGGAGGTGTTTCCGGAGGTCACTTAAAGGATATACAATTTTTTTTAGATGTACAACACTATATATATATACAGTGTATATATATAAGTAAGTAACTTACTAGTTAGTGTAGTTCGTTTAAATAGCTGTAACTTTAAAGTAGAGTGTTCTGTTAAGTCTGCTCCTATGTTGTAATAGCATAGTTGGCTCTTTTAAAGTCCATGGTTTTTATTTTGATTTTTTTTTTATTCTTACAACGTGAAAAGGTGGTATTTTTTACGTCGTCTAAACAGAGTTGTCACAACGTAACTACTAATTAACGTTGTTTTATGGTATTATTTCTACCTGTCGACAACTTGGCAAAGCTAAACGAAGTTCCATGCAGATATAATGGAACGTATGATTCCAACGTTGCCACTATGTTATTATAACGCTGGCAGATAGCATGCCATCAGGTCAAAATGTATAGCCCTTTCTGTGGCTTCAGATTGGAGCAAATACCATATGTATGCTTCCACGTCCTTTCAGTGTCCTCCAGAAACACGTCCGTTGTGTCGTGAATGGTTCTGCAGCATGTTTGTGAACTTGCATTAGTTTTGTGAATCTGCAGCACGTTTGTTAAATGTAGTGTCCGTGTTGTCATTTTGATCAAAATGGTTTCTGTGTTTGCAGTGCGTTTGGTCTTCTCAGCCACCGTAGAGGTGTAGCATTGCACACAAAACCAAACCTGTAACTGACTATAGGTGCGTCTGAAATCTCCTACTAGTCAGTAGGTACTAGATTAGAGTCAGTACGTACTGCTCAAGCGGCAGACTAGTTGGTAATTTCAGTAGGTGAGTTTTAGTAGCCACACAAGCTCGGACGTACGTCCGCCATATGGCAAAAGTCCTGTGACGCAATTCAGGAGGTCATCCGGGTACCGTTCGCCTACTGACTATTCGGTCATACTAGCTGTGCTCGCCTACTGATTTCACTACTAAGTAGTAGGTAAGTAGACGATTTCGGACGCACCGTGTGTTTATTTCACAACTACGAATGTGCTCCAGTGATTTACGTGTAAGTACCACATACATGTTACATAACCATTAATAACTAAATAATTAAATGTTCAGAACAATTCAGTACATTTACAGTTACAAAAAGACGTGCATAAGACTCACATGCTATATGTTGTTATTGGCAGGAGATCCTATGCTGCTCAGATATGGTATTATTTGACATGTAGATGCAAATAGAATATTAATATATTCATAGATTGATGATCAATATATTTATAATGAAGGTATTAAATATTTTCCTGTACAAGTCTTGAAAACAAGTGTCAGCTCAGATACCGTTTCAGAATTTCTGTGTTTGGAGTGTTTGTGAGCTGAAAATTACAGTAGGTTTAACAGTGCTTCATTCTGTTTCTTACTATTGAGTCAAAATACATGAATAGGATCAGAGGGACATGTTTTTTATTGATGTTCATAGTGTTCGTTTCAGAACCGCAAATATGCTCAAGTATGACATACATAACAGCTCGACCAAAGCAGGACATTTTACTGAACTAATTCAGCATCTTCCTCTCGTTCAGGCTCCAGAGGAAGTGGGTCATCTTGGTACATTTATGTCGTAATATTTTTCAATTCTTTTAAACTAAGTTGCTTTGTTATGTTTCCCGACTCACTCAATGCAAAACTCCAAATTCAAACCTATGCAAAGCCATCAGTCATGATATTTAACTTCCTTTAATCAGCTGGAGCTGCAGAATTCTTTGGAAGGCTGAGATCAGATTCTGTTATCAGGTCTTGCAAATGTTCTGGAAGGTACTACCTATTATAGTGATGTTGGAATGACACTAGGAGAGAGATAACTGAAAGAGAGGATGATGAAGTCCTCTGGGGTGTCACTCTATTGGTTCTGACAAGCAAAATAATATATAAAAACAATACAACTAATTTAAAATGTATAACTTTTTCTACTGTCAGAATCAGACTACTGAATATTTCTGTCTGATCCGCCATAAACACTTAATAATGTAATAATTAAGTACTAAAAAAGTTACCAAATGCTATAAATTACTGCCAAATACCAAATCTGACATACAACCAAATATGACCAAATACAAAAAAAACTACCAAATACTACAAAACACTATACAGGACATTACTGACAAATATCCAATATGAAATACTACAAAATACTATGAAATATTGCCAAATATCAAATATGAAACTCTACCAAGTACAAAATAATATCAATAAAATTCTATGAAAGCAAAAGAATATATAAAAAAAACAATAAAACTAATTTAAAATGTGTACATTTTTCTACTAATGTCAGAATCAGACTCCTCAATATTTCTGTCTGATCCGCCATAAACACTTAATAATATAATAATTAAGCACTAAGAAAGTAGAGAGCTGTGCAGCCTGGAGTTTTAACTCTGTTAAGGGTCTCACATGCCAGAAAACTCTTAGCTACACCAAACCTACCACCTACACTGGGCTCAGACATGTAGGACAGTGTCATCGGGAGATTGTCATAGAGACATCATCAGCAAAGTCATCAGTTCAACTGTGTGGAGGAAGAAAATAGATGTTCACTTCTATACCTTACACAAAAATCCACATGGATAGACAAAGAAGAATGATTGTAGTGCTAGAAAATAGGACACTCTGATTGGAAGACACTTAACTGGTAACTGAGTGAGAGTGAAGGATTCCCTCGAGTAGAGCTTGTGTTCTCTTTCACTGAAGCTCATATCCAGATGATTCTCTGGTGGGTTTGATCTACTCATCAGTGACTTTTACACAAACATTTGGAGTTCACTGCCAACACAAAATACTACCAAATATTACAAAATACTATAATAATACTGCCCAAAACTAAATCTGAAATACTACTAAATACTAAAAAATACAATGAAATACTAGCAAATACCAAATCTGATGGACTATCCAATACTACAAAATATAAAATATGAAATATTACCAAATACTATAAATTACTGCCAAATATAAAATATGAAATACTACCAAATACCAAATCTGACATACAACTAAATATGACCAAATACAAAAAAAACAACCAAATAGTACAAAACATTACATATTACTGCCAAATATGAAATATGAAATACTACCAAAAACAAAAAAACTACCAAATACTACAAAACATTATACATTACTGCCAAATATAAAATCTAAAATACTACAAAATATCAAAGTCAATTTACAATCATATAATACCAAATACTACAAAGCATTATACATTACTGCCAAATATAAAATATGAAATACTACAAAATATCAAACTCAATTTACAATAAAAAGCTACCAAATACAAAAAACTACCAAATACTACAAAACATTATACTTTACTGCCAAATGTGAAACATGAAATATGAAATACTACCAAATACACATATACATTACTGCCAAATATAAAATATGAAATACTACCAAATACCAAATCTGACATACAACTAAATATGACCAAATACAAAAAACTACCAAATAGTACAAAACATAATACATTACTGCCAAATATGAAACATGAAATATGAAATACTACCAAATACACATATACATTACTGCCAAATATAAAATATGAAATACTACCAAATACCAAATATTACATACAACTAAATATGACCAAATACAAAAAACTACCAATAAACATTGCCATTCTGAAGATTTTACTCTTCAATTTAATATTATACTGACAATTGTGGTCTATGACAGTATGTGTGCTATTAATATTAATTATAAATATAAACACTGTCCATCTACATTCTCTACTGTTTATTAGACATTATCTCTGCATTGTCTGAAACAGAGTCTCTGCACTGAAAAATAAACACACACAGTCCAACCTACAACATTCTTTTTAGTTTTAGAGCCACAAACTTTACACAAACTCAGACTCACTTTCTATTAAGCTACAGCTGATATGAAATATAATTTGAATTGCATTGTTATCTTTACAAACTCATAAACTACACTTGTGTCAACACAGCTGGCCATGATCGTTAATTCAGCCGAAGCCACACACTGACTTTTATCAGTTCTTATCCAGTCATTTGTTTCTCAGTTAATTAAGTCCTTCAGAGGTATCTTGAATTAAGAGTCATGTGTGTGGCTGGGCATCCATGCAGCAGTTACATCTTTTCCTGTGTTTTACTCACCACAGTGAATTATTTTCCAGACATTGGGACGCCCTGTACAAGGTGTTGTCCCATTTTCACTGCTTGCGAGTTTCCATACAACCAAATATGACGAAATACAAAAAAAAACCCTACCAAATACTGCAAAACACTATACAATACATTACTGACAAATATCAAATATGAAACACTGCCAAGTACAAAATACTACCAAATAAAATTCTATGAGATACTACCACATTTTAAATCTGATAAACTACCCAATACTACAAAATTCTGCAAAATATCAAATATGAAATATATCCAAATACTACAGAATACTGCCAAATAGAAAATGTGAAATACTACCAAATACCAAATCTGATAAATAATCAAATGCTACCAAATACAAAAAACTACGAAATACTACAAAACATTACACATTACTGCCAAAGATGAAACATGAAATATGAAATACTACCAAATACACATTTACATTACTGCCAAATATAAAATATGAAATAATACAAAATATCAAACTCAATTTACAAATACTACCAAATACTACAAAACAGTATACATTACTGCCAAATATGAAACATGAAATTCTACCAAATACAAACCTAATTTACAATCCAATACTACCAATTACAAAAAACTACCAAATACTACAAAACATTATACATCACTGCCAAATATGAAACATGAAATATGAAATACTACCAAATACACATATACATTACTGCCAAATATAAAATATGAAATACTACCAAATACAAACCTAATTTACAATCAAATACTACCAAATACAAAAAATGACCACATACTACAAAACATTATACATTGCTGCCAAATATAAAATATGAAATACTACCAAACACCAAACCTACTTTACAATCAAATACTACCAAATACTACAAAACATTATACATGACTGCCAAATATGAAATATGAAATACTACCAAATACAAACCTAATTTACAATCAAATATTACCAAATACAAAAATTACAAAATACTACAAAACATTATACATTACTGCCAAATATGAAATACTACCAAATACAAACCTAATTTACAATCAAATACTAACAAATACAAAAACTACCAAATAGTACAAAACATTACACATTACTGCCAAATATAAAATATGAAATACTACCCAATAACAAACCTAATTTACAATCAAATACTACCAAATACAAAAAACTACCAAATACTACAAAACGTTATACATTGCTGCCAAATGTGAAACATGAAATATGAAATACTACCAAATACACATTTACATTACTGCCAAATATAAAATATGAAATAATACAAAATATCAAACTCAATTTACAATCAAATACTACCAAACACTACAAAACATTATACATTACTGCCAAATATGAAATATGAAATACTACCAAATACCAAACCTAATTTACAATGAAATACTACCAAATACAAAAAATTACCTAATACTAAAAACATTATACATTACTGCCAAATATAAAATATGAAATACTACCAATACCAAACCTAATTTACAATCAAATACTACCAAATAATACAAAACATGATACATTACTGCCAAATATAAAATGTGAAATACTACCAAATACAAACCTAATTTACAATCAAATACTACCAAATACAAAAAAAGATCATACGTTACTGCCAAAAATAATATATGAAATACTACCAAATACCTAATCTGATTTATATCCAAATACAGAAACTACCAAATACTACAAAACATACAAATGCCAAATATCAAATATGAAATACTAAGGAATAGTATAAAAAACTACCAAATACTACAAAACATTATACATTACTGCCAAATGTGAAAAATGAAATATGAAATACTACCAAATACACATATATATTACTGCCAAATATAAAATATGAAATACTACAAAATATCAAACTCAATTTACAATCAAATACTACCAAACACTATAAAACATTATATATTACTGCCAAATATAAAATATGAAATACTACCAAATATCAAACTCAATTTACAATCCAATACTACCAAACACTATAAAACATTATATATTACTGCCAAATATGAAATAAGAAATACTACCAAATATTAAACTCAATTTACAATCAAATACTACCAAACACTACAAAACATTATATATTACTGCCAAATATGAAATATGAAATACTACCAAATACCAAACCTAATTAACAATGAAATACTACCAAATACAAAAAAATTACCTAATACTACAAAACATTATACAATACTGCTCGATATAAAATATGAAATACTACCAAATATCAAACTCAATTTTCAATCAAAAACTACAAAATACAAAAAAACATTATACGTTACTGCCAAATATAAAGGTTAGGGTTAGGGTTAGGTTACCTATCAAATACCTAATCTGAGTTACAACCAAATACAAAAACTACCAATTACTACAAAACATACAAATGCCAAATATCAAATATGAAATACTACAGAATAGTATAAAATACTACCAAACACTACAAAGCACTATACATTACTACCAAATATCAAAAATGAAATACTCCCAAACACAAAATTGTAAACATTGCCATTCTGGGGATTTTACTCTTCAATTTAATATTAATGCTGACAACTGTGGTCTATGACAGTATGTGTGCTATTAATATTAATTATAAAATCAAACACTGTCCATCTACATTCTCTACTGTTTATTAAACATTATCTCTGCGTTGTCTGAAGCAGAGTCTTTGCACTGTAAAATAAACACACACAGTCCAACCTACAACATTCTTTTTAGTTTTAGAGCCACAAATGTTACACAAACTCAGACTCACTTTCTATTAAGCTACAGCTGACATGAAGTATAATTTGAATTGCTTTGTTATCTGTACAAACTCATAAACTACACTTGTGTCAACACAGCCGGCCATAATCGTTACTCCAGCGGAAGCCACTCGCTGACTTTTATCAGTTCTTATCCAGTAATTTGTTTCTCAGTTAATTAAGTCCTTCAGAGGCATCTTGAATTAAGAGTTACGTGTGTGGCTGGGCATCCATCCAGCAGTTACATCTTTTCCTGTGTTTTACTCATCACAGTGCATTATTTTCCAAAGATCGGGATATCCTGTACAAGGTGTTGTCCTATTTTTACAGCTTGCGAGTTTCCATACAACCAAATATGATCAAATACAAAAAAAACCTACCAAATACTGTAAAACACTATACAGTACATTACTGACAAATATCAAATATGAAGTACTACAAAATACTATGAAATATTGCCAAATATCAAAAATGAAACAATACTAAGTACAAAATACTACCAAATAAAATTATATGAGATACTACCACATTTTAAATCTGGTAAACTACCCAACACTACAAAAATCTGCAAAATATCAAATATGAAATATATCCAAATACTACAGAATACTACCAAAAATAAAATGTGAAATACTACCAAATACCAAATCTGATATATAATCAAATACTACCAAATACGAAAAACTACCAAAAAGTACAAAACATTACACATTACTGCCAAATATAAAATATGAAATACTACCAAATACCAAACCTAATTTATAATCAAATACTACCAAATACAAAAAAACTACCAAATACTACAAAACATTATACATTACTGCCAAATATGAAACATGAAGTATGAAATACTACCAAATACACATTTAAATTACTGCCAAATATGAAATACGAAATACTACAAAATATCAAACTCATTTTACAATAAAATACTACCAAACACTATAAAACATTATATATTACTGCCAAATATGAAATATGAAATACTACCAACTATCAAACTCAATTTACAATCAAATACTACCAAATACTACAAAACATTATACATTACTGCCAAATATAAAATATGAAAAACTACAAAATATCAAACTCAATTTACATTCAAATACTACCAAACACCACAAAACATTATACATTACTGCCAAATATGAAATATAAAATACTACCAAATACCAAACCTAATTTACAATCAAATACTACCAAATACAAAAAAATTACCTAATACTAAAAAACTTTATACATTACTGCCAAATATAAAATATGAAATACTACCCAATACCAAAGCTAATTTACAATCAAATACTACCAAATAATACAAAACATTATACATTACTGCCAAATATTAAATGTGAAATACTACCAAATATCAAACTCAATTTACAATCAAGAAATACCAAATACAAAAAAAGATCATACGTTACTGCCAAAAGTAAAATAAGAAGTACTACCAAATACTTAATCTGATTTATATCCAAATACAAAAACTACCAAATACTACAAAACATACAAATGCCAAATATCAAATATGAAATACTACAGAATAGTATAAAAAACTACCAAATACTACAAGACATTATACATTACTGCCAAATATGAAAAATGAAATATGAAATACTACCAAATACACATATACATTACTGCCAAATATAAAATATGAAATACTACAAAATATCAAACTCAATTTACAATCAAATACTACCAAACACTATAAAACATTATACATTACTGCCAAGTATGAAATATGAAATACTACCAAATACAAACCTAATTTACAATCAAATACTAACAAATACAAAAAACTACCAGATACTACAAAACATTACACATTACCGCCAAATATAAAATATGAAATACTACCAAATAACAAACCTAATTTACAATCAAATACTACCAAATACAAAAAACTGCCAAATACTACAAAACATTTTACATTACTGCCAAATATGAAACATGAAATATGAAATACTCCCAAATACACATTTACATTACTGCCAAATATAAAATACGAAATACTACAAAATTTCAAACTCAATTTACAATCAAATACTACAAAACATTATACATTACTGCCAAATATGAAATATGAAATACTACGAAATACCAAACCTAATTTACAATGAAATACTACCAAATACAAAAAATTACTTAATACTAAAAACATTATACATTACTTCCAAATATAAAATATGAAATACTACCCAATACCAAACCTAATTTACAATCAAATACTACCAAATAATACAAAACATTATACATTACTGCCAAATATAAAATGTAAAATCCTACCAAATACAAACCTAATTTACAATCAAATACTACCAAATACAAAAAAGGATCATACGTTACTGCCAAAAATAATATATGAAATACTACCTAATACTTAATCTGATTTATTTCCAAATACAAAAACTACAAAATACTACAAAACATACACATGCCAAATATGAAATATGAAATACTAAGGAATAGTATGAAAAACTACCAAATACTACAAAACATTATACATTACTGCCAAATATGAAATATGAAATACTACCATATACACATATACATTACTGCCAAATATAAAATACGAAATACTACAAAATATCAAACTCAATTTACAATCAAATACTACCAAACACTATAAAACATTATATATTACTGCCAAATATGAAATATGAAATACTACCAAATATCAAACTCAATTTACAATCAAATACTACCAAATACTACAAAACATTATACATTACTGCCAAATATGAAATATAAAATACTACCAAATACAAAACCTAATTTACAATGAAATACTACCAAATACAAAAAATTACCTAATACTAAAAAACATTATACATTACTGCCAAATATAAAATATGATATACTACCCAATACCAAAGCTAATTTACAATCAAATACTACCAAATAATACAAAATATTATACATTACTGCCAAATATAAAATATGAAATACTACCCAATACCAAAGCTAATTTACAATCAAATACTACCAAATAATACAAAACATTATACATTACTGCCAAATATAAAATGTGAAATACTACCAAATATCAAACTCAATTTACAATCAAGAAATACCAAATACAAAAAAAGATCATACGTTACTGCCAAAAGTAAAATATGAAGTACTACCAAATACTGAATCTGAATTATATCCAAATACAAAAACTACCAAATACTACAAAACATACAAATGCCAAATATCAAATATGAAATACTACAGAATAGTATAAAAAACTACCAAATACTCCAAGACATTATACATTACTGCCAAATATGAAAAATGAAATATGAAATACTACCAAATACACATATACATTACTGCCAAATATAAAATATGAAATACTACCAAATATCAAACTCAATTTACAATCAAATACTACCAAACACTATAAAACATTATATATTACTGCCAAGTATGAAATATGAAATACTACCAAATACCAAACCTAATTTTCAATCAAATACTTCCAAATACAAAAAATTACCAAATACTACAAAATATTATACATTACTGCTAAATAAAAAATATGAACTACTGCCAAATACCAAACCTAATTTACAATCAAATACTACCAAATACTACAAAACATTATATATCACTGCCAAAAATAAAATAGGAAATACTACCAAATACCTAATCTGATTTACAACCAAATACAAAAACTACCAAATACAAAAAACATACAAATGCCAAATATCAAATATGAAATACTACAGAGTAGTATAAAATACTACCAAACACTACAAAGCACTATCCATTACTACCAAATATCAAAATTGAAATTCTCCCAAACACAAAATTGTAAACATTGCCATTCTGAAGATTTTACTCTTCAATTTAATATTAATGCTGACAATTGTGGTCTATGACAGTATGTGTGCTATTAATATTAATTATAAATATAAACACTGTCCATCTATGTATATATATATATGTGTATATATATATATATATATATATATATATATATATATATATATATATATATATATATATATATATATATATATATATTTGGGGTGAGCAGACGTCCCCGGTTTTAACTGTGAATTAAAAGCTCAATGGAAAGTCCTAGGAAAGAGCATGTACTTGTTTTGGCCAACAGAGGGGGCTGCTGCTATCTTCTAACCATACCAAACACTATGTACCATCCCTGAGCAGGATTGCTCCCCACCCCACTCTCCTGCTGGCTTGTGCTCACATTGCTCTTGATGTCCCAAACTTGAGCACCTTATGACATCACACTATAGGTCATTATAACCTTAACCTGCCGAGCACTCAGTGTCAGTTTGCTAAGTATTTTATTTTCCCACTACAATTTTGGCTTTTCTGATTGGCTGTCCTCGTTTATGCACCTAATATAGAAAAACACCAAGAGCTTAAACATTCCTTAGATCTTCAGTACAAGTGGGTGGAACCAAATTGCTGTAGGCTGAATAGGTGAATATAGGCAAATGAGCTCTTTTCCGATTGGCCGCACTGTATAATGACTTATTCAGACAAGCACTTATATCAATCAATCAACCTTTATTTACAATACATTGAGGGGTGACCCTCATTTTCAATGCAGCCGAGCATTTACATTTTAAGGGATTGAAAGCAAAAATAATAGTAATAAATAAAAATTTTAAATAAACATTAAATACAGATGCATAAAATATAATGTAAAAAAGTTTCGAAAAATGTAATAAAAGAATATTAAATAAACATAAAATACGTACAAATAAACAAAAGATAATCAAAAATTAAAATACTAATAAAACATATACTCAGTAAAACAATTACGATAAAAAAACAAATAATAATACAATAAAATAAAATGAACATAAAATACATAAAAATAAACAAATAAGATAAAAAATTAAAATCCTAAGAGAAAGATAAACTCATTTTAAATACTAACAGGCTTTCTGATGGTGACTAGAAATTAAGACTTTCAAATGGTTCGGTGATCCCAGCGAGCTGAGCTTCAGTGTTTCCTGTAGAGAAGTCCAGCTCGCTGGTGCACTGTAGCTTAAAGCAGATTTTCCCAGTTCACTAAAAACTCTCGGTACCTGACAGGTGATCCAGCCACTAGAGCGAGTCTGATAATTATTGTTATTTATTGAAATCAAGGAAGAGATGTAAGCTGGCAAATGGCCAGAGAGTGATTTATAGATAAAAATAAGCCAATGAGATTCTCTTTGTGCAGCTAGTGAGGACCAACCAGCTCTATCATAGAGTCTGCAGTGGTGAGTACTATAAGGGTCACCAGTTATAAATCTCAGAGCAGAATGATAGTTTGAATCTAGCGCTTTGAGGGCACTGGCAGACGCTTTATTATAGATTACATCACCATAGTCCATAGACTGCTAGTATGGTTGCCTCCATTATTCTTTTTCTAGACAGAATTTACTCTAATTAAGGAATACGAGCTTCTGTCTGCACTTAATGGTGAGTTTGCTTACATGGAATTTAAAGGATTTTCATCCAGCCAGATGCCGAGGTATTTATATTCGCTGACTCGCTCGACGCTAGATCCTGTCAGAGTATTAATATTTATGGAATCTAAAATGCTATCTGAAAATCTGGAAAACAGTATGAATTTGGTTTTATTAGCATATAAAACCAACTTAAGCTTATACAGAGAAGTCTGTAAAGTGTTAAAAGAATGTTGGAATGTTGCAGCGTGAGCTGAATCTGCTGAGCAGTATAAGATTGAATCATCTGCATAAAGG
The DNA here is from genome assembly GCA_021613375.1 of Megaleporinus macrocephalus. Lineage (NCBI taxonomy): Eukaryota > Metazoa > Chordata > Actinopteri > Characiformes > Anostomidae > Megaleporinus > Megaleporinus macrocephalus. The sequence goes on from CM038708.1 coordinate 10,065,487, forward strand.
TGTAATTTGGAGTCTAAGGTAGAGACGGTGAGGTCATTGATAAAAATATTAAATACAACTGGGCCCAGAATTGAGCCCTGAGTGACTCCTTTTATTATATGCTGTAGGTCAGATTTATGGTTAGCGATTATAGCTAAAACATAACTTCAAACTTCAATGTGAGTGGGCAGGACTTAACTGCTTTAGGTTAAATAGGTGAATATAGGCAAATGAGCTCTGTTCTGATTGGTTGTCTTCTTTTTTGCACCTAATTCAGAAAATGATTCAGAGCTAATACATTCCTTTACAATATCTTCAAAAATAAATGGAAATGTACTAAACGCATATCATCAGGATATGTTAACCCGAGGTCCAAAGTAATAAAAACAATATACGTTGTCTTTCAGCTTACATGTTATAATTTTAAAAAAGAAACAGAAAAAATGGCATGGCCAGTGATAAAGGCACCCCTCCTTCAAATTTGTTTGAGCACCCAGTGATGACAGCCTCCAAGCGTTTCTTGTAGCCATCTCTAAGCTTCTTGCACTTCTCAGCTGATATTTTCTCCCCCACTTCCAGTTCGTTCAAGCTCTTGAAAGTTTGCAGGCTTATTTTCCCCAATGGCAGATTTCAGCTTACCTCAAAGATTTTCAATGGGATTGATATCAGGACTCATTGCTGGCCATTTTAAAACAGTCTGTTCCTTTTTAATCATTCCTGCATGCTTTTGGATGTGTGCTTTGGGTCTTTGTCTTCAACTCAAACCAAGTTTCTTATACTGGGTAGGACATTTTGCTCTAAAATCTCTTGGTAATTCTATGATTTCATGATTCTTGTGATACGGTCAAGGCCTCTAGTACCAGACACAGCAAAGCAGCCCCACAGCATTATGGATCCTTCACCATGCTTAACAATAGGTAGAGTGTTTTTCTCTTTGTACACTTCATTGCACTGTCTGTACACAAAATGTTGGTGGGCATTGCCAAAAAGCTCTGTTTTTGTTTTATCTGTCTACAGAACATTTTCCCAGAAGGACTGTGGTTTGTCCACGTACTCTTTGGCAAAGATAAATCATTCTATTGTATGTCTTTTCTTCAGCAATGGCTTCTTCCTTGGCTTTCGTCCATAAAGCTCTGCTTGGTTTAGTGTGTGGCGTATGGTACTTTTGTAAATCACGATCCCAGACTGTTCCAGGTTGACCAGTTTGGTTTTTTTACCATTTGCACCAACTCAAAGAGGCTCAAATCCCTCTACTTTATATTATATACTCCTCGATGCAACGGCAAATTGAATGGAAAAATGTGCAATTAAGAAGCAACATTTATTTGTAAATACAATCTCAAGAGTTCTTGATTTTTTATTATGTATATTGTATATCATTGCTGTCCAGTGAGAAACAGGTATTTTCAAAATCGCAACTTTACAGGAAAAGCCAAAAATGTTCTTTACTTTCAGTGTAAGTAAATTGCAGCCAGTTTTTTTCCAAGCTATTTCAGAGCATTGCTACTGGTCCATTCATCATGAAGTCCTCTCACAATGTAAACGACAGTAAACAAAAATAGAAGTACATGTTTTTCATTGGACAGCAACAATATACTGTACTGTTTATTTATCTATTGTTTGTACTGAGTGCTGCAGTAACACTGTGAATTTCCCCCACTGTTGGACTAATAAAGGATTATCTTATCTTAACTTATATCTTATCTTATGCACGTGGTATATGCAGTCTGTGAACATCTCTGAATATATATGTATATATATATATATATATATATATATATATATATATATATATATATATATATATATATATATATATATATGTATGATTTACACTCCATTTTTCTTTTACTCATTACTTTACTTAAACTTTTACTTGTTTTCTGTAAATATAATGTATTGTAAATTTGAAAAATTGGTTAATTAGGACTGGGTCCGTGACATGTGACTCTAACTCCTTTCATTAAACATCTTCATTTTGGTTTTTATTTAAATCACAATTCAGCTTGGCTTCAGGTTTGAGGTCTGTAGTCAATACAGGGACATTCTGATGGTGGGGAGAGATCGAACCCTGCACATGCTTAACAGGAAAGAAGCCCAGGGCTGTGAGAAAGCTGTCTATTGGTACCAGTAACTCTACACCTCCCATCTCTGACCAGCTTTATCTTTGATAGATGCATTTATACAAAACCAAACTTTTTAAAGGTGTTTTTATGTTTTTATTTGCATTTTCATTTCAAGGCTGAAGCGACAGAAAAGTAGCAGAGTGTAGAATAAACGTGGTTGCAGTTTGAAGCAGGTGCTGATTGGTTTTCAGAGTTTTACACCAGACTCTTGACGCAGACAAAAGGATATTGATTATTACATGGAATGTCATTCCAGTCCTTCTGAGCTGTAGACAAAGAAACGAGATTTAAAAGAAGATGTGAAGATCAGGAAATGCGTTCTAGGGTGATCTATACAATACACTAGTCCGAGACCACCCTTCACTATTTTACATTATAGTGAAAGTGAGCATTAAGTACAACCTATACTTTATTCAGCATCAGCAATCCCTGATTTATCAGATCTCCACAGAAGTGTCTCTCTGACGTTCATGCTAGGGTTTGTGTTATTATTGGTTGAATTTAATTTCTGCTTTTTAGTTAATAATAAGTTTTAATTATTAAATTCTGGTTCTCTGAGGTTTACACAGTAATTTATGTATGTATATATAACATAAACAGGAAAGAGAGAATAATTACTTACGACCAAATTGACTACTCCAGTTGATTTGCCCACAGCACTCTCCATTAACATGATTGGGTTCTTTTGGATTCCACATGCTGTACCCAAATTTGGTCCCATCAGACCAGATCCAGCTGTTTGTCTTAAAACACATTATATAAAAGTTATAAGCCACTGCCATCCAAACGTTCTATAAAGGTTATGCATGTTTACAAAAAATGCGAATGTTTCTTCGTCCACTACAGCTGTGTGAGGAAAGATGACGTAGGTCACTGTGATTAGGGGCTGTGTTGAGCAGGATGAGAGATTTCTGCTTGAGTGTCTAATTTCACTGGAATTATCTTTACACACATTGGTCAACTTTTTATGGAGGCACAGCTCAGATACACCGAGCAAGTTGGCTTCTTATTTGAATTTCTCCTTCCACCTTAAATGGTGCCAGAATGTAACAGCAGCACCTTTTAAGGTGGACCAGGAAATTCAGATAAGAAGCCTTTAACTTAACCTGGGAGCACAAACCTACCAAACGGTTCTGGGAGCACATTTTTCACTCCAGGCCGTGTAAAGCAGCCTTAAAAAAATGATCGGACCATCTGTAGGACTAGTCGTGTCCAGTCAGTGGTCCCCCACATCCACTAAAGAGAACCACCACTGCATTATATAAGCTGGTTGTGGTGTTTAAGCTGTATGTCGGAAACAAATCATGTAACTTTACAGCTGGAAACTTCATCAGCCTTTTTCTAGCATTCTATGTTTTGCACCTTGTCTCAGCGTGAAAACTCATATTTGGTTGTTTTGTCCAATTTCAGGCTTTTCCATTAAGAAATTTCTGTACACATATTCCAAATTCAATACTGTGATGTTTTGAACACATCCTGATTGTTGTACCTTCTCACAGTTGCTGAGGCCAAGCCATGTAGGGTCCTCCTTGGGGTTGTGAGTGCGAATAAGAGACTTCACCAATTTATTTTCGTTTACGTTGTGTATTGAGACCAGATGAGCACCGCGATTCAAACAGTGAGCCTGGAAAAAAGAAAAAGGAAAATCTGCAGTGCTGGATTCTGATATATGGTAATACTGACATACTGGTTCCTGTGGACAGTACAAAACCTACAGTTTCCATTTAGATGCTTCGACACCTGCAATACGTGATGATGTAGACCAGGGGTTCCCAACCTTTTGCAACCCAAGGCCCACTTAACCCACCCCAAAACTTTCCACGGCCCCCCAGAATATTTTTTATTGCCATTTAAAACCAAATACCGTGCAACCATCCACATGACTAGTGAAACTGACTGCATAATCACACAACAAAAGAAACGAACCATTTACTGCACTTTTTGTCACTCACCTAATGAGATGGCTAATGTTTACCAGCTACCAAGTGGTGGATGTCAGGTTGAAGTGCAGAAAGTTGCAAACGGAGGTCTGGCTCAACATTAAGCCTATTCCTGTATTTGGTCCAGCCTTTGCTATAAGCTGCGCAACACGGTAGGAAGCCTCAACAGCTTTAACATTATCGGTTCCAGAGCAAGCCAATTCAAGGGTCTTTTTCCTGCTTTGGTCTTCTTAAGTTTGTTCTCAAAAAATTCCACAGGTTTAGATGCATACTCGCTGTGTTTAGCCTCCAAATGTCGACGTAACTTGTTTGGCTTCAACGCTTCATTTGCCAAGACCTCCGAACACAACACAGAGTGCTAGCAGCTCGTTTTTTGTTCCTGTGCACGTAAAGCCTAATGCTAGGTACTCACTGCTGTATTTACTTCTTTTCGATTTATGCTTGCTTTTCTCTGTTCTCTCAGTAAGAGATACAGTGGCTGCTTCACTTGTAGATGGTGCAGCTTCAGGGTCTTTTGTTGTCAAAGACCCTGTTTTTAACCATTTATCCATGATGTGTCCACAAGACAACAGTTTTACTCAGACTGAAGAAGCTAAATAACTAGCTAGTTAATGTGACTGTACTACGCCAAACCAATCAACGAACTCAAACTAAACAGGTTTTGTTTTGCAAATAAACAAACTAAATATGCTGAACTATCTATTTATTGGAGAAAAAATACTTAGCAACAAAAAAAAAAAGATTTTTGGCCTACGCCCCCTTGCAGTACGGCCCACAGGTTGAAAACCACTGATGTAGACCATGTCTTCAGCTGCTACACTAGTACCATTACTAGTAACTAGTAACATTGGTAGGACCAATATTAATCATGACCGTACCCACTGAGGTCACTGAGGGCTGGACTACCAGCATGTGTTCAGAGAAGTATATAATAAAAAACATGAAATTCTGTGCTAAAAGCTGTGAGTACACTGTGCAATGCAGAGATAACAGACTTTCTCATCTGGTTACGGGCGTCATGCACTACTGTGAATGGATTGAATGATTTTCTTGTCATTGCTATGAAATCTTTACTGGACACAGTGGTTCTGTCATTATGCCCACATCACGTCATATGACACAGTTAGCTAAACTGTTACGAGTAAACTGCTTATTTTAATGTCATTCAGTCCACCTTAACAGCAGAAACACGGTGATACATTTACTTGAGCTTGATGTTTTGTTAGCTGCCCTGTAAAAGTTCAGTGTTTGCCCTGTATGTCTACTTTACAGGCATAACGCACTGTAAGACACACCAGAAGCAGATTTCTGCAGATACAACCGTGCTGACTCATAACCGGAGCTTGAGTGACCTCAGTATTAGGAGCACGGTCCAGCAGTTAGCTAGCTATAAGTTAAAGATAGGATCCATATATGTAGGTGCCCCATTTTCAGAGAGAGAGATAGACCGAGAGAGTCAGAAATAGAGAGAAAAGAAAGAGTAAGAAAGACAGAGATATATAGAGAGAAAGACAGAGTAAGAAAAATAGACAGAGGAAGAGAGAAAAGACAGTCAGAAAGACAGAGAGAAAAGAAAGTGTAAAAGACAGAGAGAGAGTTAGATAGACAGAGAGAGAGAGAGTAAAAGACAGAGGAAGATAGAGAGGGAAAAGAGAGAGTCAGAAAGACAGAGAGAGAGAGAGAGTAAGAGACAGAGAGAGAAAATCAGAGTGAGAAAATAGAGTCAGAAAGACAGAGAGAGAGAGATAATGAGAGTAAGAAAGATAGAGAGAGAGAGTAAGAGAGAGAAAAGAAAAAACTGTATTCAGGTGGGGCTTCACCTCAGCAGAAGCCCAGTCCATCTTTTGGGCAAAGTAGATGAAGCAGCGTCCTTCAAAATACACCCAGCCGTTGGGGCAGCTCTGCCCACACGTGCAGGGCTTGTTGAGTTGTCCTGTTCGGGGAAAAATGAAGAACAGAATGAAGAAATTCAGTCTTTTAACCGCTTGTTGACTGAAAACGTGAATAATGGTTTTAACCACTTAGTCGAGCTGAGCGGTTCTTTACCTTTAATGAGGGCGTTGAAGTCAGCGTCTGGAAATACAGATACAGAGTACAGTTACTACATTAATAATGACTTTACTACTGAAGAGTATCATGAAGAGCTGAGCTGTTATCATTACCTGACACAGGCTTTGTCTCATCAGCTGTAAGAAGAGAAATTATTACCCATGTTAATTCTATTGAACATACAGAGATTCACTAAAGGTGATCTGATCTACAGCATATCATAGATACACATTATATACACTGACTGACCACTTCAATAAGTGTTTCTGTGCTTATTGTCCAGTTTATCAGCTCCACTGACCATATAGTTCTCTGTAGTTCTACATCTACAGACTGTAGTTCATGTGATTCTCTGTATACCTTATTACCATGTTCTTCAATGATTAGGACCCCCACAGAGCAGGTATTATTTGGGTGGTGGATTGTGTGTTGGTGTGAGTGGATCAGACACAGCAGTGGTGCTGATGGAGTGTTTAAACACCTCGGTGTCACAGCTGGACTGAGAATCATCCACCAACCAAAACTATCCAGACAGCAGTGTCCTGTGGGCGGCGTCCTGTGTCCACTGATGAAGAACTAGAGAACACAAACTGTGCAGCAGCAGATGAGCTACTGTCTCTGACTTTACATCTACAAGGTGGACCAGCAAGTAGTAGGAGTGTCTAATAGAGTGGACAGTGAGTGGACACAGTGTTTAAACACTCCAGCAGCACTGCTGTGTCTGAACCACTCACACCAGCACAACACACAATATCACACCACCACCTTCACTGCAGTGCTGAGAATGATCCACCACCCAAATGACACCTGCTCTGTGGTGGTCCTGTGGGGCTCGTCACTATTAAAGAACAGGGTAATAAAGTATACAGAGAAACAGATGAACCACAGTCTGTAAGTGTAGAACTACAAAGTGCTCCTATATGGTATGTGGAGGTGTTAAAATGGACATGGAGTGTAGAAACAAGGATGTGTACTTAATGAGGTAGCTGGTCAGTGACAGTTAATGGACTAAATCTGGTATCTCTATCAGCGGTTAGAGTCGAATGGAGATGAAACTCTTACCAAAAGCTGATGAAGCCACCAAGAGAACGAAAAGCAGTGAAGTTTTAGTTGTACGAACCATGACGGCTCTTCTTCAGGTCCTAAACAATAAAGTGAAGTTAAAATAAGGAGAGTGGACTGGAAATCAATAGAGTTTATAAAGGATTTCATACCTGCTGGTAGTTGCTGATGTGGGTCTAGATGAGGAACCTCTCGGGATTCGATGGTTAGATGTACTGTACTGTGTAAAGTGCTGCAGTTTTATACTCTTCAGAAAGTGGGTGACACCCTCCTCTCTCCACGTCCAGGTTCAAACCGCCTCTTTATTTTTAAGACAACATAGTTTTTATTGAGGTTGTAAAGAGAAATTACTGATGGAGCTGGTCAGGAGGTGTTCATCACAGTTTAGTATCATTATCATATTAAAAGTACGTTTATTATTTCACAGTCATGTCTTTGAACACTGAGAGAATAACATAGACTTTAATTGATTGGCAACAACCTCATTCAATTTTAGACTCTACTTGTTAGATGCTGATACTTTTCTAACAACTGTACATTAATATGTTTTACACCATATTTACATTATACCTTCATCCTGTACCAACACTTTGTCTCTGACAGTGTTGTACGGTGGCTGAGAAGACCCAATGCGCTTCACAAAGCTAATACAAGTTCACAAAACTAATGCAAGTTCACAAAACTAATGCAAGTTCAAAAAACTAATACAAGTTCACAAAACTAATACAAGTTCACAAAACTATTCCAAGTCCACAAAACTAATACAAGTTCACAAAACTTATGCAAGTCCACAAAACTAATACAAGTTCACAAAACTTATGCAAGTTCACAAAACTAATTCAAGTTCACAAAACTAATACAAGTTCACAACACTGATGCAAGTTCACAAACGCACTGCAAAACCATTCACAACACAACGGAGGTGTTTCCGGAGGTCACTTAAAGGATATACAATTTTTTTTAGATGTACAACACTATATATATACAGTGTATATATATAAGTAAGTAAGTTTCTAGTTAGTGTAGTTCGTTTAAATAGCTGTAACTTTAAAGTAGAGTGTTCTGTTAAGTGTGCTCCTATGTTGTAATAGCATAGTTGGCTCTTTTAAAGTCCATGGTTTTTATTTAGAATTTTTTTTTTATTCTTACAACGTGAAAAGATGGTGTTTTTTACGTCGTCTAAACAGAGTTGTTTTATGGTATTATTTCTACCTGGCGACAACTTGGCAAAGCTAAACGAAGTTCCATGCAGATATAATGGAACGTATGATTCCAACGTTGCCACTATGTTATTATAACGCTGGCAGATAGCATGCCATCAGGTCAAAATGTATAGCCCTTTCTGTGGCTTCAGATTGGAGCAAATACCATATGTATGCTTCCACGTCCTTTCAGTGTCCTCCAGAAACACGTCCGTTGTGTCGTGAATGGTTCTGCAGCATGTTTGTGAACTTGCATTAGTTTTGTGAATCTGCAGAACGTTTGTTAAATGTAGTGTCCGTGTTGTCATTTTGATCAAAATGGTTTCTGTGTTTGCAGTGCGTTTGGTCTTCTCAGCCACCGTAGAGGTGTAGCATTGCACACAAAACCAAACCTGTAACTGACTATAGGTGCGTCTAAAATCTCCTACTAGTCAGTAGGTACTAGATTAGAGTCAGTACGTACTGCTCAAGCGGCAGACTAGTTGGTAATTTCAGTAGGTGAGTTTTAGTAGCCACACAAGCTCGGACGTACGTCCGCCATATGGCAAAAGTCCTGTGACGCAATTCAGGAGGTCATCCGGGTACCGTTCGCCTACTGACTATTCGGTCATACTAGCTGTGCTCGCCTACTGATTTCACTACTAAGTAGTAGGTAAGTAGACGATTTCGGACGCACCGTGTGTTTATTTCACAACTACGAATGTGCTCCAGTGATTTACGTGTAAGTACCACATACATGTTACATAACCATTAATAACTAAATAATTAAATGTTCAGAACAATTCAGTACATTTACAGTTACAAAAAGACATGCATAAGACTCACATGCTATATGTTGTTATTGGCAGGAGATCCTATGCTGCTCAGATATGGTATTATTTGACATGTAGATGCAAATAGAATATTAATATATTCATAGATTGATGCTCAATATATTTATAATGAAGGTATTAAATATTTTCCTGTACAAGTCTTGAAAACAAGTGTCAGCTCAGATACCGTTTCAGAATTTCTGTGTTTGGAGTGTTTGTGAGCTGAAAATTACAGTAGGTTTAACAGTGCTTCATTCTGTTTCTTACTATTGAGTCAAAATACATGAATAGGATCAGAGGGACATGTTTTTTATTGATGTTCATAGTGTTCGTTTCAGAACCGCAAATATGCTCAAGTATGACATACATAACAGCTCGACCAAAGCAGGACATTTTACTGAACTAATTCAGCATCTTCCTCTCGTTCAGGCTCCAGAGGAAGTGGGTCATCTTGGTACATTTAAGTCGTAATATTTTTAAATTCTTTTAAACTAAGTTGCTTTGTTATGTTTCCCGACTCACTCAATGCAAAACTCCAAATTCAAACCTATGCAAAGCCATCAGTCATGATATTTAACTTCCTTTAATCAGCTGGAGCTGCAGAATTCTTTGGAAGGCTGAGATCAGATTCTGTTATCAGGTCTTGCAAATGTTCTGGAAGGTACTACCTATTATAGTGATGTTGGAATGACACTAGGAGAGAGATAACTGAAAGAGAGGATGATGAAGTCCTCTGGGGTGTCACTCTATTGGTTCTGACAAGCAAAATAATATATAAAAACAATACAACTAATTTAAAATGTATAACTTTTTCTACTGTCAGAATCAGACCACTGAATATTTCTGTCTGATCCGCCATAAACACTTAATAATGTAATAATTAAGTACTAAATAAGTTACCAAATGCAATAAATTAATGCCAAATACCAAATCTGACATATAACCAAACATGACCAAATACAAAAAAAACTACCAAATACTACAAAACACTATACAGGACATTACTGACAAATATCCAATATGAAATACTACAAAATACTATGAAATATTGCCAAATATCAAATATGAAACTCTACCAAGTACAAAATAATATCAATAAAATTCTATGAAAGCAAAGAATATATAAAAAAAAACAATAAAACTAATTTAAAATGTGTACATTTTTCTACTAATGTCAGAATCAGACTCCTCAATATTTCTGTCTGATCCGCCATAAACACTTAATAATGTAATAATTAAGCACTAAGAAAGTAGAGAGCTGTGCAGCCTGGAGTTTTAACTCTGTTAAGGGTCTCACATGCCAGAAAACTCTTAGCTACACCAAACCTACCACCTACACTGGGCTCAGACATGTAGGACAGTGTCATCGGGAGATTGTCATAGAGACATCATCAGCAAAGTCATCAGTCCAACTGTGTGGAGGAAGAAAATAGATGTTCACTTCTATACTTTACACAAAAATCCACATGGATAGACAAAGAAGAATGATTGTAGTGCTAGAAAATAGGACACTCTGATTGGAAGACACTTAACTGGTAACTGAGTGAGAGTGAAGGATTCCCTCGAGTAGAGCTTGTGTTCTCTTTCACTGAAGCTCATATCCAGATGATTCTCTGGTGGGTTTGATCTACTCATCAGTGACTTTTACACAAACATTTGGAGTTCACTGCCAACACAAAATACTACCAAATATTACAAAATACTATAATAATACTGCCCAAAACTAAATCTGAAATACTACTAAATACTAAAAAATACAATGAAATACTAGCAAATACCAAATCTGATGGACTATCCAATACTACAAAATATAAAATATGAAATATTACCAAATACTATAAATTACTGCCAAATATAAAATATGAAATACTACCAAATACCAAATCTGACATACAACTAAATATGACCAAATACAAAAAAACAACCAAATAGTACAAAACATTACATATTACTGCCAAATATGAAATATGAAATACTACCAAAAACAAAAAAACTACCAAATACTACAAAACATTATACATTACTGCCAAATATAAAATCTAAAATACTACAAAATATCAAACTCAATTTACAATCAAATAATACCAAATACTACAAAGCATTATACATTACTGCCAAATATAAAATATGAAATACTACAAAATATCAAACTCAATTTACAATAAAAAGCTACCAAATACAAAAAACTACCAAATACTACAAAACATTATACTTTACTGCCAAATGTGAAACATGAAATATGAAATACTACCAAATACACATATACATTACTGCCAAATATAAAATATGAAATACTACCAAATACCAAATCTGACATACAACTAAATATGACCAAATACAAAAAACTACCAAATAGTACAAAACATAATACATTACTGCCAAATATGAAACATGAAATATGAAATACTACCAAATACACATATACATTACTGCCAAATATAATATATGAAATACTACCAAATACCAAATATTACATACAACTAAATATGACCAAATACAAAAAACTACCAATAAACATTGCCATTCTGAAGATTTTACTCTTCAATTTAATATTATACTGACAATTGTGGTCTATGACAGTATGTGTGCTATTAATATTAATTATAAATATAAACACTGTCCATCTACCTTCTCTACTGTTTATAAGACATTATCTCTGCATTGTCTGAAACAGAGTCTCTGCACTGAAAAATAAACACACACAGTCCAATCTACAACATTCTTTTTAGTTTTAGAGCCACAAACTTTACACAAACTCAGACTCACTTTCTATTAAGCTACAGCTGATATGAAATATAATTTGAATTGCATTGTTATCTTTACAAACTCATAAACTACACTTGTGTCAACACAGCTGGCCATGATCGTTAATTCAGCCGAAGCCACACACTGACTTTTATCAGTTCTTATCCAGTCATTTGTTTCTCAGTTAATTAAGTCCTTCAGAGGTATCTTAAATTAAGAGTTATGTGTGTGGCTGGGCATCCATGCAGCAGTTACATCTTTTCCTGTGTTTTACTCACCACAGTGAATTATTTTCCAGACATTGGGACGCCCTGTACAAGGTGTTGTCCCATTTTCACTGCTTGCGAGTTTCCATACAACCAAATATGACGAAATACAAAAAAAAACCCTACCAAATACTGCAAAACACTATACAATACATTACTGACAAATATCAAATATGAAACACTGCCAAGTACAAAATACTACCAAATAAAATTCTATGAGATACTACCACATTTTAAATCTGATAAACTACCCAATACTACAAAATTCTGCAAAATATCAAATATGAAATATATCCAAATACTACAGAATACTGCCAAATAGAAAATGTGAAATACTACCAAATACCAAATCTGATATATAATCAAATACTACCAAATACGAAAAACTACCAAAAAGTACAAAACATTACACATTACTGCCAAATATAAAATATGAAATACTACCAAATACCAAACCTAATTTATAATCAAATACTACCAAATACAAAAAAACTACCAAATACTACAAAACATTATACATTACTGCCAAATATGAAACATGAAGTATGAAATACTACCAAATACACATTTAAATTACTGCCAAATATGAAATACGAAATACTACAAAATATCAAACTCATTTTACAATAAAATACTACCAAACACTATAAAACATTATATATTACTGCCAAATATGAAATATGAAATACTACCAACTATCAAACTCAATTTACAATCAAATACTACCAAATACTACAAAACATTATACATTACTGCCAAATATAAAATATGAAAAACTACAAAATATCAAACTCAATTTACATTCAAATACTACCAAACACCACAAAACATTATACATTACTGCCAAATATGAAATATAAAATACTACCAAATACCAAACCTAATTTACAATCAAATACTACCAAATACAAAAAAAATTACCTAATACTAAAAAACTTTATACATTACTGCCAAATATAAAATATGAAATACTACCCAATACCAAAGCTAATTTACAATCAAATACTACCAAATAATACAAAACATTATACATTACTGCCAAATATTAAATGTGAAATACTACCAAATATCAAACTCAATTTACAATCAAGAAATACCAAATACAAAAAAAGATCATACGTTACTGCCAAAAGTAAAATAAGAAGTACTACCAAATACTTAATCTGATTTATATCCAAATACAAAAACTACCAAATACTACAAAACATACAAATGCCAAATATCAAATATGAAATACTACAGAATAGTATAAAAAACTACCAAATACTACAAGACATTATACATTACTGCCAAATATGAAAAATGAAATATGAAATACTACCAAATACACATATACATTACTGCCAAATATAAAATATGAAATACTACAAAATATCAAACTCAATTTACAATCAAATACTACCAAACACTATAAAACATTATACATTACTGCCAAGTATGAAATATGAAATACTACCAAATACAAACCTAATTTACAATCAAATACTAACAAATACAAAAAACTACCAGATACTACAAAACATTACACATTACCGCCAAATATGAAATATAAAATACTACCAAATACAAAACCTAATTTACAATGAAATACTACCAAATACAAAAAATTACCTAATACTAAAAAACATTATACATTACTGCCAAATATAAAATATGATATACTACCCAATACCAAAGCTAATTTACAATCAAATACTACCAAATAATACAAAATATTATACATTACTGCCAAATATAAAATATGAAATACTACCCAATACCAAAGCTAATTTACAATCAAATACTACCAAATAATACAAAACATTATACATTACTGCCAAATATAAAATGTGAAATACTACCAAATATCAAACTCAATTTACAATCAAGAAATACCAAATACAAAAAAAGATCATACGTTACTGCCAAAAATAATATATGAAATACTACCTAATACTTAATCTGATTTATTTCCAAATACAAAAACTACAAAATACTACAAAACATACACATGCCAAATATGAAATATGAAATACTAAGGAATAGTATGAAAAACTACCAAATACTACAAAACATTATACATTACTGCCAAATATGAAATATGAAATACTACCATATACACATATACATTACTGCCAAATATAAAATACGAAATACTACAAAATATCAAACTCAATTTACAATCAAATACTACCAAACACTATAAAACATTATATATTACTGCCAAATATGAAATATGAAATACTACCAAATATCAAACTCAATTTACAATCAAATACTACCAAATACTACAAAACATTATACATTACTGCCAAATATGAAATATAAAATACTACCAAATACAAAACCTAATTTACAATGAAATACTACCAAATACAAAAAATTACCTAATACTAAAAAACATTATACATTACTGCCAAATATAAAATATGATATACTACCCAATACCAAAGCTAATTTACAATCAAATACTACCAAATAATACAAAATATTATACATTACTGCCAAATATAAAATATGAAATACTACCCAATACCAAAGCTAATTTACAATCAAATACTACCATATAATACAAAACATTATACATTACTGCCAAATATAAAATGTGAAATACTACCAAATATCAAACTCAATTTACAATCAAGAAATACCAAATACAAAAAAAGATCATACGTTACTGCCAAAAGTAAAATATGAAGTACTACCAAATACTGAATCTGAATTATATCCAAATACAAAAACTACCAAATACTACAAAACATACAAATGCCAAATATCAAATATGAAATACTACAGAATAGTATAAAAAACTACCAAATACTCCAAGACATTATACATTACTGCCAAATATGAAAAATGAAATATGAAATACTACCAAATACACATATACATTACTGCCAAATATAAAATATGAAATACTACCAAATATCAAACTCAATTTACAATCAAATACTACCAAACACTATAAAACATTATATATTACTGCCAAGTATGAAATATGAAATACTACCAAATACCAAACCTAATTTTCAATCAAATACTTCCAAATACAAAAAATTACCAAATACTACAAAATATTATACATTACTGCTAAATAAAAAATATGAACTACTGCCAAATACCAAACCTAATTTACAATCAAATACTACCAAATACTACAAAACATTATATATCACTGCCAAAAATAAAATAGGAAATACTACCAAATACCTAATCTGATTTACAACCAAATACAAAAACTACCAAATACAAAAAACATACAAATGCCAAATATCAAATATGAAATACTACAGAGTAGTATAAAATACTACCAAACACTACAAAGCACTATCCATTACTACCAAATATCAAAATTGAAATTCTCCCAAACACAAAATTGTAAACATTGCCATTCTGAAGATTTTACTCTTCAATTTAATATTAATGCTGACAATTGTGGTCTATGACAGTATGTGTGCTATTAATATTAATTATAAATATAAACACTGTCCATCTATGTATATATATATATGTATATATATATATATATATATATATATATATATATATATATATATATATATATATATATATATATATATATATATATATATTTGGGGTGAGCAGACGTCCCCGGTTTTAACTGTGAATTAAAAGCTCAATGGAAAGTCCTAGGAAAGAGCATGTACTTGTTTTGGCCAACAGAGGGGGCTGCTGCTATCTTCTAACCATACCAAACACTATGTACCATCCCTGAGCAGGATTGCTCCCCACCCCACTCTCCTGCTGGCTTGTGCTCACATTGCTCTTGATGTCCCAAACTTGAGCACCTTATGACATCACACTATAGGTCATTATAACCTTAACCTGCCGAGCACTCAGTGTCAGTTTGCTAAGTATTTTATTTTCCCACTACAATTTTGGCTTTTCTGATTGGCTGTCCTCGTTTATGCACCTAATATAGAAAAACACCAAGAGCTTAAACATTCCTTAGATCTTCAGTACAAGTGGGTGGAACCAAATTGCTGTAGGCTGAATAGGTGAATATAGGCAAATGAGCTCTTTTCCGACTGGCCGCACTGTATAATGACTTATTCAGACAAGCACTTATATCAATCAATCAACCTTTATTTACAATACATTGAGGGGTGACCCTCATTTTCAATGCAGCCGAGCATTTACATTTTAAGGGATTGAAAGCAAAAATAATAGTAATAAATAAAAATTTTAAATAAACATTAAATACAGATGCATAAAATATAATGTAAAAAAGTTTCGAAAAATGTAATAAAAGAATATTAAATAAACATAAAATACGTACAAATAAACAAAAGATAATCAAAAATTAAAATACTAATAAAACATATACTCAGTAAAACAATTACGATAAAAAAACAAATAATAATACAATAAAATAAAATGAACATAAAATACATAAAAATAAACAAATAAGATAAAAAATTAAAATCCTAAGAGAAAGATAAACTCATTTTAAATACTAACAGGCTTTCTGATGGTGACTAGAAATTAAGACTTTCAAATGGTTCGGTGATCCCAGCGAGCTGAGCTTCAGTGTTTCCTGTAGAGAAGTCCAGCTCGCTGGTGCACTGTAGCTTAAAGCAGATTTTCCCAGTTCACTAAAAACTCTCGGTACCTGACAGGTGATCCAGCCACTAGAGCGAGTCTGATAATTATTGTTATTTATTGAAATCAAGGAAGAGATGTAAGCTGGCAAATGGCCAGAGAGTGATTTATAGATAAAAATAAGCCAATGAGATTCTCTTTGTGCAGCTAGTGAGGACCAACCAGCTCTATCATAGAGTCTGCAGTGGTGAGTACTATAAGGGTCACCAGTTATAAATCTCAGAGCAGAATGATAGTTTGAATCTAGCGCTTTGAGGGCACTGGCAGACGCTTTATTATAGATTACATCACCATAGTCCATAGACTGCTAGTATGGTTGCCTCCATTATTCTTTTTCTAGACAGAATTTACTCTAATTAAGGAATACGAGCTTCTGTCTGCACTTAATGGTGAGTTTGCTTACATGGAATTTAAAGGATTTTCATCCAGCCAGATGCCGAGGTATTTATATTCGCTGACTCGCTCGACGCTAGATCCTGTCAGAGTATTAATATTTATGGAATCTAAAATGCTATCTGAAAATCTGGAAAACAGTATGAATTTGGTTTTATTAGCATATAAAACCAACTTAAGCTTATACAGAGAAGTCTGTAAAGTGTTAAAAGAATGTTGGAATGTTGCAGCGTGAGCTGAATCTGCTGAGCAGTATAAGATTGAATCATCTGCATAAAGGTGTAATTTGGAGTCTAAGGTAGAGACGGTGAGGTCATTGATAAAAATATTAAATACAACTGGGCCCAGAATTGAGCCCTGAGTGACTCCTTTTATTATATGCTGTAGGTCAGATTTATGGTTAGCGATTATAGCTAAAACATAACTTCAAACTTCAATGTGAGTGGGCAGGACTTAACTGCTTTAGGTTAAATAGGTGAATATAGGCAAATGAGCTCTGTTCTGATTGGTTGTCTTCTTTTTTGCACCTAATTCAGAAAATGATTCAGAGCTAATACATTCCTTTACAATATCTTCAAAAATAAATGGAAATGTACTAAACGCATATCATCAGGATATGTTAACCCGAGGTCCAAAGTAATAAAAACAATATACGTTGTCTTTCAGCTTACATGTTATAATTTTAAAAAAGAAACAGAAAAAATGGCATGGCCAGTGATAAAGGCACCCCTCCTTCAAATTTGTTTGAGCACCCAGTGATGACAGCCTCCAAGCGTTTCTTGTAGCCATCTCTAAGCTTCTTGCACTTCTCAGCTGATATTTTCTCCCCCACTTCCAGTTCGTTCAAGCTCTTGAAAGTTTGCAGGCTTATTTTCCCCAATGGCAGATTTCAGCTTACCTCAAAGATTTTCAATGGGATTGATATCAGGACTCATTGCTGGCCATTTTAAAACAGTCTGTTCCTTTTTAATCATTCCTGCATGCTTTTGGATGTGTGCTTTGGGTCTTTGTCTTCAACTCAAACCAAGTTTCTTATACTGGGTAGGACATTTTGCTCTAAAATCTCTTGGTAATTCTATGATTTCATGATTCTTGTGATACGGTCAAGGCCTCTAGTACCAGACACAGCAAAGCAGCCCCACAGCATTATGGATCCTTCACCATGCTTAACAATAGGTAGAGTGTTTTTCTCTTTGTACACTTCATTGCACTGTCTGTACACAAAATGTTGGTGGGCATTGCCAAAAAGCTCTGTTTTTGTTTTATCTGTCTACAGAACATTTTCCCAGAAGGACTGTGGTTTGTCCACGTACTCTTTGGCAAAGATAAATCATTCTATTGTATGTCTTTTCTTCAGCAATGGCTTCTTCCTTGGCTTTCGTCCATAAAGCTCTGCTTGGTTTAGTGTGTGGCGTATGGTACTTTTGTAAATCACGATCCCAGACTGTTCCAGGTTGACCAGTTTGGTTTTTTTACCATTTGCACCAACTCAAAGAGGCTCAAATCCCTCTACTTTATATTATATACTCCTCGATGCAACGGCAAATTGAATGGAAAAATGTGCAATTAAGAAGCAACATTTATTTGTAAATACAATCTCAAGAGTTCTTGATTTTTTATTATGTATATTGTATATCATTGCTGTCCAGTGAGAAACAGGTATTTTCAAAATCGCAACTTTACAGGAAAAGCCAAAAATGTTCTTTACTTTCAGTGTAAGTAAATTGCAGCCAGTTTTTTTCCAAGCTATTTCAGAGCATTGCTACTGGTCCATTCATCATGAAGTCCTCTCACAATGTAAACGACAGTAAACAAAAATAGAAGTACATGTTTTTCATTGGACAGCAACAATATACTGTACTGTTTATTTATCTATTGTTTGTACTGAGTGCTGCAGTAACACTGTGAATTTCCCCCACTGTTGGACTAATAAAGGATTATCTTATCTTAACTTATATCTTATCTTATGCACGTGGTATATGCAGTCTGTGAACATCTCTGAATATATATGTATATATATATATATATATATATATATATATATATATATATATATATATATATATATATATATATATATATATATATATATATATGTATGATTTACACTCCATTTTTCTTTTACTCATTACTTTACTTAAACTTTTACTTGTTTTCTGTAAATATAATGTATTGTAAATTTGAAAAATTGGTTAATTAGGACTGGGTCCGTGACATGTGACTCTAACTCCTTTCATTAAACATCTTCATTTTGGTTTTTATTTAAATCACAATTCAGCTTGGCTTCAGGTTTGAGGTCTGTAGTCAATACAGGGACATTCTGATGGTGGGGAGAGATCGAACCCTGCACATGCTTAACAGGAAAGAAGCCCAGGGCTGTGAGAAAGCTGTCTATTGGTACCAGTAACTCTACACCTCCCATCTCTGACCAGCTTTATCTTTGATAGATGCATTTATACAAAACCAAACTTTTTAAAGGTGTTTTTATGTTTTTATTTGCATTTTCATTTCAAGGCTGAAGCGACAGAAAAGTAGCAGAGTGTAGAATAAACGTGGTTGCAGTTTGAAGCAGGTGCTGATTGGTTTTCAGAGTTTTACACCAGACTCTTGACGCAGACAAAAGGATATTGATTATTACATGGAATGTCATTCCAGTCCTTCTGAGCTGTAGACAAAGAAACGAGATTTAAAAGAAGATGTGAAGATCAGGAAATGCGTTCTAGGGTGATCTATACAATACACTAGTCCGAGACCACCCTTCACTATTTTACATTATAGTGAAAGTGAGCATTAAGTACAACCTATACTTTATTCAGCATCAGCAATCCCTGATTTATCAGATCTCCACAGAAGTGTCTCTCTGACGTTCATGCTAGGGTTTGTGTTATTATTGGTTGAATTTAATTTCTGCTTTTTAGTTAATAATAAGTTTTAATTATTAAATTCTGGTTCTCTGAGGTTTACACAGTAATTTAGGTATGTATATATAACATAAACAGGAATGAGAGAATAATTACTTACAACCAAATTGACTACTCCAGTTGATTTGCCCACAGCACTCTCCATTAACATGATTGGGTTCTTTTGGATTCCACATGCTGTACCCAAATTTGGTCCCATCAGACCAGATCCAGCTGTTTGTCTTAAAACACATTATATAAAAGTTATAAGCCACTGCCATCCAAACGTTCTATAAAGGTTATGCATGTTTACAAAAAATGCGAATGTTTCTTCGTCCACTACAGCTGTGTGAGGAAAGATGACGTAGGTCACTGTGATTAGGGGCTGTGTTGAGCAGGATGAGAGATTTCTGCTTGAGTGTCTAATTTCACTGGAATTATCTTTACACACATTGGTCAACTTTTTATGGAGGCACAGCTCAGATACACCGAGCAAGTTGGCTTCTTATTTGAATTTCTCCTTCCACCTTAAATGGTGCCAGAATGTAACAGCAGCACCTTTTAAGGTGGACCAGGAAATTCAGATAAGAAGCCTTTAACTTAACCTGGGAGCACAAACCTACCAAACGGTTCTGGGAGCACATTTTTCACTCCAGGCCGTGTAAAGCAGCCTTAAAAAAATGATCGGACCATCTGTAGGACTAGTCGTGTCCAGTCAGTGGTCCCCCACATCCACTAAAGAGAACCACCACTGCATTATATAAGCTGGTTGTGGTGTTTAAGCTGTATGTCGGAAACAAATCATGTAACTTTACAGCTGGAAACTTCATCAGCCTTTTTCTAGCATTCTATGTTTTGCACCTTGTCTCAGCGTGAAAACTCATATTTGGTTGTTTTGTCCAATTTCAGGCTTTTCCATTAAGAAATTTCTGTACACATATTCCAAATTCAATACTGTGATGTTTTGAACACATCCTGATTGTTGTACCTTCTCACAGTTGCTGAGGCCAAGCCATGTAGGGTCCTCCTTGGGGTTGTGAGTGCGAATAAGAGACTTCACCAATTTATTTTCGTTTACGTTGTGTATTGAGACCAGATGAGCACCGCGATTCAAACAGTGAGCCTGGAAAAAAGAAAAAGGAAAATCTGCAGTGCTGGATTCTGATATATGGTAATACTGACATACTGGTTCCTGTGGACAGTACAAAACCTACAGTTTCCATTTAGATGCTTCGACACCTGCAATACGTGATGATGTAGACCAGGGGTTCCCAACCTTTTGCAACCCAAGGCCCACTTAACCCACCCCAAAACTTTCCACGGCCCCCCAGAATATTTTTTATTGCCATTTAAAACCAAATACCGTGCAACCATCCACATGACTAGTGAAACTGACTGCATAATCACACAACAAAAGAAACGAACCATTTACTGCACTTTTTGTCACTCACCTAATGAGATGGCTAATGTTTACCAGCTACCAAGTGGTGGATGTCAGGTTGAAGTGCAGAAAGTTGCAAACGGAGGTCTGGCTCAACATTAAGCCTATTCCTGTATTTGGTCCAGCCTTTGCTATAAGCTGCGCAACACGGTAGGAAGCCTCAACAGCTTTAACATTATCGGTTCCAGAGCAAGCCAATTCAAGGGTCTTTTTCCTGCTTTGGTCTTCTTAAGTTTGTTCTCAAAAAATTCCACAGGTTTAGATGCATACTCGCTGTGTTTAGCCTCCAAATGTCGACGTAACTTGTTTGGCTTCAACGCTTCATTTGCCAAGACCTCCGAACACAACACAGAGTGCTAGCAGCTCGTTTTTTGTTCCTGTGCACGTAAAGCCTAATGCTAGGTACTCACTGCTGTATTTACTTCTTTTCGATTTATGCTTGCTTTTCTCTGTTCTCTCAGTAAGAGATACAGTGGCTGCTTCACTTGTAGATGGTGCAGCTTCAGGGTCTTTTGTTGTCAAAGACCCTGTTTTTAACCATTTATCCATGATGTGTCCACAAGACAACAGTTTTACTCAGACTGAAGAAGCTAAATAACTAGCTAGTTAATGTGACTGTACTACGCCAAACCAATCAACGAACTCAAACTAAACAGGTTTTGTTTTGCAAATAAACAAACTAAATATGCTGAACTATCTATTTATTGGAGAAAAAATACTTAGCAACAAAAAAAAAAAGATTTTTGGCCTACGCCCCCTTGCAGTACGGCCCACAGGTTGAAAACCACTGATGTAGACCATGTCTTCAGCTGCTACACTAGTACCATTACTAGTAACTAGTAACATTGGTAGGACCAATATTAATCATGACCGTACCCACTGAGGTCACTGAGGGCTGGACTACCAGCATGTGTTCAGAGAAGTATATAATAAAAAACATGAAATTCTGTGCTAAAAGCTGTGAGTACACTGTGCAATGCAGAGATAACAGACTTTCTCATCTGGTTACGGGCGTCATGCACTACTGTGAATGGATTGAATGATTTTCTTGTCATTGCTATGAAATCTTTACTGGACACAGTGGTTCTGTCATTATGCCCACATCACGTCATATGACACAGTTAGCTAAACTGTTACGAGTAAACTGCTTATTTTAATGTCATTCAGTCCACCTTAACAGCAGAAACACGGTGATACATTTACTTGAGCTTGATGTTTTGTTAGCTGCCCTGTAAAAGTTCAGTGTTTGCCCTGTATGTCTACTTTACAGGCATAACGCACTGTAAGACACACCAGAAGCAGATTTCTGCAGATACAACCGTGCTGACTCATAACCGGAGCTTGAGTGACCTCAGAATTAGGAGCACGGTCCAGCAGTTAGCTAGCTATAAGTTAAAGATAGGATCCATATATGTAGGTGCCCCCATTTTCAGAGAGAGAGATAGACCGAGAGAGTCAGAAATAGAGAGAAAAGAAAGAGTAAGAAAGACAGAGATATATAGAGAGAAAGACAGAGTAAGAAAAATAGACAGAGGAAGAGAGAAAAGACAGTCAGAAAGACAGAGAGAAAAGAAAGTGTAAAAGACAGAGAGAGAGTTAGATAGACAGAGAGAGAGAGAGTAAAAGACAGAGGAAGATAGAGAGGGAAAAGAGAGAGTCAGAAAGACAGAGAGAGAGAGAGAGTAAGAGACAGAGAGAGAAAATCAGAGTGAGAAAATAGAGTCAGAAAGACAGAGAGAGAGAGATAATGAGAGTAAGAAAGATAGAGAGAGAGAGTAAGAGAGAGAAAAGAAAAAACTGTATTCAGGTGGGGCTTCACCTCAGCAGAAGCCCAGTCCATCTTTTGGGCAAAGTAGATGAAGCAGCGTCCTTCAAAATACACCCAGCCGTTGGGGCAGCTCTGCCCACACGTGCAGGGCTTGTTGAGTTGTCCTGTTCGGGGAAAAATGAAGAACAGAATGAAGAAATTCAGTCTTTTAACCGCTTGTTGACTGAAAACGTGAATAATGGTTTTAACCACT
Organism: Megaleporinus macrocephalus; assembly: GCA_021613375.1. Taxonomy (NCBI): domain Eukaryota; kingdom Metazoa; phylum Chordata; class Actinopteri; order Characiformes; family Anostomidae; genus Megaleporinus; species Megaleporinus macrocephalus. The sequence goes on from CM038708.1 coordinate 10,089,025, forward strand.
TAGTCGAGCTGAGCGGTTCTTTACCTTTAATGAGGGCGTTGAAGTCAGCGTCTGGAAATACAGATACAGAGTACAGTTACTACATTAATAATGACTTTACTACTGAAGAGTATCATGAAGAGCTGAGCTGTTATCATTACCTGACACAGGCTTTGTCTCATCAGCTGTAAGAAGAGAAATTATTACCCATGTTAATTCTATTGAACATACAGAGATTCACTAAAGGTGATCTGATCTACAGCATATCATAGATACACATTATATACACTGACTGACCACTTCAATAAGTGTTTCTGTGCTTATTGTCCAGTTTATCAGCTCCACTGACCATATAGTTCTCTGTAGTTCTACATCTACAGACTGTAGTTCATGTGATTCTCTGTATACCTTATTACCATGTTCTTCAATGATTAGGACCCCCACAGAGCAGGTATTATTTGGGTGGTGGATTGTGTGTTGGTGTGAGTGGATCAGACACAGCAGTGGTGCTGATGGAGTGTTTAAACACCTCGGTGTCACAGCTGGACTGAGAATCATCCACCAACCAAAACTATCCAGACAGCAGTGTCCTGTGGGCGGCGTCCTGTGTCCACTGATGAAGAACTAGAGAACACAAACTGTGCAGCAGCAGATGAGCTACTGTCTCTGACTTTACATCTACAAGGTGGACCAGCAAGTAGTAGGAGTGTCTAATAGAGTGGACAGTGAGTGGACACAGTGTTTAAACACTCCAGCAGCACTGCTGTGTCTGAACCACTCACACCAGCACAACACACAATATCACACCACCACCTTCACTGCAGTGCTGAGAATGATCCACCACCCAAATGACACCTGCTCTGTGGTGGTCCTGTGGGGCTCGTCACTATTAAAGAACAGGGTAATAAAGTATACAGAGAAACAGATGAACCACAGTCTGTAAGTGTAGAACTACAAAGTGCTCCTATATGGTATGTGGAGGTGTTAAAATGGACATGGAGTGTAGAAACAAGGATGTGTACTTAATGAGGTAGCTGGTCAGTGACAGTTAATGGACTAAATCTGGTATCTCTATCAGCGGTTAGAGTCGAATGGAGATGAAACTCTTACCAAAAGCTGATGAAGCCACCAAGAGAACGAAAAGCAGTGAAGTTTTAGTTGTACGAACCATGACGGCTCTTCTTCAGGTCCTAAACAATAAAGTGAAGTTAAAATAAGGAGAGTGGACTGGAAATCAATAGAGTTTATAAAGGATTTCATACCTGCTGGTAGTTGCTGATGTGGGTCTAGATGAGGAACCTCTCGGGATTCGATGGTTAGATGTACTGTACTGTGTAAAGTGCTGCAGTTTTATACTCTTCAGAAAGTGGGTGACACCCTCCTCTCTCCACGTCCAGGTTCAAACCGCCTCTTTATTTTTAAGACAACATAGTTTTTATTGAGGTTGTAAAGAGAAATTACTGATGGAGCTGGTCAGGAGGTGTTCATCACAGTTTAGTATCATTATCATATTAAAAGTACGTTTATTATTTCACAGTCATGTCTTTGAACACTGAGAGAATAACATAGACTTTAATTGATTGGCAACAACCTCATTCAATTTTAGACTCTACTTGTTAGATGCTGATACTTTTCTAACAACTGTACATTAATATGTTTTACACCATATTTACATTATACCTTCATCCTGTACCAACACTTTGTCTCTGACAGTGTTGTACGGTGGCTGAGAAGACCCAATGCGCTTCACAAAGCTAATACAAGTTCACAAAACTAATGCAAGTTCACAAAACTAATGCAAGTTCAAAAAACTAATACAAGTTCACAAAACTAATACAAGTTCACAAAACTATTCCAAGTCCACAAAACTAATACAAGTTCACAAAACTTATGCAAGTCCACAAAACTAATACAAGTTCACAAAACTTATGCAAGTTCACAAAACTAATTCAAGTTCACAAAACTAATACAAGTTCACAACACTGATGCAAGTTCACAAACGCACTGCAAAACCATTCACAACACAACGGAGGTGTTTCCGGAGGTCACTTAAAGGATATACAATTTTTTTTAGATGTACAACACTATATATATACAGTGTATATATATAAGTAAGTAAGTTTCTAGTTAGTGTAGTTCGTTTAAATAGCTGTAACTTTAAAGTAGAGTGTTCTGTTAAGTGTGCTCCTATGTTGTAATAGCATAGTTGGCTCTTTTAAAGTCCATGGTTTTTATTTAGAATTTTTTTTTTATTCTTACAACGTGAAAAGATGGTGTTTTTTACGTCGTCTAAACAGAGTTGTTTTATGGTATTATTTCTACCTGGCGACAACTTGGCAAAGCTAAACGAAGTTCCATGCAGATATAATGGAACGTATGATTCCAACGTTGCCACTATGTTATTATAACGCTGGCAGATAGCATGCCATCAGGTCAAAATGTATAGCCCTTTCTGTGGCTTCAGATTGGAGCAAATACCATATGTATGCTTCCACGTCCTTTCAGTGTCCTCCAGAAACACGTCCGTTGTGTCGTGAATGGTTCTGCAGCATGTTTGTGAACTTGCATTAGTTTTGTGAATCTGCAGAACGTTTGTTAAATGTAGTGTCCGTGTTGTCATTTTGATCAAAATGGTTTCTGTGTTTGCAGTGCGTTTGGTCTTCTCAGCCACCGTAGAGGTGTAGCATTGCACACAAAACCAAACCTGTAACTGACTATAGGTGCGTCTAAAATCTCCTACTAGTCAGTAGGTACTAGATTAGAGTCAGTACGTACTGCTCAAGCGGCAGACTAGTTGGTAATTTCAGTAGGTGAGTTTTAGTAGCCACACAAGCTCGGACGTACGTCCGCCATATGGCAAAAGTCCTGTGACGCAATTCAGGAGGTCATCCGGGTACCGTTCGCCTACTGACTATTCGGTCATACTAGCTGTGCTCGCCTACTGATTTCACTACTAAGTAGTAGGTAAGTAGACGATTTCGGACGCACCGTGTGTTTATTTCACAACTACGAATGTGCTCCAGTGATTTACGTGTAAGTACCACATACATGTTACATAACCATTAATAACTAAATAATTAAATGTTCAGAACAATTCAGTACATTTACAGTTACAAAAAGACATGCATAAGACTCACATGCTATATGTTGTTATTGGCAGGAGATCCTATGCTGCTCAGATATGGTATTATTTGACATGTAGATGCAAATAGAATATTAATATATTCATAGATTGATGCTCAATATATTTATAATGAAGGTATTAAATATTTTCCTGTACAAGTCTTGAAAACAAGTGTCAGCTCAGATACCGTTTCAGAATTTCTGTGTTTGGAGTGTTTGTGAGCTGAAAATTACAGTAGGTTTAACAGTGCTTCATTCTGTTTCTTACTATTGAGTCAAAATACATGAATAGGATCAGAGGGACATGTTTTTTATTGATGTTCATAGTGTTCGTTTCAGAACCGCAAATATGCTCAAGTATGACATACATAACAGCTCGACCAAAGCAGGACATTTTACTGAACTAATTCAGCATCTTCCTCTCGTTCAGGCTCCAGAGGAAGTGGGTCATCTTGGTACATTTAAGTCGTAATATTTTTAAATTCTTTTAAACTAAGTTGCTTTGTTATGTTTCCCGACTCACTCAATGCAAAACTCCAAATTCAAACCTATGCAAAGCCATCAGTCATGATATTTAACTTCCTTTAATCAGCTGGAGCTGCAGAATTCTTTGGAAGGCTGAGATCAGATTCTGTTATCAGGTCTTGCAAATGTTCTGGAAGGTACTACCTATTATAGTGATGTTGGAATGACACTAGGAGAGAGATAACTGAAAGAGAGGATGATGAAGTCCTCTGGGGTGTCACTCTATTGGTTCTGACAAGCAAAATAATATATAAAAACAATACAACTAATTTAAAATGTATAACTTTTTCTACTGTCAGAATCAGACCACTGAATATTTCTGTCTGATCCGCCATAAACACTTAATAATGTAATAATTAAGTACTAAATAAGTTACCAAATGCAATAAATTAATGCCAAATACCAAATCTGACATATAACCAAACATGACCAAATACAAAAAAAACTACCAAATACTACAAAACACTATACAGGACATTACTGACAAATATCCAATATGAAATACTACAAAATACTATGAAATATTGCCAAATATCAAATATGAAACTCTACCAAGTACAAAATAATATCAATAAAATTCTATGAAAGCAAAGAATATATAAAAAAAAACAATAAAACTAATTTAAAATGTGTACATTTTTCTACTAATGTCAGAATCAGACTCCTCAATATTTCTGTCTGATCCGCCATAAACACTTAATAATGTAATAATTAAGCACTAAGAAAGTAGAGAGCTGTGCAGCCTGGAGTTTTAACTCTGTTAAGGGTCTCACATGCCAGAAAACTCTTAGCTACACCAAACCTACCACCTACACTGGGCTCAGACATGTAGGACAGTGTCATCGGGAGATTGTCATAGAGACATCATCAGCAAAGTCATCAGTTCAACTGTGTGGAGGAAGAAAATAGATGTTCACTTCTATACTTTACACAAAAATCCACATGGATAGACAAAGAAGAATGATTGTAGTGCTAGAAAATAGGACACTCTGATTGGAAGACACTTAACTGGTAACTGAGTGAGAGTGAAGGATTCCCTCGAGTAGAGCTTGTGTTCTCTTTCACTGAAGCTCATATCCAGATGATTCTCTGGTGGGTTTGATCTACTCATCAGTGACTTTTACACAAACATTTGGAGTTCACTGCCAACACAAAATACTACCAAATATTACAAAATACTATAATAATACTGCCCAAAACTAAATCTGAAATACTACTAAATACTAAAAAATACAATGAAATACTAGCAAATACCAAATCTGATGGACTATCCAATACTACAAAATATAAAATATGAAATATTACCAAATACTATAAATTACTGCCAAATATAAAATATGAAATACTACCAAATACCAAATCTGACATACAACTAAATATGACCAAATACAAAAAAACAACCAAATAGTACAAAACATTACATATTACTGCCAAATATGAAATATGAAATACTACCAAAAACAAAAAAACTACCAAATACTACAAAACATTATACATTACTGCCAAATATAAAATCTAAAATACTACAAAATATCAAACTCAATTTACAATCAAATAATACCAAATACTACAAAGCATTATACATTACTGCCAAATATAAAATATGAAATACTACAAAATATCAAACTCAATTTACAATAAAAAGCTACCAAATACAAAAAACTACCAAATACTACAAAACATTATACTTTACTGCCAAATGTGAAACATGAAATATGAAATACTACCAAATACACATATACATTACTGCCAAATATAAAATATGAAATACTACCAAATACCAAATCTGACATACAACTAAATATGACCAAATACAAAAAACTACCAAATAGTACAAAACATAATACATTACTGCCAAATATGAAACATGAAATATGAAATACTACCAAATACACATATACATTACTGCCAAATATAAAATATGAAATACTACCAAATACCAAATATTACATACAACTAAATATGACCAAATACAAAAAACTACCAATAAACATTGCCATTCTGAAGATTTTACTCTTCAATTTAATATTATACTGACAATTGTGGTCTATGACAGTATGTGTGCTATTAATATTAATTATAAATATAAACACTGTCCATCTACCTTCTCTACTGTTTATAAGACATTATCTCTGCATTGTCTGAAACAGAGTCTCTGCACTGAAAAATAAACACACACAGTCCAATCTACAACATTCTTTTTAGTTTTAGAGCCACAAACTTTACACAAACTCAGACTCACTTTCTATTAAGCTACAGCTGATATGAAATATAATTTGAATTGCATTGTTATCTTTACAAACTCATAAACTACACTTGTGTCAACACAGCTGGCCATGATCGTTAATTCAGCCGAAGCCACACACTGACTTTTATCAGTTCTTATCCAGTCATTTGTTTCTCAGTTAATTAAGTCCTTCAGAGGTATCTTAAATTAAGAGTTATGTGTGTGGCTGGGCATCCATGCAGCAGTTACATCTTTTCCTGTGTTTTACTCACCACAGTGAATTATTTTCCAGACATTGGGACGCCCTGTACAAGGTGTTGTCCCATTTTCACTGCTTGCGAGTTTCCATACAACCAAATATGACGAAATACAAAAAAAAACCCTACCAAATACTGCAAAACACTATACAATACATTACTGACAAATATCAAATATGAAACACTGCCAAGTACAAAATACTACCAAATAAAATTCTATGAGATACTACCACATTTTAAATCTGATAAACTACCCAATACTACAAAATTCTGCAAAATATCAAATATGAAATATATCCAAATACTACAGAATTCTGCCAAATAGAAAATGTGAAATACTACCAAATACCAAATCTGATATATAATCAAATACTACCAAATACGAAAAACTACCAAAAAGTACAAAACATTACACATTACTGCCAAATATAAAATATGAAATACTACAAAATACCAAACCTAATTTATAATCAAATACTACCAAATACAAAAAAACTACCAAATACTACAAAACATTATACATTACTGCCAAATATGAAACATGAAGTATGAAATACTACCAAATACACATTTAAATTACTGCCAAATATGAAATACGAAATACTACAAAATATCAAACTCATTTTACAATAAAATACTACCAAACACTATAAAACATTATATATTACTGCCAAATATGAAATATGAAATACTACCAACTATCAAACTCAATTTACAATCAAATACTACCAAATACTACAAAACATTATACATTACTGCCAAATATAAAATATGAAAAACTACAAAATATCAAACTCAATTTACATTCAAATACTACCAAACACCACAAAACATTATACATTACTTCCAAATATGAAATATAAAATACTACCAAATACCAAACCTAATTTACAATCAAATACTACCAAATACAAAAAAATTACCTAATACTAAAAAACTTTATACATTACTGCCAAATATAAAATATGAAATACTACCCAATACCAAAGCTAATTTACAATCAAATACTACCAAATAATACAAAACATTATACATTACTGCCAAATATTAAATGTGAAATACTACCAAATATCAAACTCAATTTACAATCAAGAAATACCAAATACAAAAAAAGATCATACGTTACTGCCAAAAGTAAAATAAGAAGTACTACCAAATACTTAATCTGATTTATATCCAAATACAAAAACTACCAAATACTACAAAACATACAAATGCCAAATATCAAATATGAAATACTACAGAATAGTATAAAAAACTACCAAATACTACAAGACATTATACATTACTGCCAAATATGAAAAATGAAATATGAAATACTACCAAATACACATATACATTACTGCCAAATATAAAATATGAAATACTACAAAATATCAAACTCAATTTACAATCAAATACTACCAAACACTATAAAACATTATACATTACTGCCAAGTATGAAATATGAAATACTACCAAATACAAACCTAATTTACAATCAAATACTAACAAATACAAAAAACTACCAGATACTACAAAACATTACACATTACCGCCAAATATAAAATATGAAATACTACCAAATAACAAACCTAATTTACAATCAAATACTACCAAATACAAAAAACTGCCAAATACTACAAAACATTTTACATTACTGCCAAATATGAAACATGAAATATGAAATACTCCCAAATACACATTTACATTACTGCCAAATATAAAATACGAAATACTACAAAATTTCAAACTCAATTTACAATCAAATACTACAAAACATTATACATTACTGCCAAATATGAAATATGAAATACTACGAAATACCAAACCTAATTTACAATGAAATACTACCAAATACAAAAAATTACTTAATACTAAAAACATTATACATTACTTCCAAATATAAAATATGAAATACTACCCAATACCAAACCTAATTTACAATCAAATACTACCAAATAATACAAAACATTATACATTACTGCCAAATATAAAATGTAAAATCCTACCAAATACAAACCTAATTTACAATCAAATACTACCAAATACAAAAAAGGATCATACGTTACTGCCAAAAATAATATATGAAATACTACCTAATACTTAATCTGATTTATTTCCAAATACAAAAACTACAAAATACTACAAAACATACACATGCCAAATATGAAATATGAAATACTAAGGAATAGTATGAAAAACTACCAAATACTACAAAACATTATACATTACTGCCAAATATGAAATATGAAATACTACCATATACACATATACATTACTGCCAAATATAAAATACGAAATACTACAAAATATCAAACTCAATTTACAATCAAATACTATGAAATATGAAACACTATAAAACATTATATATTACTGCCAAATATGAAATATGAAATACTACCAAATATCAAACTCAATTTACAATCAAATACTACCAAATACTACAAAACATTATACATTACTGCCAAATATAAAATATGAAAAACTACAAAATATCAAACTCAATTTACATTCAAATACTACCAAACACTACAAAACATTATACATTACTGCCAAATATGAAATATAAAATACTACCAAATACAAAACCTAATTTACAATGAAATACTACCAAATACAAAAAATTACCTAATACTAAAAAACATTATACATTACTGCCAAATATAAAATATGATATACTACCCAATACCAAAGCTAATTTACAATCAAATACTACCAAATAATACAAAATATTATACATTACTGCCAAATATAAAATATGAAATACTACCCAATACCAAAGCTAATTTACAATCAAATACTACCAAATAATACAAAACATTATACATTACTGCCAAATATAAAATGTGAAATACTACCAAATATCAAACTCAATTTACAATCAAGAAATACCAAATACAAAAAAAGATCATACGTTACTGCCAAAAGTAAAATATGAAGTACTACCAAATACTGAATCTGAATTATATCCAAATACAAAAACTACCAAATACTACAAAACATACAAATGCCAAATATCAAATATGAAATACTACAGAATAGTATAAAAAACTACCAAATACTCCAAGACATTATACATTACTGCCAAATATGAAAAATGAAATATGAAATACTACCAAATACACATATACATTACTGCCAAATATAAAATATGAAATACTACCAAATATCAAACTCAATTTACAATCAAATACTACCAAACACTATAAAACATTATATATTACTGCCAAGTATGAAATATGAAATACTACCAAATACCAAACCTAATTTTCAATCAAATACTTCCAAATACAAAAAATTACCAAATACTACAAAATATTATACATTACTGCTAAATAAAAAATATGAACTACTGCCAAATACCAAACCTAATTTACAATCAAATACTACCAAATACTACAAAACATTATATATCACTGCCAAAAATAAAATAGGAAATACTACCAAATACCTAATCTGATTTACAACCAAATACAAAAACTACCAAATACTACAAAACATACAAATGCCAAATATCAAATATGAAATACTACAGAGTAGTATAAAATACTACCAAACACTACAAAGCACTATCCATTACTACCAAATATCAAAATTGAAATTCTCCCAAACACAAAATTGTAAACATTGCCATTCTGAAGATTTTACTCTTCAATTTAATATTAATGCTGACAATTGTGGTCTATGACAGTATGTGTGCTATTAATATTAATTATAAATATAAACACTGTCCATCTATGTATATATATATATATGTATATATATATATATATATATATATATATATATATATATATATATATATATATATATATATATATATATTTGGGGTGAGCAGACGTCCCCGGTTTTAACTGTGAATTAAAAGCTCAATGGAAAGTCCTAGGAAAGAGCATGTACTTGTTTTGGCCAACAGAGGGGGCTGCTGCTATCTTCTAACCATACCAAACACTATGTACCATCCCTGAGCAGGATTGCTCCCCACCCCACTCTCCTGCTGGCTTGTGCTCACATTGCTCTTGATGTCCCAAACTTGAGCACCTTATGACATCACACTATAGGTCATTATAACCTTAACCTGCCGAGCACTCAGTGTCAGTTTGCTAAGTATTTTATTTTCCCACTACAATTTTGGCTTTTCTGATTGGCTGTCCTCGTTTATGCACCTAATATAGAAAAACACCAAGAGCTTAAACATTCCTTAGATCTTCAGTACAAGTGGGTGGAACCAAATTGCTGTAGGCTGAATAGGTGAATATAGGCAAATGAGCTCTTTTCCGATTGGCCGCACTGTATAATGACTTATTCAGACAAGCACTTATATCAATCAATCAACCTTTATTTACAATACATTGAGGGGTGACCCTCATTTTCAATGCAGCCGAGCATTTACATTTTAAGGGATTGAAAGCAAAAATAATAGTAATAAATAAAAATTTTAAATAAACATTAAATACAGATGCATAAAATATAATGTAAAAAAGTTTCGAAAAATGTAATAAAAGAATATTAAATAAACATAAAATACGTACAAATAAACAAAAGATAATCAAAAATTAAAATACTAATAAAACATATACTCAGTAAAACAATTACGATAAAAAAACAAATAATAATACAATAAAATAAAATGAACATAAAATACATAAAAATAAACAAATAAGATAAAAAATTAAAATCCTAAGAGAAAGATAAACTCATTTTAAATACTAACAGGCTTTCTGATGGTGACTAGAAATTAAGACTTTCAAATGGTTCGGTGATCCCAGCGAGCTGAGCTTCAGTGTTTCCTGTAGAGAAGTCCAGCTCGCTGGTGCACTGTAGCTTAAAGCAGATTTTCCCAGTTCACTAAAAACTCTCGGTACCTGACAGGTGATCCAGCCACTAGAGCGAGTCTGATAATTATTGTTATTTATTGAAATCAAGGAAGAGATGTAAGCTGGCAAATGGCCAGAGAGTGATTTATAGATAAAAATAAGCCAATGAGATTCTCTTTGTGCAGCTAGTGAGGACCAACCAGCTCTATCATAGAGTCTGCAGTGGTGAGTACTATAAGGGTCACCAGTTATAAATCTCAGAGCAGAATGATAGTTTGAATCTAGCGCTTTGAGGGCACTGGCAGACGCTTTATTATAGATTACATCACCATAGTCCATAGACTGCTAGTATGGTTGCCTCCATTATTCTTTTTCTAGACAGAATTTACTCTAATTAAGGAATACGAGCTTCTGTCTGCACTTAATGGTGAGTTTGCTTATATGGAATTTAAAGGATTTTCATCCAGCCAGATGCCGAGGTATTTATATTCGCTGACTCGCTCGACGCTAGATCCTGTCAGAGTATTAATATTTATGGAATCTAAAATGCTATCTGAAAATCTGGAAAACAGTATGAATTTGGTTTTATTAGCATATAAAACCAACTTAAGCTTATACAGAGAAGTCTGTAAAGTGTTAAAAGAATGTTGGAATGTTGCAGCGTGAGCTGAATCTGCTGAGCAGTATAAGATTGAATCATCTGCATAAAGGTGTAATTTGGAGTCTAAGGTAGAGACGGTGAGGTCATTGATAAAAATATTAAATACAACTGGGCCCAGAATTGAGCCCTGAGTGACTCCTTTTATTATATGCTGTAGGTCAGATTTATGGTTAGCGATTATAGCTAAAACATAACTTCAAACTTCAATGTGAGTGGGCAGGACTTAACTGCTTTAGGTTAAATAGGTGAATATAGGCAAATGAGCTCTGTTCTGATTGGTTGTCTTCTTTTTTGCACCTAATTCAGAAAATGATTCAGAGCTAATACATTCCTTTACAATATCTTCAAAAATAAATGGAAATGTACTAAACGCATATCATCAGGATATGTTAACCCGAGGTCCAAAGTAATAAAAACAATATACGTTGTCTTTCAGCTTACATGTTATAATTTTAAAAAAGAAACAGAAAAAATGGCATGGCCAGTGATAAAGGCACCCCTCCTTCAAATTTGTTTGAGCACCCAGTGATGACAGCCTCCAAGCGTTTCTTGTAGCCATCTCTAAGCTTCTTGCACTTCTCAGCTGATATTTTCTCCCCCACTTCCAGTTCGTTCAAGCTCTTGAAAGTTTGCAGGCTTATTTTCCCCAATGGCAGATTTCAGCTTACCTCAAAGATTTTCAATGGGATTGATATCAGGACTCATTGCTGGCCATTTTAAAACAGTCTGTTCCTTTTTAATCATTCCTGCATGCTTTTGGATGTGTGCTTTGGGTCTTTGTCTTCAACTCAAACCAAGTTTCTTATACTGGGTAGGACATTTTGCTCTAAAATCTCTTGGTAATTCTATGATTTCATGATTCTTGTGATACGGTCAAGGCCTCTAGTACCAGACACAGCAAAGCAGCCCCACAGCATTATGGATCCTTCACCATGCTTAACAATAGGTAGAGTGTTTTTCTCTTTGTACACTTCATTGCACTGTCTGTACACAAAATGTTGGTGGGCATTGCCAAAAAGCTCTGTTTTTGTTTTATCTGTCTACAGAACATTTTCCCAGAAGGACTGTGGTTTGTCCACGTACTCTTTGGCAAAGATAAATCATTCTATTGTATGTCTTTTCTTCAGCAATGGCTTCTTCCTTGGCTTTCGTCCATAAAGCTCTGCTTGGTTTAGTGTGTGGCGTATGGTACTTTTGTAAATCACGATCCCAGACTGTTCCAGGTTGACCAGTTTGGTTTTTTTACCATTTGCACCAACTCAAAGAGGCTCAAATCCCTCTACTTTATATTATATACTCCTCGATGCAACGGCAAATTGAATGGAAAAATGTGCAATTAAGAAGCAACATTTATTTGTAAATACAATCTCAAGAGTTCTTGATTTTTTATTATGTATATTGTATATCATTGCTGTCCAGTGAGAAACAGGTATTTTCAAAATCGCAACTTTACAGGAAAAGCCAAAAATGTTCTTTACTTTCAGTGTAAGTAAATTGCAGCCAGTTTTTTTCCAAGCTATTTCAGAGCATTGCTACTGGTCCATTCATCATGAAGTCCTCTCACAATGTAAACGACAGTAAACAAAAATAGAAGTACATGTTTTTCATTGGACAGCAACAATATACTGTACTGTTTATTTATCTATTGTTTGTACTGAGTGCTGCAGTAACACTGTGAATTTCCCCCACTGTTGGACTAATAAAGGATTATCTTATCTTAACTTATATCTTATCTTATGCACGTGGTATATGCAGTCTGTGAACATCTCTGAATATATATGTATATATATATATATATATATATATATATATATGTATGATTTACACTCCATTTTTCTTTTACTCATTACTTTACTTAAACTTTTACTTGTTTTCTGTAAATATAATGTATTGTAAATTTGAAAAATTGGTTAATTAGGACTGGGTCCGTGACATGTGACTCTAACTCCTTTCATTAAACATCTTCATTTTGGTTTTTATTTAAATCACAATTCAGCTTGGCTTCAGGTTTGAGGTCTGTAGTCAATACAGGGACATTCTGATGGTGGGGAGAGATCGAACCCTGCACATGCTTAACAGGAAAGAAGCCCAGGGCTGTGAGAAAGCTGTCTATTGGTACCAGTAACTCTACTCCTCCCATCTCTGACCAGCTTTATCTTTGATAGATGCATTTATACAAAACCAAACTTTTTAAAGGTGTTTTTATGTTTTTATTTGCATTTTCATTTCAAGGCTGAAGCGACAGAAAAGTAGAAGAGTGTAGAATAAACGTGGTTGCAGTTTGAAGCAGGTGCTGATTGGTTTTCAGAGTTTTACACCAGACTCTTGACGCAGACAAAAGGATATTGATTATTACATGGAATGTCATTCCAGTCCTTCTGAGCTGTAGACAAAGAAACGAGATTTAAAAGAAGATGTGAAGATCAGGAAATGCGTTCTAGGGTGATCTATACAATACACTAGTCCGAGACCACCCTTCACTATTTTACATTATAGTGAAAGTGAGCATTAAGTACAACCTATACTTTATTCAGCATCAGCAATCCCTGATTTATCAGATCTCCACAGAAGTGTCTCTCTGACGTTCATGCTAGGGTTTGTGTTATTATTGGTTGAATTTAATTTCTGCTTTTTAGTTAATAATAAGTTTTAATTAACAGGAAGGAGAGAATAATTACTTACGACCAAATTGACTACTCCAGTTGATTTGCCCACAGCACTCTCCATTAACATGATTGGGTTCTTTTGGATTCCACATGCTGTACCCAAATTTGGTCCCATCAGACCAGATCCAGCTGTTTGTCTTAAAACACATTATATAAAAGTTATAAGCCACTGCCATCCAAACGTTCTATAAAGGTTATGCATGTTTACAAAAAATGCGAATGAAGTTTCTTCGTCCACTACAGCTGTGTGAGGAAAGATGATGTAGGTCACTGTGATTAGGGGCTGTGTTGAGCAGGATGAGAGATTTCTGCTTGAGTGTCTAATTTCACTGGAATTATCTTTACACACATTGGTCATCTTTTTATGGAGGCACAGCTCAGATACACCGAGCAAGTTGGCTTCTTATTTGAATTTCTCCTTCCACCTTAAATGGTGCCAGAATGTAACAGCAGCACCTTTTAAGGTGGACCAGGAAATTCAGATAAGAAGCCTTTAACTTAACCTGGGAGCACAAACCTACCAAACGGTTCTGGGAGCACATTTTTCACTCCAGGCCGTGTAAAGCAGCCTTAAAAAAATGGGCGCCATGATCGGACCATCTGTAGGACTAGTCGTGTCCAGTCAGTGGTCCCCCACATCCACTAAAGAGAACCACCACTGCATTATATAAGCTGGTTGTGGTGTTTAAGCTGTATGTCGGAAACAAATCATGTAACTTTACAGCTGGAAACTTCATCAGCCTTTTTCTAGCATTCTATGTTTTGCACCTTGTCTCAGCGTGAAAACTCATATTTGGTTGTTTTGTCCAATTTCAGGCTTTTCCATTCAGAAATTTCTGTACACATATTCCAAATTCAAT
Source organism: Megaleporinus macrocephalus (assembly GCA_021613375.1). Taxonomy (NCBI): domain Eukaryota; kingdom Metazoa; phylum Chordata; class Actinopteri; order Characiformes; family Anostomidae; genus Megaleporinus; species Megaleporinus macrocephalus. The sequence continues at coordinate 10,104,122 of CM038708.1, forward strand.
ACTGTGATGTTTTGAACACATCCTGATTGTTGTACCTTCTCACAGTTGCTGAGGCCAAGCCATGTAGGGTCCTCCTTGGGGTTGTGAGTGCGAATAAGAGACTTCACCAATTTATTTTCGTTTACGTTGTGTATTGAGACCAGATGAGCACCGCGATTCAAACAGTGAGCCTGGAAAAAGAAAAAGGAAAATCTGCAGTGCTGGATTCTGATATATGGTAATACTGACATACTGGTTCCTGTGGACAGGACAAAACCTACAGTTTCCATTTAGATGCTTCGACACCTGCAATACGTGATGATGTAGACCAGGGGTTCCCAACCTTTTGCAACCCAAGGCCCACTTAACCCACCCCAAAACTTTCCACGGCCCCCCAGAATATTTTTTATTGCCATTTAAAACCAAATACCGTGCAACCATCCACATGACTAGTGAAACTGACTGCATAATCACACAACAAAAGGAACGAACCATTTACTGCACTTTTTGTCACTCACCTAATGAGATGGCTAATGTTTACCAGCTACCAAGTGGTGGATGTCAGGTTGAAGTGCAGAAAGTTGCAAACGGAGGTCTGGCTCAACATTAAGACTATTCCTGTATTTGGTCCAGCCTTTGCTATAAGCTGCGCAACACGGTAGGAAGCCTCAACAGCTTTAACATTATCGGTTCCAGAGCAAGCCAATTCGAGGGTCTTTTTCCTGCTTTGGTCTTCTTAAGTTTGTTCTCAAAAAATTCCACAGGTTTAGATGCATACTCGCTGTGTTTAGCCTCCAAATGTCGACGTAACTTGTTTGGCTTCAACGCTTCATTTGCCAAGACCTCCGAACACAACACAGAGTGCTAGCAGCTCGTTTTTTGTTCCTGTGCACGTAAAGCCTAATGCTAGGTACTCACTGCTGTATTTACTTCTTTTCGATTTATGCTTGCTTTTCTCTGTTCTCTCAGTAAGAGATACAGTGGCTGCTTCACTTGTAGATGGTGCAGCTTCAGGGTCTTTTGTTGTCAAAGACCCTGTTTTTAACCATTTATCCATGATGTGTCCACAAGACAACAGTTTTACTCAGACTGAAGAAGCTAAATAACTAGCTAGTTAATGTGACTGTACTACGCCAAACCAATCAACGAACTCAAACTAAACAGGTTTTGTTTTGCAAATAAACAAACTAAATATGCTGAACTATCTATTTATTGGAGAAAAAATACTTAGCAACAAAAAAAAAAAGATTTTTGGCCTACGCCCCCTTGCAGTACGGCCCACAGGTTGAAAACCACTGATGTAGACCATGTCTTCAGCTGCTACACTAGTACCATTACTAGTAACTAGTAACATTGGTAGGACCAATATTAATCATGACCGTACCCACTGAGGTCACTGAGGGCTGGACTACCAGCATGTGTTCAGAGAAGTATATAATAAAAAACATGAAATTCTGTGCTAAAAGCTGTGAGTACACTGTGCAATGCAGAGATAACAGACTTTCTCATCTGGTTACGGGCGTCATGCACTACTGTGAATGGATTGAATGATTTTCTTGTCATTGCTATGAAATCTTTACTGGACACAGTGGTTCTGTCATTATGCCCACATCACGTCATGTGACACAGTTAGCTAGACTGTCCACCTTAACAGCAGAAACACGGTGATACATTTACTTGAGCTTGATGTTTTGTTAGCTGCCCTGTAAAAGTTCAGTGTTTGCCCTGTATGTCTACCTTACAGGCATAACGCACTGTAAGACACACCAGAAGCAGATTTCTGCAGATACGACCGCGCTGACTCATAACCGGAGCTTGAGTGACCTCAGTATTAGGAGCACGGTCCAGCAGTTAGCTAGCTATAGTTAAAGATAGGATCCATATATGTAGGTGCCCCATTTTCAGAGAGAGAGAGAGAGAGAGAGAGAGAGAGAGAGAGAGAGAGAGAGAGAGAGAGAGAGAGAGAGAGAAAGAAAGACAGAGATAGACAGAGAGAGTCAGAGATAGAGAGAAAAGAAAGAGTAAGAAAGGCAGAGAGATAGAGAGAGTAAGACAGAGAGAAAGACAGAGATAGAGAGAGAAAGACAGAGTAAGAAAAATAGACAGAGGCAAAGAGAAAAGACAGTCAGAAAGACAGAGAGAAAAGAAAGTGTAAAAGATTGAGAGAGTTAGACAGAGGGAGAGAGAGAGAGAGTAAAAGACAGACAGAGTAAGAGAGAGAGGGAAAAGAGAGAGTCAGAAAGACAGAGAGAGAGAATAAGAGACAGAGAGAGAGTCAGAGTGAGAAAATAGAGTCAGAAAGACAGAGATAGAGAGATAATGAGAGTAAGAAAGATAGAGAGAGAGAGTAAGAGAGAGAAAAGAAAATTTGTATTCAGGTGGGGCTTCACCTCAGCAGAGGCCCAGTCCATCTGTTGGGCAAAGTAGATGAAGCAGCGTCCTTCAAAATACACCCAGCCGTTGGGGCAGCTCTGCCCACACGTGCAGGGCTTGTTGAGTTGTCCTGTTCAGGGAAAAGTGAAGAAAAGAATGAAGAAATTCAGTCTTTTAACCGCTTGTTGACTGAAAACGTGAATAATGGTTTTAACCACTTAGTCGAGCTGAGCGGTTCTTTACCTTTAATGAGGGCGTTGAAGTCAGCGTCTGGAAATACAGATACAGAGTACAGTTACTACATTAATAATGACCTTACTACTAAAGAGTATCATGAAGAGCTGAGCTGTTATCATTACCTGACACAGGCTTTGTCTCATCAGCTGTAAGAAGAGAAATTATTACCCATGTTAATTCTATTGAACAAACAGAGATTCACTAAAGGTGATCTGATCTACAACATATCATAGATACACATTTATATACACTGACTGACAACTTCATTACGTGTTTCTATGCTTATGACCATATAGGAGCACTCTGTAGTTCTACATCTACAGACGTGGTGTGTCAATGTGTGTTGTTAAGCACCTCAGTGTCACTGCTGGACTGAGAATAGTCCACCAACCAGCAACATTCATTCAACAGTGTCGTGTGCAGCAGCAGATGAGCTACTGTCTCTGACTTTACATCTACAAGGTGGACCAGCAAGTAGTAGGAGTGTCTAATAGAGTGCACAGTGAGTAGACACAGTGTTTAAACACTCCAGCAGCACTGCTGTATCTTATCCACTCACACCATCACCTTCACTGCTGAGCTGGAAATGATCCACCACCCAAATGACACCTGCTCTGTGGTGGTCCTGTGGGGGTCCTCACTATTGAAGAACAGGGTTATGAAGTATACAGAGAAACAGATGAACCACAGTCTGTAAGTGTAGAACTACAAAGTGCTCCAATATGGTATGTGGAGGTGTTAAAATGGACATGGAGTGTAGAAACAAGGATGTGTACTTAATGAGGTAGCTGGTCAGTGACAGTTAATGGACTAAATCTGGTATCTTTATCAGCAGTTAGAATCGAATGGAGATGAAACTCTTACCAAAAGCTGATGAAGCCACCAAGAGAATGAAAAGCAGTGAAGTTTTAGTTGTAGGAACCATGATGGCTCTTCTTCAGGTCCTAAACAATAAAGTGAAGTTAAAATAAAGAGAGTGGACTGGAAATCAATAGAGTTTATAAAGGATTTCATACCTGCTGGTAGTTGTTGTTGTGGGTCTAGATGAGGAACCTCTCAGGATTCAATGGTTAGATATACTGTGTGAGGAAAGTGCTGCAGTTTTATACTCTTCAGAAAGTGGGTGACACCCTCCTCTCTCCAGGTCCAGGTTCAATCCACCTCTTCTTTTTTAAGACATCTTTTTTTATTGAGGTTGTAAAGAGAAATTACTGATGGAGCTGGTCAGAAGGTTCATCACAGTTTAGTATCATTATTATATTAAAAGCACAATAGACTTTACTTTATTGGCAGCGACCTCATTCAATTAGAGACTCTATTTGTTAGATGCTGATACTTTTCTAACAACTGTACATTAATATGTTTTACACCATATTTACATTATACCTTCACCCTGTACCAACACTTTGTCTCTGACAGTGTAGTACGGTGGCCAAGAAGACCCAATGTGCCGCAGATTCACAAACGTGCTGCAAAACCGTTCACAACACAACATAAGTGTTTCCAGAGGACACATAAAGGATGTAGAATTTTTTTGGGATGTACTACATACATACATACATACATACATATATATATATATATATATATATATATATATATATATATATATATATATATATATATATATATATATGTATATATATATATATATATATATATATATATATATATATATATATACATACATACATATATATATATATACATATATATATATATATATATATATATATATATATATATATATATATATATATATATATATATATACATACATATATATATATATATATATATATATATATATATATATATATATATATATATATATATATATATATATATATAGGGTGGGCCATTTATATGGATACACCTTAATAAAATGGGAATGGTTGGTGATATTAACTTCCTGTTTGTGGCACATTAGTATATGGGAGGGGGAAAACTTTTTAAGATAGGTGGTGACCATTATGGCCATTTTGAAGTCGGACATATTGGATCCAACTTTTGTTTTTTCAATGGGAAGAGGGTCATGTGATACATCAAACTAATTGGGAATTTCACAAGAAAAACAAATGTGTGCTTGGTTTTAATGTAACTTTATTCTTTCATGAGTTTCTGACCACTTATAAAATGTGTTCAAAGTGCTGCCCATTGTGTTGGATTGTCAATGCAACCCTCTTCTCCCACTCTTCACACACTGATAGCAACACAGCAGGAGAAATGCTAGCACAGGCTTCCAGTATCCGTAGTTTCAGGTGCTGCACATCTTGTATCTTCACAGCATAGACAATTGCCTTCAGATGACCCCAATATATATATATATATATATATATATATATATATATATATATATATATATATATATATATATATATATATATATATAGTAAGTTTCTAGTTAGTGTAGTTCATTTAAATAGCTGTAACTTTAAAGTAGAGTGTTCTATTAAGTGTGCTCCAATGTTGTAATAGCATAGTTGGCCCGTATTTGCGAATTTGCTCCATTGATTTACGTGTAAGTACCACATACATGTTACATACCCGTTCAACCAAAGTAGAACATTCTACTGAACAATTCAGAACAATTCAGTACAGTTACAGTTACAATAAGACGTACATAAGACTCACATTGACATGTAGATGCAAACAGAATATTAATATATTCATAGATTTATGATTAATATATTTATAATGAAGGTCAGCTCAGATACTGTTTCAGAATTTCTGTGTTTGGAGTGTTTGTGAGCTGAAAATGACAGTAGTTTTGACAGTGCTTCATTCTGTTGCTTACTATTGAGTCAAACTAAACTAAAAAACTAAAATCAATGTAAACTGAAAGACAGTGTAATATAATATTCAACTGTAAACCATATGTATAATATTTATTACTTTCTATCTGTTAATATATGTTTTAGGGCCATATTAGACAATTTAAGGGAAATATTTAAGTGCTCTAAGTTGGTTATTGAGACAAATAGAACCACCTTTATTCCACCTCCTCCCTAAAAGGTGTAGCAATGCACTTAAAACCAACTATAACTGACTGTGTTGAGTCCAGAACTGTAAATTTGCTTAAGTATGACACACAACAGTTTGAACAAAGTAGGACATTTTACTGAACTAACAGTGTTCAGAACAATTCAGCATCTTCCTCTCGTTCAGGCTCCAGAGGATGTGGGTCATCTTGGTAACAATATTTTAAAATTCTTTTAAACTAAGTTGCTTTGTTATGTTTCCAGACTCACTTAATGCAAAACTCCAAATTCAAACCTATGCAAAGTCGTCAGTCATGATATTTAACTTCCTTTATTCAGCTGGAGCTGCAGAATTCTTTGGAAGGCTGATATCAGGTTCTGTTATCAGGTCTTGCAAATGTTCTGGAAGGTACTACCTACTATAGTGATGTTGGAATGACACTAGGAGAGAGATAACTGAAAGAGAGGATGATGAAGTGCTCTGGGGTGTCAAGCTATTGGTTCTGACAAGCAAAATAATATAAAAAAAAAAAAACTGATTTGAAATGTATAACTTGTTCTACTGTCAGAATCAGACTACTCAATATTTATGTCTGATCCGCCATAAATACTTAATAATGTAGTAATGAAGCACTGAAGAAGCAGAGAGCTGTGCAGCCTGGAGTTTTAACTCTGTTAAGAGTCTCACATGCCAGAAAACTCTTAGCTACACTAAACCTACCACCTACACTGGGCTCAGATATGTAGGACAGTGTCATCATTAGCAAAGACATCAGTTCAACTGTGTGGAGGAAGAAAATAGATATTCACTTCGGTACTTTACACAAAATCCCCATAGATAGACAAAACAGAATTATTGTAGTGCTAGAAAATAGGACCCTCTGATCGGTTGACACTCAACTGGTTACTGAGTGAGAGTGAAGGATTCCTCTGAGTAGAACTTGTGTGTTAAATTCTCTTTCACTGAAGCTCATGTCCAGATGATGCTCTGGTGGGTTTGATCTACTCATCAGTTCACTACCAGCATGAGTGCATGACATCATTAAAGCAAAGGAGAGAAATATTACCAAATACTATCAACTACTATAATAATGCTGCCCAATACCAAATCTGAAATACTACCATATACAAAATACTACCAAATATTAAAAAATACTATTTAATACTACCAAATAGCAAATCGGATAGACTATCCAATACTACAAAATACTGCAAAATATCAAATATGAAATATTACCAAATACTATAAATTATTGCCAAATATAAAATATGAAATACTACCAAATACCAAATATGACATACAACCAAATATGACCAAATACAAAAAAACTACCAAATACTACAAAACACCATACATTACTGATAAATATCAAATATGAAATACTACAAAATACTATTAAATATTGCCAAATATCAAATATGAAACACTACCAGGTATTTTATATTTCCAAAATATAAAATGTGAAATACTACCAAATCCGATATACAATCAAATACTGCCAAATACAAAAAACTACCAAATACTACAAAACATTATACATTACAGCCAAATATCAAATATGAAATACTACCAAATCTGATTTACAACCAAATACAAAAAATACCAAATACTACAAAACACACAACTGGCAAATATCAAATATGAAATACTACAGAATAGCATAAAATACTACAAAGCACTATAAATTACTACCAAATATCAAAAGTGATTACACCCAAACACAAAATTGTAAACAATGAAAGATCAGTTGTGTTCTACCTTTGTAACAGACTACAATTGATCATTACTATAAACAGACATTACAGTTGTAACGATCCATGCATAAAACCCATACATTGACTTTTTCTGATTTGGCGAACAGCATATTTTGTCTGTTCTAAGTCTTTGTGTCAACCAGCGATTTCCACCATCCCCTTCTGGGACAGACCAGAGACAAGAAGTCTTCTCACACAGACACACACCACCCCCTCTCATCCTGCCTAAAAATCAGATAAGACAGAGCTAAAACTAGTAGTTTCACGGAAAATGAAGATCAGCCGAGACGGTCTACACAGCCCCGTCACTCAAGTTCAGTTAAGTTTCGTTTGGTGAATGGTTCACCGTGCGCATGTGAGTCGTGCTTCTTTCATCTAACCGAGGCGCAGTAGAGGTCCACCCGGCTTGCCGTCACCGAGGCAACCAGCGCGTCGCCCAGTTTAGCGGAGATGCCTTTGATGTCTACACCAAGAGACCGCCGCCGCTTCCCTCAGACGGAAATGCAGTAAGGCACACGCATGCGCAAACATCTGTCGTGGTCCGGTCCGAGTGCTAAGCAAGTTCTGCTTTCTTTTAGTCTAGGTTCCTTTCTTTCAACCTTTTTATCTCTTTTTCTTTTTATTAATATATATACGTCCTTTTGATGTGTTTATCTAATAAAGCCTCTTTTATATAAGCTAGTCTTGGTGTGTTTTCAATATTATTACCAGTGTGTGGATCCCTGAACTCAAAACTTATCTTTACAAACTCATAAACTACACTTGTGCCAACACAGCCGGCCATAATCGTTAATTCAGCCGAAGCCACTCGCTGACTTTTATGAGTTCCAGTAATTTGCTTCTCAGATGTCAGAAGTGAAGACTTAAATGGAAGAATGTTGCTGCCTTGCTGTGCATTTCAGGCTTCATCACATTGTGTTGCGTTTGTGTTGCTAAGTTCCACAGAAAGGACTCTCTTCTTTGTATATTCTAAAGCTTTTATTGAAGGTCAGAGTATTTGAGTGGATCAGAGCAGCAGAGATGTCCATTGTAATCTTTCAGCTCTGGGTTTTCTTCTCCTGAAGATCAAGCAAAGTTTAGCCAACCCTCATCTCACAAACCTGATCCAGTTAATGACGGTCTTCATAGGCAACACAAATTCAAAGTTATGTGTGTAGCTTGGCATCCATCCAGCAGTTACATCTTTCCCTATTTTGTTTTATTTTCCAAACATCGGGACGGCCTGTACAAGGTGTTCTCTGGAAGTCATTTCCCACCCCATGCATAGGACTCTGGCAGCACTGAACAGTACATGCTGCACACACCATTACAACATACATTATGAATATTTTTTTAATAATACACAACAAAGAAAAGAGCGATTGAAGATACTGTGTTGATACACTGGATTCAAATCTCGGGTATCGCAGGATAGCGTGTTTCCACGGCACCGCTGCAAGGATATATAAAGAGGTGAAGAACTGCTACAAGAAGATGTGGTGGGAAAATAAATGTTAGGAAAAGGGCAGACAAAGAAAAACGCTGCAAAACGCTGAGCTCAAACAAAGGACTAAGTCTAAAACGAAAAATAAAGTTTCTTCTCTCTTTGGAAACAGTTTGTGGAAGAATGTTTTCTTTTTAGGTTTTCATTTCATTTTCTTAATCTGGTCTTTCTTTCACTTATTTGTTTTTTATTGATTTGTTTTTACTTTTCCCTCAACCTTGGGAGTTTCAATCATACGCTTTTTCTTTTCTTCTTTTCTTTTCTTGTGTCTCAGCAGGCCTACCCTACCAGTTACCCTACCAGAAGCTGTAACACTGGGCTGCTGCTTCAGCGACCTTTTATGCAGAGCCCAGCAGGTGTAACAACTCAGCACTGATTAGTGCTGGGGCTTCTGGGAGTTGGGCGTTGGGGAGGTGCTACCTGCTGCTCTCCTGGCACTGTGCTCAGGCCCCCTACTGACGGACGGCGGCGTGGGCTGGCCACTTACAGTATCTCTAAATAATAATGTTAAGAATTATTTATTTATATGCATCTTTTACAACATATTACGATCTATTTTTTTCAGTAATTGCTGAACTGTGAAAGAAAGCTGCTTGTCTGCATTGATTCTGTGGTTCATCATGAAAAAAAATTAATTGTTACCTTAATTAAATATTTTTTGCTTCGCTACCTGTTAAAATTGTCATTGATATATAGAGAACACCCCAAACATTAGGTAAGAAATTAAATATAGTTTTGACTAATATTAGCAGCTTGAAGGCGTAAGTTGACTAGCTGACTAGTTTGCAAGCTATTGCAAATCCTGACTTTGTAAATATAACTGAATTGATGCGGTTTAAAATGACAAATTCAATACAGTATTGTCTTTGGAAGCCCCTGTTCACTATTTATTTTTCTTCGAATGCTACTGTTCACTATTTATTTTTCTTTGAATGCCCCTGTTCACTATTTATTTTTCTTTGAAAGCCCCTTTTCACTATTTATTTTTCTTTGAATGCCCATGTTCACTATTTATTTTTCTTTGAATGCCCCTTTTCACTATTTATTTTTCTTTGAAAGCCCCTGTTCACTATTTATTTTTCTTTGAAAGCCCCTGTTCACTATTTATTTTTCTTTGAAAGCCCCTTTTCACTATTTATTTTTCTTTGAATGCCCCTGTTCACTATTTATTTTTCTTTGAATGCCCCTGTTCACTATTTATTTTTCTTGGAAAGCCCCTTTTCACTATTTATTTTTCTTTGAAAGCCCCTTTTCACTAATTATTTTTCTTTGAAAGCCTCTGTTCACTTTTTTTTTTCTTTGAAAGCCCCTGTTCACTATTTATTTTTCTTTGAATGCCTCTGTTCACTATTTATTTTTCTTTGAATGCCTCTGTTCACTATTTATTTGAACAGAGGCTTTCAACAGCTGGAAACTCTGCTGACAGTATTTTACTGTAATTTTACTGGAATTATTTAAAGTGTACCAGCAGTGTTTTTAAAGTGTCTTGCTCTGTTTACTCAGTATGAGAGAATTTATTTTCTAAATAAAAGATAAATTATGTTTTTATATGGCGCCATGGATTTAACATCAGCTTAAAAGATGCTTTATATAAAGAACAATAAACTGACAATTTGACAGTAATTATTATTGGTATAAACAATTATTTCTAATCAAATTTTAGAATAACCTCAGATAACAATTTTCAAATATAATGAATTCACACTATAATGAATACACTGGTTGACAAACCTGAACAAACAATGTTCATTTAAATATTTCATACATGGCAATATATGGATTTCAGAAAAATTATATATATATACTGTATACCTATATACACCTCCTTGTATCTACACTCACTGTCCATTTAATCATTTACTTGACTTACTATATAGGTGCACTACAATTGCACAATTACAATTAAATACTAAACTCCAACAGCATTGTTGTGTCTGATCCACTCTCCAGCAGAACCCACACTAACACACAACCACTATATCAGTCAACATCCAAATAATACCTACTCTGTGGTGGTCCTGTGGGATCATATGAGTACTTTACATTACATGGGATAACATTTGCAGGTGAGATGAACCAGATTAAACCTGCTTCTGGATTGTGCTGCACCAAAGCTACTTCTACTTGATTATTTTGGATGGGTTGAGCAGACATCCCTGGTTGTAACTTTGAATTTAAAGCTCAATGGAAAGTCCTAGGAAAGAGCATGTACTTGTTTTGGCCAACAGAGGTGGCTGCTGCTATCTTTAAACCACATCAGCCACTACTGTACCATCACTGAGCAAGATTGCTCCCCACCCACTCTCCTGCTGGCCTGCACTCACATTGCTCTTGATGTTCCAGATTCAAGCACCTTAAAGGCAGGAGATCTGGGGGTTCTTGGACACAGAGATTTATGGTAAACTGAGATGTTGGTGCTGTTGTTCCACCACTTCACACAATCACACAGGTTTGTTGATGGTGGAGTTGGGGGATCCCAGTGTCTCACGGTGCTCTCATGTCCATGTTACCTTCTGGTTGTCTCCTTTTAGTTTAGGCTATAATAGTTAGATCTACCAGAGTCGCCAGCCACACTCTAAAATTTTTCATATACTCTAATAATCCAACCCACTAACTAACTGTGTGTCTTTACTCTTTCTGAGATAATGACCACCCTCCGGTCCTGCTGAATAATACTGTAAGACTGACCATCACTGCCTCCTCCTCATCTGACACCAACCAGCTCTCCTCTTCATTCTGACCATCTGCTACACCATCGACTGCATCACTGTGTCATCCAGATGCTTTAACTTGAATTTGTAGATTACTCAGCGAACGGTGTTCACAGTCAGAGATTTCTGGAAGTGTTTCTGAGCCCCTGCAGTGATTTCCTGTACAGAATCATTCCGTTTTTAATGAAGTACTGCCTGAGGGGCCCAAAGATCATGAGCATCCAATACTGGCCATCGGCCTTGTCCCTTGCACACAGGGATTTCTCCAGATTCTCTGAATCTTTTGATAATATACAATATACGTTGTCTTTCAGCTTACATGTTATAACTTTAAAAAAGAAACAGAAAAAATGGCATGGCCAGAGATAAAGGTACCCCTCCTTCAAATTTGTTTGAGCACCCAGTGATGACAGCCTCCAAGCGTTTCTTGTAGCCATCTCTAAGCTTCTTGCACTTCTCAGCTGATATTTTCTCCCACTCTTCCAGTTCGTTCAAGCTCTTGAAAGTTTGCAGGCTTATTTTCCCAGATGGCAGATTTCAGCTTACCTCAAAGATTTTCAATGGGATTGATATCAGGACTCATTGCTGGCCATTTTAAAACAGTCCATTCCTTTTTAATCATTCCTGCATGCTTATGGATGTGTGCTTTGGGTCTTTGGAGGACCCATGATCTTCAACTCAAACCAAGTTTCTTACACTGGGTAGGACATTTTGCTCTAAAATCTCTTGGTAATTCTATGATTTCATGATTCTTGTGATATGGTCAAGGCCTCCAGTACACAGCAAAGCAGCCCCACAGCATTATGGATCCTTCACCATGCTTAACTGTAGTTAGGGTGTTTTTCTCAAACTGTTGGTGGGCATTGCCAAAAAGCTCTAATTTTGTTTCATCTGTCCACAGAACATTTTCCCAGAAGGACTGTGGTCCAGGTACTCTTTGGCAAAGATAAGTCATTTTATTGTATGTCTTTTCTTCAGCAATGGCTTCTTCCTTGGCTTTCGCCCATAAAGCTCTGCTTGGTTTAGTGTGTTTAGACTGTTCCAGGTTGACCAGGTTTTTTTTACTATTCGCACCAACCTTTGAAGACTTCAATTTTCCTCTTCCCTCCACATCCAGGGAGGTTCTTGACTGTTGCATGCTTGGCAAACTTCTTAATAACTTTGTGCACTGTTGAAACAGAGATACCAAGGTCTTTGGGGATGGCCTTACATCCTTTGTAGGTCTTATGTTTACTAACAATAGCATGTCTGATGTTCTCAGACAGCGCCTTTGCCTTCAGCATTGTGACAAAGGAACAGGGAATAACATGGCGTTTTATAACACTGAAGTCATCATTTATTGGGTAATTCATATGTCATATGGGCACTGACAGGTGATTCCTATTTGTGATTAACACAGGTGAGTCAAAACGTGTTTCCGTACTGATTTACTGTGAACTTTGTTTTTTTCCTCTCCCAATGTGTTTTTGTTTTAATTGTTGTTTATCATTACCCCATTGTATCCAAGATGAGTTCTCTATAGATCAAAGCTGTTACACTTAATTTTTTTCCAGGAGATATTCCACACTACGTACCTCATGGGTGCCAATAATGGTGAGCAGGACTGTATGTGTGTGAGGTATGTGTGTGTGTGTGTGTGTGTGTGTGTGTGTGTGTATATATATATATATATATATATATATATATATATATATATATATATATATATATATTTACACTAATTTTCCATGACACAGTGCACCCTACAAGCCACACGTACATTTGTGAAAAACATCACCCTAACACATACGTAAGCATGCTGAGGGGGCAGAGACCAGAACCAATCAAGGGTGGATGTTCTTTTTCTAACAGTTCTAAAACTGAACTCCAGGCTCGTTCTTCGCTGGAACCTGGCATTTAACCCAACCACAAACCAAGACAGCAAACATGGTCCTTCTAACTGAATTGCTTCTAACCGTCTCCATGACTACAGCAGCTTTTGGTAAGTTTCCTGTCTTGAAGTATCAGCTCAACATAACACAAATTCTAATTCCAATGTTTGTGATGATACATTGACGGTCACATCTCTCTTCTTTAAGCTCTGGTTGTCACACCTACACCAGGTAATTATCCACATTACACTTGAGAGATTGACACCTAAACACCTCAGTCATGTCTTAAAAAGCAGTAACTTTGTTTTTTCTGTCTGTTTTTAGAGCCAGACTGGGATAAATTAGTGAATGGTAAAGAGAAGAGCTCTGTATTCCAATGCACTTGGTCATAAAGTCATCAATTTCATATCTAAAGCCATTGGTGTTCTTTGTAGAACCTCATTATGGGTGTTCTTGTTTTTCCTTCTTAGAGTCCCTGCAAAGCAGCTCCTCAGCAAGAGAGTATTTTTCTGTGCAGAGCTCTTCATGCTTAGCTCACTGCCCACCGGGATGGGCGACCTACGGCAGACGTTGTTTCAAGTACATTGACCAAAGCATGGACTGGGACACTGCTGAGGTAAGCCTTGTTTACTTAGTCTAGAAAAAACTTGAGACTCAATATCCTTAAAAAAGCATAATCATAGTCAACTGTTTCAGTCCCTCTTCACTCCTTTCTTTCAGAAAATAGATTAAAACCTATTAACAGTGTATTTACAGTCTTTAATATAAACTACAGAACTTTATATTAAAGACATGTTTATATTAAACAGCTTTATATAACAGCAACATTCTGTGTTGCACTGAAGAGTTGGTAGATGCGAGGAGAGAAAAAATAGCAAATATCTTAAAACCAAAGCCAAAGAGTAAAAAACCTACATGTTCACAACACCTTCAGTGGAACCGATGCTTATCTCTAATTTAGCAGAAGAGAAAACCACAAACCGCACATGAAATCTGATTAGCTCCTTACATCTTAGACACCTCTGACATTTCATTTTTTCCTTTGCGTGTTGTAGCTTTTAGTGCATGTCAAAATTCTGAGTTTAAAAGCCAAAGTACACGTCAGAGGGTGAAACTCTTCTTTAGGCCGCCTACCAGCAACACAACCTATCAGTGACACTGATCTGCGTTTTTGTATGAATATGTACTCAGACTGTGTCGAGCTGGAGCTCGGAGAAGACCAATCGGGAGGATTTTCGTTATTTTTTCACTTAGAAGTAGCGCTAACTTCTGTAGCGGTAGTTCACTAGTCGTAGCTACGGACACACAGCCGCCGTACCATTCATCCGCGGCTCCAGGTGAATCATGGGATAGCACAGTGTGCTGCGGTCGCATACATAAAAATGGCTGCCGATTCAGTAGGTCATCCGGGTACCGTTCGCCTACTAATCGATGCCTACTAAGTATTTGGACATACTAGCTGCGCTCGCCTACTGATTTCACTACTGAGTAGTAGGCAAGCAGTAGTACTTACTAATCAGGAACCATTCATTTCTTCTGAGATTGGCAGCTCAGCTCGTCTTCTACAACCGCAGAGTCCCCCCCCCCACCCACCCCCACAAATACACACAACCACATCCTGCCTGCAGATAAGACAAATAAGACAATACCTTCTTTCTACAGAATGTAAAGTGAACTCCAGCTCTTATTACATGCTCTATATCAGGGGTCACTAATAGGCGGGCTGCGGTCCGGATCCGGACCCAGACGTTGTCCAATGCGGACCCAAACCGATAAACTATTGAGAATGATTTCATTTAGACTGTGTTTATTTTGAGTGGCGGAGCTTTTCTTGTCTTTATGGTATACGGGCGCAGTGAACTCAGAGAGCAATCCCGTGCGCTGTAAGATCACCAAAGGCTCCTCAGCCAATCAGATCTGTGCACATTGGTGCATGCGGCACGTGCACACAGGCGAGGTACGAAGTGAGAAGCAGCAGCTGGAGACTAAAGCGAGTCAGAAAGAATAACGATCTCTAAAAACAGAAACGTTAACAGTGAAGACTGAGTGTTTAACAGGAACGGTTCTGGAATGGACCTGCTCGTCTAGTTTTGGAGAACACCACTCTGTACAACCAACATGTCAATCTGTGAAGCTGAGTTAACAAGAAGACGCACCTTTTATTTACTTTCTCTATAAATAAACACTTTAAGATGCACTTTTTTCAAAAACATTCTGTTTTTTTAAATGTAGCTCTTCTTTTTCCTTGAATTGAGTAAAAAATATTTATTAGAAGTTTATAAATAATTAATTCAGTTCAGCATTTACACAGTACTGAAATATACTGAACGATATGTGTGATGTGTTGGTGTTTCAGTAGCTGATGGTATAAGATGCTGATACTAGACTACTTCACTATACAGGTTTTGGCACTGAATCATAACACAAGTTAGAAATGATGATAGTCTAGACCTTGGCCTGAGAAAATCTCCTTTAACTGGACCTTACTGAACTCTAATTAAACACCCCTGCTCTATATAAACCACTCCTCTGCCCTCACATTCTCTTGATGAAACTGGCACCGACATGGCCTCGTCCTACCGCGTTTACTTCTCCTCACTCTCCGCCGCTACGGACACGGACATAACCAATCTGAATGACGAGCTCCTTCCTGGTTGCCAGCCCATCCTGTCTTCTGCTTCTCCTCGCTCTTCTCTCTGGTCGGGGTCCGTTATCTCTATCCCTGCTGCTCCCACTAATGCTGCTTCGTTTGAATCTTCTGGACTCGTTTGCCTCACCTCAGCTTTTCCTCACCTGCTTTCCTGGCTTCACATACGCCATCCATGCGCCACCCATGTTGGACTGGACTGTCGTCCGGCTTCAAAGTTTGAGGCAATGCCGTGTCCCTTTCGCTCGTTCCGCCCCATAGACTGAGCTTTTTATTTTATTTTGAGCTTATTATTTTATTTTTCTTCTAGATCTCCCCTCTGTCAGAGGTAAACAACCTGAGCACTTGGAAAACACAATCACATCACCTATGCTTTGTGCTTCCATCGATATTCACATTGTACCAATTAGCAGCTCCTATCTCTTCTGTGCCACACCCACCATGTTTATCTTTTGGTCGAGTTTGGCAGTTATACCGTGACGGCTATCGCTTCACCTCTCTCTGGCCGACGCTATTCGCCCTTCTAGCCACCAGGCCTGATGATTCTTCCATATAGGAACTTTATCCCGTTATAGTTGCTGCGCTTCTTTGGGAGCATCCAAAACATGGCATCCAGAACGACACCAAATCATCCACAAAGCTGTTCTCATTCCAGGCTATTCAGATGTAACCACTGACTCTTTTCTAATTTTCTATCTCAGAAATTTGGATTTTTAGCACCTTAAGCAGAACATCAACCCCTACCAGTCCTAACAGCCCACATCAACATCCTAACAGCCCACAAACTAATACAACCCATTGCTACTCGGGATACAATACTTTCAGCCATTTCCTCACACTGTTCAGGCTGGAAATTATTCCAGTTTCCACTCCCCACTCAACATCACCTTCCCTTCAGACAAACTCTCCATAACTGCAGCCTTCCTGATGTCAGCCAGCTCACAGCACTTCATCTGCTCCTCTGACATAAGAGTATATTTGACTGCAATTAATTCCTGGTTCACGTCATCATTCTGCAAATCACTCCCAGATTTCTTCTCCGCAAAACTATTCAAAGACCGATTCTCACTTTCCACCTCACTGATCATCAATCAGTTCAAAAATGTGCCTACAGACACTACTCTGATACCACACTCAGTCATTTTCCTCCTAGCCTTTCAGCTTTCTCAGACATTTGGAATTTCTATCACTATAAGTCGTATTCAACACTTTCACAATGGACAATTGCTGTCTAGTGCCTTGTGCAAAACTCACCTGCATGCCACGAACACCTCCAAAGATTCCATTTGCCTATTTAATCAGTCGTTTTCTTCTCTTGCTCTTGGAGACTAATCAGTCCCTTCTTCTCCTGCTTTACAACACTGGGCTGTTTCTCACTGCTACTCTGATGGAAGCTTTCTCTCCGTTCATTGATGTATTTCATAGTCAATTCTATTTGTTGGCTATCCGGTGTCGACCAGAGGAGGATGGGTTCCCTTTTTTGAGTCTGGTTCCTCTCAAGGTTTCCTCCTCTTGCCATGAGGTAGTTTTTCCTTGCCACTGTAGCCCCTGGCTTGCTCATTGGGGGCTTGGACCCAAATTTGCGGCTTCATGACACCATCTGTTGTGAAAGGCGCTATATGAATAAACCTTGACTTCACTTGACATGTACCTGTTTCGGTTAGACTTCTCTCTTCTTGATTCAATTTTCTTAACATTTAACATCAAACAAGCGAACTCAACAACTTGGCTAACCACACTTCTAACCCTTAAGTTACAATCATCGCTCACTACACCTCATGAACCTACGTCGTCTCAATCAGAGGCTTTCATCACAGTATCTGGGTCCTTCATATCATACTTATCTTCGCCACATCCTCTCTCAGTGGTTTGTTCTCCAAAGCATTTCTCAGCACATTCATTCAGAGTTAGTGCAGCTTCTACGGCTTTCTCTGACCACACAATTCCTCTGACGTTGGTCAGGTCTGGTGGCTAGTCGAGGAAGACCCGTCTGGTGGCTAGTTGAGGAAGACATGTCTAGTGGCTAGTTGAAGAAGACACGTCTGGTGGCTACTTGAGGAAGACTCCTGGTGGCTACATGAGGAATACACGTCTGGTGGCTACTTGAGAAATACACGTCTGGTGACAACTTGAGAAATACACGTCTGGTGGCTAGTTGAGGAAGATATGTTTGGGGGCCACTTAAGGAAGATGTGTCTGGTGGTTACTTGAAGAAGACACGTCTGTTGGCTAGTTGAGGAACACATGTCTGGTAACTAGTTGAGGAAGATATGTCTGCAGGCCACTTAAGGAAGATGTGTCTGGTGGCTAGTTGAAGAAGACACGTCTGGTGACTAGTTGAGGAAGACACGTCTGGCAGCTACTTGAGAAATGCATGTCTGGTGGCTACCTGAGGAAGACACATCTTGTGGCTAGCTGTGGAAGACACGTCTTATGGCTAGTTTGAAAAGACAAGTCTAGTGAATGCTTGAGGAAGACTCCTAGTGGCTAGTTGAGAAAGACAAGTCTAGTGGATGCTTGAGGAAGACGTGTCTGGGGGCTAACTTGAGGAAGACGTGTCTAGTTGAGGGGTTCATTGCTGAGTATTGGCAGTTCTCCTGTGCCTACCAAGCATTTGTTTATTCTTCCCTGTTTACTATGGTTGGACCATTTTCCTGTATCTTAGTTTCACTGTTTTTTTTTATTTTTGCCTTTTTTTTTATTTGTGTCTGCCTGGTTCTTGACTTTCATCTGTTTCACTCGTTCCTGATCATTCGAGCCCTTTGGTTCCTGTTTGCCTTTCTCTGTGTTTTGTCCTCTAGTTGTTTGTCTTAGTGTTTGCATTACCCTTTTATAATAAATGTCTGCCCTTCTTACGTGATAGTTACAGGCTAATGCTAATTTTTTAGCATCTAAATAAAAACTCTATGTTTTGTACTGTCCACAGAGATCAGTATCGCTATTACCAAAGATCTGAATCCAGTAACGATAGCAGAGTTTTTCTCTCTCCAGGCTCACTGTGTAAATCTCGATGCTCATCTGGTCTCAATACACAATGAGAATGAAAATAAAATGGTGAAGGCTCTCATCCGTGCTTACGACCCAGCTGAAAGACCTACATGGATTGGCCTCAACAGCTGTAAGAAGGTATAACAATCAGGATTTGGTCAAAAGTAAAACTTGAAGTAATCTATATATACTCTGATTGTGGAATTCATGAAATGGGAAACATCTTAGTAACTTTATGGCTAGTTTAACTTTTTTTCTAACACCAATGTGTTTTAAGCACAATTGGTTCTGGACTGATGGGACAAAATTCGTGTACAACAAGTGGAATCTCGGTGAACCCAGTCATCATGAAGGAGAGTGCTGTGTGCAAACCAACTGGAAAGGTTTTTATAGTCGTAAGTAACTATAATTCTGTCTTTGCTGTTTATACTATATACAATTACATACAGTACTGTGCAAAACTCAGAAACAACAAGTTGTTATAACTATAAAGCAGAAAATAAATTTAAGATAATTCCACAAAACCCTCAAATCACTGAGAAGTACATAAAAGGTAAACTGAAAGCATACTCACTTCCTTTTAGTTTAAAAGAAGTATACTAATTGTACAATTGAATAAACTTATTTTTTGTAAGGGATACAAAAGTAACTAACACTTCAAATGGATAAGTATGATCAAACGAAAGATACACAGAAAACCAGACACCTTACATCAGTGCAGCAGCTGGTAGACCACCAAAACTGTCTTTCATCTTTTAGAGAGAGGAGAACATCAAGCTCCACTCTTGCACCCACAAGTGTTTCTGTCTATCCCTCCACTCTGAGAAGACAGCTCAACTCTATGGGTCTGCAAAGGATGTGTAGCTTCTCAAAGAGAAAAGGAGATACAGCCACATCAAACAAAGAAGCTGCTGGTGTTCTCATGAACAATGGACAGAACAATGAATAGAACAATTAACAGATCAATGGACATAACAAGGGATTTTCCCTGACACTAGTACTCAATACTTAATGGCTGCTTAAACTGGAAATGAATGAACAGTGAAGGGTGGTCTCTGACTCTTGCACAGTACTGTACAGTCTAGATGAGACTCTAACAGTGTTCCCGATCTTGGAAAGTCTTCAAATCTTCTTTTAAATCCTGTTTCTTTGTCTATAGCTGAGAAGGACTGGAATGACTTTTCATGCAACAACCAATATCCTTTTGTCTGCGTCAAGAGTCTGGTGTAAAACTCTGAAATCCAGTCAGCATGTGCTTCACACAGCCATGTTAATTCTACACTTGATCTGAAAATGCAAATAAAAATTCTAAGAAAATGTGGAGTAATTGGTGTTTCATGTAATTGAGGCTCCTGTGACATTGACAGTGTGAATATAATACAGACTCAGCAGAATAAAAACATCAGTAACAGAAAATGAAGTGTTTCTTATAAATGTTGAAACAATGTTCACATGGCACAGATGGCACATATACCAGGTGCATCTGAGAGTCTGTCTCACTGTGCGAGGCTTGTAAAGTGGAGGGATTTGAGCATTGGGGATGGGGGGGGGGGGTGGGGGGTGGGGGGGGCTGTCCCACCCAATATCAGAAACAGGTAGATTTGTCCCACCCACAAATTAAACCACAGAAAAAGCAAAGAAAATGTTTAAAAACACTTAGCGTTCACTATTCACACACTGTGTTTGTTGTTACCAGCTGGCTCTGGTTGTTAGGTGGTCTGGGTTAGGTCTTCACTGTGTTAAGGCTTGTGTTGAGATGCCCGAGCTCTCGCCTCGCTGGAGCGTCAGGTAGCTCACGCCAGCTTTAAATGCGAGGTCAGTGATGAGAGCAATGAATAACAACAATGACCATATATACTACAATAAACACGGCTTCAGTATAATGTGTTGTTATGGTAACAGACTAGGAGGGTTTGGGTTAGCTAACGATTATATTAACTTTAGTCAGAAAGTACTCTAAAACGTAAAGTTACATTACTCTGTAGACTGTAGACTGCGACTACACTAAATACATAAAAATGAAATATAATAAATAAAATTAATTAATTAATTAATTAATAAATAAAAGGACTCCATCATTAGAAGTGTTTTCAGTAGTGCAGTATGTAATATTCCAGAGGGTGCTGTTTGGGACACAGCCTTGCTGTCTAACACTAATGTTAGTCTAGTCTAGTCAGGAAACCTGAACATACATTTAATTTCAGCATTATGCTCCAAAGAAAAGAATACTTTTTGGTTATATATGTATATAATCCAGACATTGCATGTATAATTTAAATGTTTTCTGACAGCAGTACCATGTAATGTGGAGTATCTAGTTTAGTGTGTAAAGTGATCTTTAATTGAATTTATCTAATAATAAACAGACGTACAGATAATGTTATATTTTGTTTATTTATTTACTGTAATTCCACAAAGGTTGTTCTTCGTCACTATACATACAGTGATTTACTACCTTACCTACAGTGGAATCGGCTTATAGGTAATATTTTACCGGATAGGGATTCATGTGTCCCCCCAATGTCAAACCCGCTCCTATGTGTCATGGCCTGGGCTGCCCTGCCAGCCACCAGCAGAGGGCTCAGCCAGAGGGAGGCCTGGTAGGAAAAGGAGAAAACACTCCAATTCCCAGACTTCTCAGTAGCAATCAGCGCTGACTGGGCACACCTGTGCTGCTCCTACTTAAGTCAGCCACAAACACCATCCAGCATCGCACCTTTGTAGAGGGGCGATCGGTAGAGGTGAGTATTCAGGAAAGTCAGTAAAAGAAGAAGAAGAAGAAAAAAGAACAAAGAACAAAAGAGAAAAGTCAGTAAAAGACGAAGAAAGAACAGAAGAGAAAAGTCAGTAAAAGCCGAAGAAAGAACAAAAGAGAAAAGTCAGTAAATAAAGAAGAAAGAACAAAAGAGAAAAGTCAGTAAAAGAGGAAGAAAGAACAAAAGAGAAAAGTCAGTAAAAGAAGTCTGTGGAAAACAGAGAAAGTCTGAAAAAAAGTATTAAAAAAACACAACTGGAAATACAGAGAAGAACATGATCCAAGAAAGGAAAAAGTAAAGAAGAGAAAAGTTATAAAAGTGAAGGTTTAAGTTTACAGAGGGTTTCAGTTTGGGGGTTTATTGTCCTGAGGGTTTCTATTGATTCTCTTGTTTGAAAACACCATACACCATGTTTCCTTTGTTTGTCTGGAAAACATTCTGGTTCCATTGACTTACAGTAAAAGAAAATTTTATATATATATATATATATATATATATATATATATATATATATATATATATATTCACACACACTTGTTTTTCTTTTGACAGTGACTTTTTTATATGCACCAGCAACAACTGACTCTCTTACTGCCCCCTTGTGGCTCCACAGCA